>JBAIZL010000005.1:274419957-274644957 GCA_036971475.1 Prosapia bicincta | reverse complement strand
TGGCATTACTTCCAATCTTTTCATTGTGATTTTAATGAAGAATAAAAAAGTCAAACAATTTACTAAGATAATAGTCGTACATTTGAAATAAAAGGTAGATGTTATAATTTTTAAATCGAAATGTGAAAATTTAAGACACATTGTTGGCCAATTATTTCTTTGTTTCAACTAAATTCTTTTTCAACTAGCAATGTTGACGGGAACGTGATGACAAGTGGTTCAGTCCCCCCCCCCACAGTTGTGGATAAGTGTCTATAAGTTTCACAGAGGCTGACCGTAACCGCTCTGCTTGAAAATTATTCTCGCCTTACCGTCATACTTTAAATCTAGAAACTCCGTCTGCAAAAAGTTACCAAGTTTATCCACAGCTTCAAAATAGGATGGGTTTTGATTCTAATCCGGAATTTGTAACTTGTTCAAATATTTTAATTTTTCCCCTTTGAATACTCATGCCCCCAAATCGCCCACCTATTTATTGCCCCCTGAAAACCTAAATCCCCTACTTGGGGGCAACCGCCCACCCTAGTTGGGAACCACTGGTCTATATTATTCGAATTAGGTTTCTTAATAATTTTCTGAAAGTTTATGAGCGTAGAAAGTTTCTCCTTTATTAAAAGCGCTTGAGTAGCGTTTTGGAGGGTTAAATTCCCTCCAGGTGAAAGATTAAGTTGTGTTTTTAATAGGGATGGGCCGATTCCTAAAATTTTCGATTCCGATTCCGATTCTAAAATTTTCCTTTCGATTCTCGATTCTTTCAAGTTATATTAGCTTACATGCTAGTTCTCTAATAATTAATTTAGTTAACATCTTGGTCATATGGCAAAACCTTTTAAAAGTTCTGTTTTAATGTAATAGGCTACAAAAAACCTTCAACCGTGAGAGTGATATCTGTCTATAATATAATTTATTAAGGTTAAGTTTCAGAAGAATAATACAGTGTTTCTGTTATCCATCTATTCGCTCAACCGTCATGGCCACGGTTCCGACGGTGACGGTTAATCGAGTTTTTACTGTACTTTTTTGTGTTTTGCTCTGACATTTAGTGAGAGAGAGAGAGAGAGAGAGAGAGAGAGAGAGACGAGCGATGTCAAACGACCAGAAATGGTTACGATCTTGATTGCTGTTGCTTCATAAATAATAATATTTTCGTTTACTTTAATCATTTAATTCATTCAAATCAACTAATACATAAATAAGACATAGTTGGTAATTAATTATTTTTCCACACAAATATAATAAATTTTGGTAATAAATTTTGTTTGGTAATAAATTACTCCACACGCATATTTTACTAGTTAACAAAATAGGAATCGGAATCGACGCTTTTATGAATGAAGAATCGAGTATCGACGATTCCTCGATACCACCTAGAATCGACGGTTCCTGGAATCGAGAATCGGAATCGGCCCATCCCTAGTTTTTAACCTCTTATAGTCCTAAGGATTTCTTAAAATTAGCCATATTTGTAACAAATTTCATATTAATTTATAATTATCATTAAGAAAATTCAAATATTATTAACTTATATTTGTTGATTCCATCTTCACGTGAGCTACTAGTTTTCAGTAAAACACTTGTAAACATATCACAAACTTGCCTATAGTAACACTTCTTCTATTTGTTGAGGACGGCCGTTTCGGGAGATGTATCCCATTGTCAACTCAGACCGTAACTCTGAGATAACAATGGGACACATCTCCCGAAACAGCCGTCCTCAACAAATATAAGTAAGTGCTACTATAGGCAAGTTTGTAATATATTTACAAGTGTTTTAGTCAAATATTGTACCAAAGAGGTTTACGTATGAAACGAGTTGACAACAAAACTGAGTACTCTTAATAGATATGAATATACAGCGTCTGTAAAACTTCATTGTGAGCAAGTTTCAGCGTTGACCGAATATTTTAGAAATAAAACTTAATTGGCCAACTATCCAAAGGTAATTCGATTTAACAAAGGTTGAAGTTTTTAAGAAACCTACAGTAAAGACTCACCACACAAATGTTTTTGTAGGAACGTAGTTTGTGAAAATGAAAATTTTAGTTAGCTTTTAAGCTAACATTAAAGAAGTATCATTATTTTTGCAAGATTTTAATCTGATTTCCAAAATAAACACAATATGTACAGATAAATATACACAATTTAACAACCTGTACGAATATCTAAATTTCATTTTCTTCGAGCAGTCTTTAAATTTGGATTGTATTTGACTTATTAACAAATTTAAATTTAAACTACTTAACTAAGTGAATACCTAATTGCTTACTTGCTGACGCGTTTCAAAACGATCGTTCCTTTTACGAAGCTAACCCTCTACTCATTTTCGTAAAATATTTTCGTAAAAAGAACGATCGTTTTGAAACGCGTCAGCAAGTAAGCAATTAGGTATTCACTTAGTTAAGTAGTTTAAATTTAGTTTAATCAGTGAATTCAAGATGATTACATCAAGAAACTTTTTAGTTGACTAATTTTGTCCCCTTGTGTCTTGGGTCTATTTAAGATTGTTGTTAATCTTTAAAATGTTGTCTTGGAACTATAAGTTAGGTTCCAAACCCCTTGAGTCGGTCAGCCAGTCCCAATGTTAAAAATAAACGCAGGCCCCCAGAATTAAAACCCTAACCGTCCAACCCAATAAACGGGTATCGCGAAAAAAGAGGCCAATGAAATAAGCGACCACTACGGATTTTCTATTTGCGCCTAGACTCTTAATCTTCAGTGAAATGAGCGACAAGCGAAATAAGCGACCATCACAGAATTATACCTGCCCTGGGTATTCCACACTCTTCGTAAAAGAGTTTGAACGGTTAGATTTTTTAATATTGTTTTCTGATTTCCATATATATCAACCAGGTTTTGGACTGTCTATCATTTAGACGTGTTTAAAATCACGCTCAAAAAATCTTCGTCAATGATTTTTTATAAATATGTTATGTAATTTTTGTAACGTTTTATAAAACTTTATAATATTTTATTTAATATTTACATAGATTTATATTTATTTCTATTTTTTTTGTATGTTTCCCTTTTACGATCGTCAACTAAATCCAGGTTTTGAAGGTAGGAGAGAGTACAGAGACAAGTCTTATGTCACCATTTTCTTCACATTTCTTCATTGTTTATCTAATAGCTGTATCCCCTTTCTTGTGATAAGCTTTCTTCGTTTTCCTTCCAAGTTTAACTGTAATGGGAATTGGATGTGTAGCTTGGTCGCTTATTTCTCGCATCCCGGTTTCGACATCTCTTGGTTGAACGACCTTGGCGGCAATAGGGTAGTTTGGTCGCTTATTTCGCACATTTCGTGATGGTCGCTTATTTCACTGGTCGCTTTTTTCACACATTCGTGCAGAAACCCCCCCCCTTGAAAACCAGCCCTTAACCAAAAGCTCTAATCCCAAATTAATACCCGCAGCCAGCGTCGCATGACAGACGCCACCAAACCCCCTTCTTCTCTGACTGACTGATTTACACTGTAAATACAAAACCCCTTTCCAGAAGGAAGGAAGAGCTTGTGAGGCCGGTCCTGACGCACATTTATCATCTATTTCAATTAATTCTTATTTCATTCTGTGCAAAGGCGGCTCCGAAAGAGAGGCAGTAGGGGCAATTGCTCGTCCCGAGAATTTGATTACTATTTTTTTAGAAATATTTTTCATATTCCGAACACATTTTAATTTATCCCAGTTTACATATAAAAATAGTTTTTCCGCCTTAAAGTCACCCCATGTTTCCTGCCATTGTGCTCCTCGTCCACCGAAAGTCTATCCTGGAACCTTGGTTCTGTCCAAGAACATTTATTATTTTATCCAACAGTCACCCATCGAGAGTAATGGGTTAATTCTCGACTGCAATGTTGCAAAGTCGTCTTCATCGCATGATTTGGTCATAAGTTTTTGCCATTATTTCTGACGACCGATTATAAAAATGTTATTTTTGAATGAAACACCTTTCGAAAGTCTGCCTTAAAATTTTGTATTACTCACGCCCATTGGCTATATTAAAGAAGTTACGTTTTAGATTTGGTAGAAATATTCCCAAAATCGAATCTACTTTTAACGTTCATTGATAACGTACTCAAAAACGTTGGATAATAAACACTCCAACATGTATCTTACTTGGATTTAAGTGACTTTCAGTTCAAGTACATCAAAGAAACAATTGAACAGAAGCGGTTCAAAGTCGAGTTCTATAAATAGTGCACTTATAAATGACTAAGCAAATGGAGCGATTGAAAAAAGGCATTTTTAAAAACTGTGAAAAACTTTATCAAATGTGCTCGACTATTTTAATAAGTTGTAAGATATTTTTCAAAAACATATAATCGCAAGGGTTTGAAAAAATAATATTTTTATTAGCATTTTCGGTATTTAGGCTACTCTTTAACTAAAGAAGTATAAATTATAAAAAGACTGACTGACCCGCCTAAAAGTCAATAAAAGGCGTTATAACATTAGCTGAACTAAATTTAGTATTTTATTAACATAATAATAGCTGAACTTATAGTAGTCGATCGAGAAAAGTGTGGCAATAAAAGTTCTTGATTGAATGTTATTTCTTTAAGTGCAATTCTTAACAATACTTTTTGTATATTGTTTGAAATGTGTTGATTGAATCATTTTAGATTGTTGAGTGTTGCCTAGCAACTAATTTTGAAATGTTATAAGGTAATATAAGATGGAAATTCATATTTTATGCTATTTTGTCACTTAAAAATTACTTGTTGGAAAACATTATTTAGCCAGAAACCTTCCCAGGAATGTAATCAACAATTTCCCAAAGTTTCATGACAAAATTTGCGCGCGAGTGCGTGCGTGTGTGTGTAAGCGCGCGCGCGCGCGCGTGTGTGTGTGTGTGTGTGTGAGCGCACGCTCATTTGGGAGAGAGTTAGTGTAACATTTGTACACTGTCTAACGTTGTTGGGTTATGCACCCAAAACTTATAGGCCACTTGTAATTTTTAGTAATAGTGATTTGAGAATAAAAAATTTGAAAAAAGTTTTTGGTGAAATGTTCAAGCAAGCGCTAACTGCTCCAAGACGGACACTTCGACGCCAAAAAATGTTACTTGTGAAAAAAGGTTTCTACAAATGAAGGTTAGCCTACCTGTGGAATATCCTAAACCGAAGTTTTCTCACCGTCGTGTTTGTGAGAAATATTTGGGTGCCGACAAATTTACGAACCGTGGTTAGTGCACTTTGTAAAACTTGCAAAATTCCCATCACCTGGCAGTTTGTAATTTATTAGACTCTTGCTTCCAGGACTTGTTGACAACGTAAAATGCACTTGGGCAGGGTCTACCTGTTGAAATGATTCAACGACTGTTTCATTGGGCTGGTCCCAACATGCCCACCATGTGGGCCTACCTTTCATAAATTTCGAATTTAAGAGTCGCATAATACTAGAGATGGTCTAGTATTAATATGGTCTACGTAACAATATGCGGCGTTCAAAATTGATTTTATAAAAGGTAAACCTGTAGATAAACTAAATCGGCAGCTACACAATTGCATTCTGGACAAACTCGTTCCAATTATTTTAATCCCAAACCCTCAATAAATATTGTCAAAAATAACCTTTAGTTTCATTAACCTATAAAGTTTTTCAAATACCCATTATACTCGTCCAGTGTGATACACTTAGAGGATATTGGTAGCTGTTATCAATTCATTTCGGTTTGTATTTCTAACGTCATCTTAGAAGTAACATGGCGCAAGAGCAGACAAGCACACAGGACATGCTGAAGTGACTCGACCTTGGAAGGAAGAGCGGATTTGTACAACGGAAGGACAGGGGAGGGGTGGTGTATAGTTGAAACCGAGGCTTCTTTACAGTAGCTTCCGTCTATAAGAAACATTCTGAAAATATTAGCAATAACACTCTATACAATTTATTAATCACTTTAACAATAGTTTATGACTATCCGAACTTTTAAATTTTGTAAATTTGTTAAAACTTACTGAGATAGAACGTTTTCGATCGCTATGTGCCGATCTTCATCAGTGTCTTCTGCTTGTAGATGTCGGGTCAAGCGGTGACGGTTTTAAATTTAGGTTTTGGATAGTAACAAAGAGATGTGTGATTATTATTGTATTTGTTCATTTAATATGTTTGTACTTTGTGTTTTTGTGTGTCTGTAAATTTCATACTGTTCTAGAGTGTTGAGATGTGGTCCTTTTTTGTTGATGTGTAGGATTTCTGGTTATGGTAAATATCTGTGTATTTGTGTCCTGTTTCTTGTATGTGATTGTAAAATGTTGAGTTGGTGTTCTGTTTGTGTTCCTCGACTCTTTGTACAAATTCTACATTGGACAAACAGGTCGCAGCTTTAAACAAAGAACCGAGGAACACAAACAGAACACCAACTCAACATTTTACAATCACATAAAAGAAACAGGACACAAATACACAGACGTTTACCATAACCTAGCTACACATCAACAAAAAAGGACCACATCTCAACACCTGTTTGCCCAGTGTAGAATTTGTTGCGCTCGTTGCAGTTTAATTTGTATACGCCTAGTGCTTGTAGTTTATCTTTGTTGTTGGTGTTGTGTTGTATTTTGTATTGTAACTTGTTATTAGTTTTGTATGCTATTTTGTATCCTGTTTTTTGAAATTATACTGATACAATATTATATTGTTCAGTATTAGAATTGCGACGAATGTTTTTTGATAGAATAGTATTTTCCGATGTAATTTTGCAATTATGCTCACCGCCATCCGCGATTCCTACTCATGCATCTCCTTGTCCGATTCCCTTCCATGTCACTATACCTGTCTACAGACACTATGGAGGATGAAGAAAAGGTCTAAGCAATAAAATACGATTAACTGACCGGCACTACACTCTTAAATTTTGTTTAAGGTCAAGTTTATGTAATATTACTAAAAATATGTTTCATCGCTACAACGCATTTTTATTCTTAGTATTAACTGTCCTTAAATTCATAATTTACCTCCTATAACTGTTACAAACTCCTCACTTAGACGTCTTGTTAACGTTTCCTTCTCCCGTAGATGTTCTTTATTCACTCTCCCCTTTTTACGTCTTGGTTCACAATTACCACTATCTGACGTTGACATTGTTATAAATCAGTAAAAATCAACTCCACTAATCGAACAATCTACAACAGACAATAAGCACTTCTCTCACTACATCAAACATGACGTCTGCAACATCACGACAGTGAAGAATTTGTCATTGAGCACTGCTGTAGCTGCCGCATTGTTGCTAGTGCGGCTTTGAAACAGAACCTATTCCTGGAATACATATTCAACTCACTCACTAATATATGATAACCACACTTGATGTTGATGAATACGTTCATTTTTCAGCTCTATAGGTGGTCGTGTATTCAAAGAACAAATTGGCTATCTCAGTTAAGTTTGTCATTTTTTCGGAATGTGTTCGTTTTTCAATTCACTCATTCAATTGATAATTTCTTATCAACTCTTTCAATAAGTCTTCAAATTTCATTTTTCCAGCATTGCCCGTATAGACTTTTAATAGGCTCATTTTAGCTGAAGTAGCTCGAAATATAACAATTACACCTAAGCCTAGAGCCTTATATTTTTCAATTTCTTTTTCACTTGTAGAAAAAACATGTAATTTTATTTAACTATGATTTTCTTCTACACTAAATTCTGATAATTTTAAATAGTCAGTAAAATGTATATTTTAATAATATAGGAATCCTACTTAATGTAACAACTGAAACTGTTTACGTAGTTTATGAAAATTTTTTTTTGAATCTCCTAAGATTGCATTAGATTATTAATCTAAGTCTACGTTTCTTCCAATCTCTCATCAAACCGTACCTGGAATGATCCTATGGAAAACAAGACACAGTCTATTGGTTTTATGGAAATCGCTTGCTCGAGGTGTGGATTGGGCCAAAAATTGAATCATGTCACAAGCTCGCTTATGTTAATGAACTGAAAAATTAAAGATAATTTGCTTCATCGCAGTTCATCATTCTTTGAGATCTGTTATAGCCTAAATGTCGTTTAAAGTGAATCACCGATGAAGCGATAAATTGTTTAAGATCAGCTATTTAGGGGTTCTGACATCTTGTATTGACACTTTATGTAAGGTCAAGGGTCGTGATAATATTACCAGATGTTATAATCTGTATGCTGTAACTGGGAGTTAGAACCGGAGGTCATCTTGGGTTAGCCCGGGCCTCACCCGGCCTCTGTACTTTTTCCTTACGCACAAGTTAAACTGGCATTTGACATTGAAAATCAATTAAGAGAGTAGAATAATTAAAATTACCGTATGTGCCAAAATAAACAGTACTGAAACTGAATTAGCTGTAGTTGCATTCTCGATCATCTTGCACTTTTGATTGTTGCCTCGTATTCGTGTTTTATAAGTGACATCAGAAGATTTTGTTGCGTCCGAAACCTGCCTTTTCCTTCACAATGGTTCCAGCAAGATGGCGCAACCAGCCACTGCCTCGAACGACATTGCTTTCCTTCAGGAAACATTTGGCAACACCTCATCTCCCTTAGAACAAATTTTCCTTGCCCAGCCCATTCCCACGATCTTTCCTACCTGATGCCTACGTCTGGGAAATGATGAGAAAATTTTCCGTGATGACTCACCAACCAAAAGCGTCCAAGTACAGAAAAGAATAAGCATTTGTATAATGACCATGAAACAACCCCTCTTCACTAAAATGATGCAAGCCTTCACAAACGGAACGAGTGTTACCTCAAATTGAACGGAGTTCATGTAGAACATGTTTTTACCCGAGTCTAGCAGGTTTAGCTTCTTTTTACTTATTTTTATTTTTAAAACTATCTAAATAAATAAAACCGTATAACTGTTTATTTTGGCGCATACGGTATTTAACAATTATAAACCTTTTGCATTTAATTAAGTTAATAATTATCTTAATGTGTAACAAAGGCGTCGCGAAAAAGGAGTAGAGAAATAAGTTACCAGCGAAATAAACAACCATTAATTATTTTCTACTTGTGCCTTGAATGTTAATATTCAGTGAATTGAGCAACTATTACAAAATTATACCTGCCCTGGGTATTCCACACTCTTCTTAAGAGAGTTTGAACTGTTAGATTCTTTTATATTTATACCCCGCAGGGGGGTGCGGACTAGCCGCACCTACGAGGGATTTGACGTCTCTCGCGGTACCCTAGCCTAACACTACACCACTCACAAAGCCCACACACACACACACACACTCACACATATACATATACACATACACTAACATCTTCACTTAGGGAATTTGACTGGTCAGAACCGTTGCGCGTTGGGAGTGCTGAAAGGTCCAGAGCTTGACTAACTCTGGTCTGGGACGCTGCTGTGAACTTGCTCTGCCGAAGACGTATGCGCGGTTGCTGGTCCGCTAGCCACTTCGGTCCTTGGTCAGGGAGTGTCCGCGGTGCACAGGTGTCGGAGCCTGTGCACAGTATTACGAGTTCTCGACTGATGCCCATCCAGTCGAGCTAAGGAGGAAACTATGGGCCCCAGAGTTCCGGGGGTTGGAAATGATCGAAAGTGATCCATGGGTGTACCCGTTCTCATAGTCTCGCCCGTAATGCCTGACACGATGGTTAGCTTAAATCAAATTTATGGAAAACCAACAAAAGTCCAACCAACCAACCAACCAGAGTAATGTGAAGAGGCGTCGTGAGGTTTCTCCGAAGATGCCTAGTGAAGTTAATGACACGAGGAGAGAAATGGATATAGCATCAACCAAACTACCGCCTACATTTTTAATTGTCTCTAGCGCAGAAGAAGGAAAGGCTTTTTCTAAGGTATCGCCTTTTCTGATCCATAAGGCTATAACTGGATGTGCAGCAGGACCTGTCGCTTCCATAAAAAAATTACGGAATGGAACACTGCTGTTAGAAACAAGTAGTTCGAAGCAGTCACAATATTTGCTGAAAATGACCTCCTTCTTTGATCAGGTCAAGGTTTCGGTGGCCCCCCACAAAACCTTGAACTCATCAAAGGGAGTAATATCATGCAGGGATCTTTTGTATGTCCGTGAGGATGAAATAAGATCTGAACTGGAATCGGAAGGTGTAACAGAAGTCGTACGAATTATGAGGATGGAAAACGGTCAGAGAGTTCCAACAACATCATTAATCCTGACATTCGGGAAACCATCTATCCCGGAATATTTATATGCTGGCTATCAACGGCTTCCTGTTAGGCCCTACGTTCCCAATCCACGGCGGTGCTTTAAATGCCAACGTTTTGGACACGTAAGTTCTTCTTGCTCCAAGCCAGAGGTATGCGGACAGTGTGCATCTGAAGGACATACTGAGAAGGTTTGCACAAGTGCTCCGAAATGCCCAAACTGTGCTGGTGATCACCCTGCTCGCTCCTTTAACTGCCCAAAGTTCAAGGAGGAGAAAGCGATCCTCAGCATAATGGCGAAGGATAAAACATCTTTCCACGAAGCAAAAAAGAAGTTCAAGTCAATTCAACCTAGACTTGAAACAAAATCTTATGCCTCAGCTACCACCACTGAAAAGTCGTGTTCCAACTGTGTTGAGCTAAATAAAAAGATTGAACTTCTCACTGAGCAAGTTAGTAATTTATTAGCATTAGTGAATAAAAATTTGGTTTCCAACTCAAAGACTAATGTTGAATGTGCGGAGAAATCTCCATTGCCAGTTACCTCTGCGAAAATTAGAAGAAATAATACACTATTAGAGACAAGTGTGAAAAACGTAAAAACTACACGAAATAATAACAAAGCTGCACCTGTGAAAGTATGTGCAAAATCACAAGCGACTCAAAAGAGGACCATTTCAAACTCCTCTTCTGAGTCAAAAAACTCTTCAGATTCCACCACTACAATAGTGGTGATGGAATCTGATGACTCTCTGCCTGGAACGTCCAACATTCCAGGCCAGCGAATTTGCAATGACAGCAACGAGAGCCAGGTGAATCCTTTTCACTAGAATACGATGTCCACACCTAAACAATCCGTGATTCAGTGGAACATTAACGGTGTTAAAAGTCACATTGAGGATCTCAAATTAATTGTAAGGGATGTGTCCCCTATGTACATTTGTATTCAGGATCTCCATGTATCGCACAATTTCCATCTAAGGGAGTATTCAGTTTACAGATCGGACTTCGTTACAGAAAATCGAGCTAGAGGTGGCGTAGCCATTCTAGCCCGTGACTGTGTCGACGCCGTTTCTCTGAACTTAATCACTCCCTTACAAGCAGTAGCAATTCAAACAGCTGTTCCATACAAACTCACTCTCTGTTGTGTCTACCTTCCACCAAGTGACAACCTGCAACAGAGAGATCTTGTAGACCTTATAAATTAGTTACCGACTCCGTTTTTATTAGTGGGCGATTTCAATGCCCACCATGTTTCATGGGGTTCCCCAGATTGCAACCCGCGAGGTAATCTGATCGAAAGCATCAGATCGGAACTGGATTTATACCTGCTAAATGACGGTTCTCCGACACATTTAGCAGCGTCAACAGGTGGATGGACAGCTGTAGACTTGTCATTATGCAGTCCTGTCTTGGCTACAAGGCTAAAATGGTCAGCATTGCCTGATATTTACAGTAGCGACCACATTCCTATTGAGATCTCTTTGTGTGACTCCTCACCCTGTTGTGTTCGACATCCCCGTTGGATCCTGAAAAAAGCCAACTGGGAACAATTTTCACAAGATCTAGAATCACTGGATGTGGATTACTTAGCTCCTATTGATGACATTGTAAATTCATTTACAAAAACCGTTTTGAATGTCGCCGGAAAGGCAATTCCGAAAACCTCATCCAAACCAAGACGACCACCTGTTCCGTGGTGGAATGATGAATGCACTGTGATCCTTCGTCAACGACGAAAAGCTCTGAACCAGTTCAAGAGACATCCAACGAGTGAAAACCTGGAAAAATATAAAATCTTCCGTGCGAAAGCACGGAGAATATTTAGGCAAATTAAACGAGAATCATGGTCGCAGTACATTGGCACAATTACAAGAACTACAGCTCCACCCACAGTATGGAAGAAATTACGATCAGTCTGTGGCATTTCCGTTCCGATGCCATTAATTTCATTAAGGCATCCGGATGGAGCTATGACCACGGACTGTGATAAAATTGCCAATGTGCTAGCATTATCGTTCTCAAAACATTCTTCATCTTCTGCATACAATGACGCTTTCCAGGTGTACAAACGTAAACAGGAAGCCATACCTTTCACCGTTGGAGTGTCTGGAGATTCTTGTTTGAATAACCATTTCTCTATCGACGAACTAGAGTCAGCTCTCTCGTCAACGAAGGATTCTGCTCCAGGCCCGGATGATATTGTATACTCCATGATTAAAAATCTACCACCGTCGGCAAAACTAGTTCTCCTTGGGATATACAACCGTATATTCGGAGAGCACGGTTTTCCCGATGCATGGTTAGAAGCGACAATAATTCCTCTTCTAAAACAAGGAAAGGACAAAACTAATCCCAGTAGTTACAGACCCATCTCGCTGACCAGCTGCCTATGCAAACTACTGGAGAAGATGGTCAACCGTCGTCTTGTCTGGTATCTAGAAACAAACAAACTTCTTTCTAACGTTCAGTGTGGTTCCAGACAAGGACGTTCATCAGTTGACCAATTGGTTTTGTTGGAGTCAGCTATACAGAATGCCTTCATCTTACGACAAACAGTGGTAGCGGTTTTCTTTGACCTTGAGAAGGCATATCACATGGCATGGAGAAGAGGAATTTTTAACGTATTGAAATCATGGGGTATACAAGGTAACATTCTTGCATTTATACAAAATTATTTGAATAACAGGAGGCATATATTCTGATCGTTGCGAACTAGAGAATGGTGTACCAAAGGGTGGCGTATTGAGTGTGACGCTGTTTGCTGTTGCCATTAACAGCGTCACTTCAAACGTACAGTCACCGGTCCACTGTTCCCTGTTTGTAGACGATTTTTGTATATATATGGCTGCTAGAAGTATGGCAACAGCGGAAAGATCCTTACAATTAGTCATTAATAAACTGCAAGAATGGACCAAATCTACGGGCTTCAAGTTTTCGGCTTCGAAGACCCAGTGTATAGCATTTAGTCGTCGCAAGCAACGCCAGGAACCTATTCTTTATCTTGATGGTACGCGGCTTCAAACCGCGGATAATGTGAGATTTTTGGGTCTTTTATTGGATAAAAGACTTTCATGGAATCCGCATGTGCGTGATTTGAGGACCCGGTGCAGCAAGATATTGGATATGTTGAGAGTTCTAAGTGGTACAAATTGGGGAGCAGACAGAACCTGTATGCTCCGTTTCTATCGCGCCGTTGTAAGATCGCGCATAGATTACGGCTGTATAGCCTATTCATCTGCTCGACCTACGGTTCTGAAACTCCTGGATTCAATACATCACGCTGGCCTTAGACTTTCTACTGGTGCTTTCAGATCAAGCCCAATCTCCAGCCTTCTAGTTGAAGCTGGAGAACCATCTCTCTCAATGCGACGTCAAATGCTACAAATTTCATATTACACTGGTCTTCGAAGTAAACCTAAACATCCGGCATTCAAAGCGGTTTTTGATAACTACCTCGAGGATCGTTACAATGTGCGTCAACGTTCAACTGCTCCCTTCGGAATAAGAACGTTGCGCATTTTTAGCAATCTAAATTTAGAACATCCACCTATATTCGAACGAACATCATGCTACATCCCTCCATGGATAATACAAAAGCCAAAATGCGACTTCTCATTGTCCATGTACCTAAAACACAATACTCCTGACGTTATTTATCGTCAGGAGTTTTTGCAGATTCAAAAAACTCACCAACATACTGTGACTATATTCACAGACGGTTCAAAACTGGACAATGGGATAGGTTGTGCATTTTATATGGAAGGACAAACCTTCACTTATGGATTCCCCTCAGCCTGTAGCGTTTTTACTGCAGAACTTTATGCAATTTTCCAAGCTTTAAGATCAATTCCATCTGCAAAATCTAAATATCTTGTGTGTTGTGATTCCAAAAGTGCTCTCCAGGCTATTCAGGAAATGTACACTAAAAACCCTTTAGTTGGAGACATCTTGTGCTCTATACACAGGCTCCAATTACGAGGTGTCGAGGTGTCATTTCTCTGGGTGCCTGGTCACTGTGGAATATTCGGAAACTCTAAAGCAGATGAAGGAACAAAATTAGCTACAGGTATGTTGCCATCGACACAACGTGTGATGGCATCAGATTTTGTATGCAAAGTTAAAACTACATTATTCTCTGTTTGGAATGAAGAATGGCAAAACGTAAACAGAAACAAGCTGAGGGACATCAAAAATACCGTCCGACCATGGAGGACATCTGTTCGTTCGAATCGTAGGGAGGAAGTGGTGGTTACTCGACTTCGCATCGGCCACTCTTTGTTAACGCATGGATGGTTGATGCGACATGAGGATCCACCACTATGTCCGTTTTGTAGAAATAATATTACAATCAAGCATATCCTGCTTGATTGTGATAAGTTAACAAATTTGTATATACGTTACGATCTTCGAGGTAGTTTAAAGGTGGTTTTAAGGGACGATGTCAGGGCTATCGACCGTGTCCTCGCTTTCTTACGCCACCTTAATCTATTTAATAATATTTAAATTTTGTATAATGTTAGGTTCTTTAGTTTTAGATAATTACAATTAGTTTTAAACATTTATTTTGTTTTTTTTTTATTAGTTTTATGTAATATTTATTTTAAAAACTTAACTTTTGTTAGGCGATGATAACCTCAATTGGGTTTTCGCCTGGAAAAAAAAAATTTATATTTATATTTTCTGATTTCCATCACACATTAACCAGGCTTTGGACTGGCTAAATGATAGTAAATGATTTTTTTATATAAATGTTTTGTAGTTTTGTGAAACGTTTCATAGTGCTTTATAATATTTTAAAAAAATATTTACATAATTTTACAACTATTTCCATATTTTTGAATTTTCTCTATTTTATGATCGTCAAATTAATCTAGTTTTTGAAGGTAGGAGAGAGCACAGAGACAAGTCTTTACGTCACTATTTTCTTCACATTTCTTCATTGTTTTGTCAATAGTTGTATCCACTTCTTTATACGTCAGCCTTCTTCGTTTTCCTTCTAAGTTTAACTGTAATGTCATAAACATGGACGCTGAGTTTTCAGCTTCGGTCTTCAAACAATTGATACGTTCCTTGTTTCTGGCATGCGTCTTTAAAACATGCTATTAAGTTTATTGTTCCAACCTTTAACTGAATTTGTATCGATGTCACCTATTGCAGCAGTTCCATTTTTGTACATCATTTTGCTCATTTTCCATCCAATGTTCAATAAACTAATAAATAAACTCGGTTACATCATCATTTTTTTGGTTTTTGAGAACGATATTTGGTGGGGATTCTCTGTATGAATGAGCTTTTGCTGTTTTAGGGATAGTGGAAGTGCAGCTTGGTCGCTTATTTCCCGGATTCGGTATCCCTTGGCTGAATGACCTTGGCGGTCGGACGGCAAAGGGGCGCGTGCCCCCCCCCCCAAACCAATCAATTTTAGCAAACAATCTTAATCTATTAAAAAGCGCTATGTTTTTAGCAAAACAGCTTGCCGACGACACAACAATTGTGTAATTTCAAGTGCCAAAATATCATAAAATATTATAATCTCCCCAGATATGTGCTTCTCTCCGACCCCCCCCCCCCCCCACTCCCGAGTCTTGCCCCCTCAAACATAGTCCTGGCTACGTCACTGTTGGCGGTGATAGGGGTAGTTTGGCCGCTTATTTCGCTCATTCCATGATGGTTACTTATTTCACTGCTCGTTTTTTCAAACATTCGTAACAAATGGTTTATATTTAAAGTTGCTAGATGCATCTTGAATTCACTGATTAAACTATAATTAAAAATTACTTAACTAAGTGATTACATAGGGCTTAATTGTTGACGCCCTTACATAGTCACAACCAAAATAACCCACCCCTTCCACAGTCATAAATCCATTCCGAAATCCTTTGTACCTAACGCGATGCCGCCAGTAGAGGCTTTGCTTCGTAAAAGGAACGATTGTTTCGAAATGCGTCAGCAAGTAAGCCCTATCTATCCACTTAGTCAAGTAATTTTTAATTATGGTTTATAATTGTTTATTAATTAAGGTATTAAATATGTCTATAAGGTCCATGATTTTAATATTTTTAAACAGATTAAACATTTTCAAAAAATTACACCAAACTCAAATAAGGACAAATAAGTCTAGACTGTACTATACAATATCAAGAGTACCGTGTACAATATATTCTGTGATCACTCTAGTTTGTAACTTCTTGTGTGCTAAATTGTAATTTTGTTATAAGACCGTCTGATGATGATGACATGGTCATCGAAATGTACATAAGGGTTTAATCTTAAGTAACACTAAAATAACTATTATTTTTGTGGTATTGGGGTTCTTTCCAATATTTTCATTCTAGACTGTACTGTTTAATACGTAACGCAGTAATAGTAGGTTTTATAAACAATACAATGATATCCTCTTTGGTATCATTTTTCATTCATTTTCTTAACTTTTCAAAAATATGGAAGAAATGTTTCAATGATAAGTTACTTGACCAAGTTGAAACACGAAGTTAAGTCATCTACTGGATGACTCATATTGTTGCCGGCTTGAATGTACAAGGGAACGCCGGGCCAGCCCCAGGTAACTGGCGAGCCAGATTGTGTGTGGATGGTCTGACAAAAATGGTGTTACTCTGTTAGGAAACCTTTTAGAAGTTCCAAATTAAATTAATATAAATAACAAATTAAATATTATTTTCAACTATCTAATTTAAATATTTGAAAACAAACTACGTTTTCTGGCTTCATTAAATTCAACAAACTCTTATTTGTATGAATGGAGTTAGTTTGTAAAAAATTAAACAAATATTTATTAAACATTTACAACAAAAACGTCGCTAGCGCTCGCCGCTCTAATAGTATTTATATTTATCGTTTCGAATACAAATAGGAATTTAATGTTTATTTTTTCTTTAATATTTATTGTTTCAGCAATTTATAGCTTATTATTTTTGTTTAACAAATGAATTGAAAATAAATATTGCTTCAAGTGATGTTTTTGTTTATATTTATTTACAACTGCATTCAATAGAACCGGTAGTGTTGGTGAAGAGAGAATCATCAAATTAACATTCCTACCAGAATGTTAATTAAACATTCCTTCTAGGGTGTTTGTTATAAACATTCCTTCTAGAAAACAAGCAGTGTAGTACTGTCCATGTGTTACCCGAATAGAACAAATTTGAACAGATCTTCTGTAACCAATCAAAAGGTGTATCTACGAATAAAAGACATACACAAAACTCACAAATTAATCATTTATTAACTCAAACGCGTTTCAATAACAAAATCATCATCATCAGTGAGTGTTGATACTATAAACTCCAACTTACAACTGTTGTAAGTCGTAGGTAGTTGTAAGTTAGCGTTTGTAGTAGCAACACTCACTGATGATGATAACTTTATCATTGAAATGCGCCTGAGTTAATAAATGGTTAATTTGTGAGTTTTGTCAATGACTTTTATATGTATTAACATAACCTTACAAACTAAGCTCAAAGAACAGTTGTAAAGAGCGTATCATTAACAAAATTAAAAGCACATCACTCGCTTGCGTTTATCATTTTTGATGCATTTTTTAATTTAAATTAAAATTAATAATAATATACTATAAATTCTACAGAAAATTCTAAAACAATGAGTTCAAATTCAAACAAAATAGTTCTAAATTGAGGATTAAAAGTCTGACTAATTGAGATTATCAAAAAATCTAATCCATCGTGCATCACATCGTCGCTATTAAATCAAACCGGCATATGTGCAAAAATTAGGTTTTTAGATTTTGGTGTCAAAATGTTCCCTTTTTCCTGCCTATTTTTATGTCAAACAGGCATATCGTATAGATGAATAAAAATCAGTTAAATAGCGTTGTGCCGGTATGCATTTACGCGAGAATAGCCATTTTGTTTATCAGAAGACATCTATTGTGTAATACGTCAGCCGCTTCAAAACCTTCAAGGAGGAAAGAACTCCATCATGTAAGTAAAAACTGAATTATCTCACAATAATACATTTTTATTATTACCCAGTTATGACATATTGGCAGATAATCCAGTTTGCACTTAACATTAATGCGTTTATATCAGGCTCAACTAAGAAAAACCGGCATAAATTCCAAAATGTCGGTATCCGGGTAAATTTTCTTCCAGCGAATAAAGCAAAATTTTATTTAAAACGGAAACATGTGTCAATAATTCAGTTCGAATTGTATTAAAGCAAAGTTTCTTGTGATGTTTCGAAGATATTCCGGTTTATTTTATTCCTGGGTATCGCTATGCAAGATCTTTTACAGCCTACTAGGGTCAAAATCGACCTTTGTAGGTCCTTAAACTTAGTACCGCATACCTTTAATATTGCTAGATCACGTATAATATTGTTTTTTGTTGAAGTGAAAGTAGAGATGAACCGGTAACTGGGATTGAAATCGAAATGCAAACAATTACGAGAAAGAGGAAAAGAGACATACAGTATTCAATAAAAGAACTTTAGCAACGAAGATGCAAAACTTGGGTGAGGAATACGAGTCTAAAACGCGAGGAAGAGTGAAAAAACGAAAGCCTCCTATCTAAAACTGTAAACGCAAACATTGAAAAAATTAATAAAAACTATAGGAAAGAGGTTTTTACAATGTTTTGGGCGAATGGTAGACTTGCAAAGACAAAGAGAATTCTTAAAAGATAGCACACAGGTTGTTGTTTCCAAGTATCAGAGGATTACATTGAATCGTAAAAGGGAAATTTGTTATAACCAATCATACTCAAAAGATGGATAAAGAATAACTGTATGCAAACAATTTTTAAAAAACACTTTCGACCTATACAGAACTATTCATACAACTTTTGAAACAACAGACAAAAGGACAGGTTTGCTAAGCTTGGAAATGAGAGGCAAGCATCGAAAGGACTGAAAGTTGGATTAAGAACGCGTGAAGAGTGCAAAAGTTCACATAGAAAAATTTCCAAAATTCCTAGTCACTACTGCAGATCTCAAAGTTCTAAGAAGTGTATCGATGGTGGAAAATCTATCGCCTAACTTCACAGAGATAATATAAAAGAAAGAGAGGGGTCAAAACTTGTAGGAATCAGCTACTGTCAGTACAGAGGTGTTTCAGGTCATACAAACTCTGTTTTTTTAAAATAAACTTTGTTCTTCGGTAAACTCAATCATACCGAAGAAAGATCAGTGTAATGTTTGTCTTATTTATCAAAACACGAAACGAAATTCGACAGAATATGAGAAAGGTGACTTTAAGGTGAACCAAATGGAAGTTGAAAGGAAAATATCACATGCGAAAACATTAGTGCGCTCTGGTGAAAAGTATGCATTTTGCAGATATGCCGGGTTCGTTTCACAGCGACGGCATGTATCTCTCATTGTTTGTAAAAACTATTTTACTCCAAAGTTACAATTTTTTAATTGATGGTTTAGTCATTAGTTTTTTAAAAAATACATTCCTATAATGATACGCGAAGTATGCGATTTTGCAATTTCTTCTCTCGCTGAAATTGTTCCACTATATACTAATAGAGAGAAGCTACTAGAGAGAGAGACCACTATATACTATTAGAGAGATGCTATTAGAGAGAGAGAGAGACCACTATATACTATTAGAGAGATGCTATTAGAGAGAGAGAGACCACTATATACTAATAGAGAGGTGATTTAGAGAGAAAGACCACTATATACCATTAGAGAGATGTTATTAGAGAGAGAGAGAGAGAGAGAGACCACTGTATACTAATAGAGAGATGCTATTAGAGAAAGATACCACTATATACTAATAGAGAGATGCTATTGGAGAGAAAGAGAGACCACTGTATACTAATAGAGAGATGCTATTAGAGAGAAAGACCACTATATACTAATAGAGAGATGCTATTAAAGAGAAAGAGAGACCACTCTATACTAATAGAGAGGTGCTATTAGAGAGACAGACCACTATATACTAATAGAGAGATGCTATTAGAGAAAGAGAATATTCTATACTAATAGAGAGGTGCTATTAGAGAGACAGACCACTATATACTAATAGAGAGATGCTATTAGAGAAAGAGACCACTATATACTAATAGAGAGATCCTATTGGAGAGAGAGGCCACTATATACTATTAGAGAGAAAGAGAGACCACTGTATACTAATAGAGAGATGCTATTAGAAAGAGAGACCACTATATACTAATAGCGAGATGCTATTAGAGAGAGAGGCCACTATATACTATTAGAGAGATGCTATTAGAGAAAGAGAATACTCTATACTAATAGAGAGGTGCTATTAGAGAGACAGACCACTATATACTAATAGAGAGATGCTATTAGAGAAAGGGACCACTATATACTAGAGAGAGGCCACTATATACTATTAGAGAGATGCTATTAGAGAGAAAGAGAGACCACTGTATACTAATAGAGAGATGCTATTAGAGAGACAGACCACTATATACTAATAGAGAGATGTTATTAGAGAGACAGACCACTATATACTAATAGAGAGATGCTATTAGAGAGAGAGAGACCACTATATACTAATAGCGAGATGCTAGTAGAGAGAGAGAGACCCCACTATATACGATTCTTAAAGCGTGTGATTTCATTTATCTACAAAAGATATAATGCAAAGTACCATATCAGCGGTGGTTAATTATGATTTAATAATATCGTGTAAATCATATGTGCGTTTATATTTATCCTGCTAAAAGCGTGTTTGTTTTCACTTGTTAATTAATCAACACGTTGTCTCGTTCACACAGACAGTTTATCGGGTAGATATATTGCTTTATCTATTAAATAATTACTATATTAAATACCTGCAGGAAGCTGTAACGTTCAAGTGGTAGGTGTAATGTGGTGAATTATTTTACGTGGTTATTAATTCGAATTTATTGTGTTTGTGTGTGTGTGTGTGTGTGAGAGAGAGAGAGAGAGAGAGAGAGAGAGAGAGAGAGAGAGTGTGTATGTATGTATGTGTGTGTGCGCGCGCGCGCGCGCGTGTGTGTGTGTGTATGTGTGTGTGTGTGTGATGTAACACTATGTTTAATGTAGACGACAAAATGTTTTATCCAAGAAATAGATTGAAAAAAAATATGTCTTGAAAGTTGAAATAAAACATCAAAAATGAGAACAAATAAATTAATCATCAATATTCTATGAGAAAAAAAATCTAATTTTGGTCGTCCGAAAAAAATTTAAATGTCTCAGCTCCCAGCAATATTAGAGACAATGAGTAATGAATAGTTACTAGAAAAGGTGGACGAACTTGACAAAACTTATGCTTCACCTGACGTTGCAATAATTTATATGAGTTACATCAAGACATAGAAATTATCTACTTAAAAGCTGTGATCCAGCCAATGAATGGGGTGGCAAAGGGTTAAAAGGTGTTTATCTATATTTACATGTAGCAACACTTTTCTTGTATTCGCTTATCACCTACACATTAATGTACTCAAACAAGAATCAGTAATTGGTATATATGGGAGTACTTTCGATGAATTTATTAATTATAGTGCTCTCATTTTCGATCTGTAAAGTCTTCTAGTACATTAAAGTGTACGTAATATATATATATATATATATATATATATATATATATATATATATATATATATATATATATATCGCAGTATGTTTTCTTGTGTATTAATAAAGAACAAAGATATGTTATATATAAGAACTATTATATATATTATTATTATTTTTAATATATATTATATTATAATATATATTATATTATAATATATTATATTATAATATATTATATTATAACATAACATATATTATATTAAAATTATTATTATTAATGATATG
This sequence comes from Prosapia bicincta, assembly GCA_036971475.1. Classification (NCBI taxonomy): domain Eukaryota; kingdom Metazoa; phylum Arthropoda; class Insecta; order Hemiptera; family Cercopidae; genus Prosapia; species Prosapia bicincta. The sequence continues at coordinate 274,623,060 of JBAIZL010000005.1, read as the reverse complement.
TTTTAAGTAGTTAAAAACTTATTACAGAATTTTTTTTTAAGTTAAAAATATATAGAGACATTTGGTAAATATTGTATTATGTGAATATATAGGCCTAGTTAGGATTAGAAGAGTATGTGAATTATAAGTAGGAAGATATTATTAAAGTAAAATAATAGAAATACTGGCCTGAGCAGGTGAAATAAAGACCGGATGCAGACTTGACAGAATTGTGAGTTTACTGTTTCTGGAAGGGGAGGAAACAGCTAGAAGGTTCGAGAAACAAGTCTATCGACCGGATGTAAAAGCGAGACTCACAGGATGTTACGTTAACATTTTAGGTAGAAATAAAACGTAACCAGGGACAAAATGTCTCGGTTAAATTCGTTATGTTGAAAATATTGTTAAAATTAAGATGAAATTGATTTGTAAAATGTCATTGCAAAAATTTCTTAGGTTAAATATATTTCTGTCAACAAAGTGTACATGAATTTAAGTAAAAAGGAATTGGAATATTTTATACCACAAATGTGTGGCAATTGTGTAAACTTTGAGTGAAAAAGTTACCGTGTTGTTCAAACCAAAAATACCCTATGCAATGTATGATTCATCATAGTAGTGATGAGTAAGATTGGCAAGGACGACTTGGGAAAGAACAGACAAGAAATTTGCTGAGATCACAAACTGTTGATCATTAGTGTGTTTCATTTCTTACATTAAGTAAACATGTATGTATTTAGTAAATGAAGAGAACTGTGAGTTAGATTAGAAGTAAATACACATTCATAATGTTTGACGATAGATATAAGCTAGATAATTTGAAGAAGGAAAATTATATATTTACAAATTTAGATTTTGTACCAGTTAAGAGGAACAATGGGATAATTATTCTATATGAACACAGAAAAGTAAATAACTTTAAAGTGAAAAATAGTTTGCTTTTACACATTAATATATACAGCAACGAGTGCAATATTGCCTATAGTAACACTTACTTTTTGTTTAAATGAGAGCCACCGTTACAGGTGTGTCTAGGACTATTTGTCAACTCAGACAGTAACCTACATTATTTAGTTTTAGATAGTTGAGAGTAGATAATTTAATATTTTTAGGCGTTTATTTACTTATTTTGTTTGTTAGCATTCTGACATTGTGTTAGTTTACTTTCTAAAATATTTTCCCGTAAATATGCCTACATAGTTTTGAACATTTTCTTCAATGTTGTGAAAGAATTGTTAAAATGATTTATTTAGGGTGATTCCGGGAGAGATGGCCCCTCGGGTGAGATGGGCCACTATAGATTATGTTAGTGTGATTCCAGGAGAGATGGCCCCTCGGGTGAGATGGGCCACTATAGATTATGTTAGTGTGATTCCAGGAGAGATGGCCCCTCGGGTGAGATGGGCCACTATAGATTATGTTAGTGTGATTCCAGGAGAGATGGCCCCTCGGGTGAGATGGGCCACTATAGATTAAGTTAGGGTGATTCCGGGAGAGATGGCCCCTCGGGTGAGATGGGCCACTATAGATTATGTTAGTGTGATTCCAGGAGAGATGGCCCCTCGGGTGAGATGGGCCACTATAGATTAAGTTAGGGTGATTTCGGGAGAGATGGCCCCTCGGGTGAGATGAACCACTATAGATTATGTTAGTGTGATTCCAGGAGAGATGGCCCCTCGGGTGAGATGGGCCACTATAGATTATGTTAGTGTGATTCCAGGAGAGATGGCCCCTCGGGTGAGATGGGCCACTATAGATTATGTTAGTGTGATTCCAGGAGAGATGGCCCCTCGGGTGAGATGGGCCACTATAGATTATGTTAGTGTGATTCCAGGAGAGATGGCCCCTCGGGTGAGATGGGCCACTATAGATTATGTTAGTGTGATTCCAGGAGAGATGGCCCCTCGGGTGAGATGGGCCACTATAGATTAAGTTAGGGTGATTCCGGGAGAGATGGCCCCTCGGGTGAGATGGGCCACTATAGATTATGTTAGTGTGATTCCAGGAGAGATGGCCCCTCGGGTGAGATGAACCACTATAGATTAAGTTGGGGTGATTTCGGGAGAGATGGCCCCTCGGGTGAGATGAACCACTATAGATTAAGTTGGGGTGATTTCGGGAGAGATGGCCCCTCGGGTGAGATGAACCACTATAGATTAAGTTGGGGTGATTCCGGGAGAGATGGCCCCTCGGGTGAGATGGGCCACTATAGATTATGTTAGGGTGATTCCGGGAGAGATGGCCCCTCGGGTGAGATGGGCCACTATAGATTATGTTAGTGTGATTCCAGGAGAGATGGCCCCTCGGGTGAGATGGGCCACTATAGATTATGTTAGTGTGATTCCAGGAGAGATGGCCCCTCGGGTGAGATGGGCCACTATAGATTAAGTTAGGGTGATTCCGGGAGAGATGGCCCCTCGGGTGAGATGGGCCACTATAGATTATGTTAGTGTGATTCCAGGAGAGATGGCCCCTCGGGTGAGATGAACCACTATAGATTAAGTTAGCGTGATTTCGTGAGGTATGGCCCCTCGGGTGAGATGGACCACCATAGATATTTCCAAAACTAGCCACTATACTTCACTACAGGTAACGTGCTAATGTCGTGTGTGACTAGTTTGATGTGCTTTGACGATTATGCTTCATTTCATCAATTACTTCTTGGTAATCTTTGAAAATAATTTCAAGGTAAGTGAAAAGTTTTGTAGTAGTTTAGTTGTCAACCTGTTATACTGTGTATTACTAAATAATATTCTGTAAGTTTGATGTATAAGTGAAAATAAACGTATTAGTGACCATTGTGTAACATATTTGTCGTCCTACGCCCAATGGGTCCCACATGGCGTCCTGGTACATCTCTACTTAGCGTTAGGGAGTAAGTATGAGGCATATAGTATAATAGACAATATAGTATGATGGACTTATTGTATATGGAGACACAATAATCCATTGCTGATGAATGAGTTTCTCGCTTTATCTACCTAATATAACTTGAAATGCTGATATTTAAATAGATAATAACATGTTTATTTTTGTACAGTTGCCAACTAGATACTGGCGCAAACCAGACTCTATAAGGGGCAGCTGAGCTGAAGATGACCTGGTCAAGGCGATACAAGCCTTGAAGGAGAAAACTATAGTTATCAATCAGGAATCCATGTGTTTTGGCATTCCTAAGACAACTCTTTAAAGGATAAGAGTCTACCACACCAGCCTAATCAAGAAATAAATTTATATTCTCCAGTACCTGGCACATCCTCAGAACTAACGTTTATAAAACTTTCACAATATTACAACAATACCTGTTCTGAAAAAGAAAATTACGGCACAAAATGTAAATGATAGTTTTTCAAAACTTCCAACGTCTGAAGAAAATATAAAACTTTTAACATTGTCCAATGAAAAAAGATACGGATTTAAAATTGAAGGGAAACAGAAGAAGGCAAACAGAAATGGCCAATGTGGTCAAGAGTGCTTACAAAAATACAAGGATGAAGATAAGGTCAATGACGAGAGTGAATGAGGGGAAGACTAGAATGAAGATCAATTTGTGTTGTTCCTTGAAGATTACTACAGTACAACAGGTAAAGATGATTGGGTGACATGCAAGACAAGTTCATAATGGTCACATGATAACTTCAGCAAATACTAAACCTATATGACAACTGTGACCGAAGTAAAAAACTTGAGAAACGGCTGATTAGAATGAAGAAGGAGAAGACATTTAACACATTTTAAAGTGTAATGCTTACATCGTAAATAATTAATTTATATGAATTATTTTGATTTTATACTGATATAGTAAGATATTAAACATTCAAATTCCTTAACATATTGCGTTAGATAATTTTATTTAATCCATGCAAGCCTGGCCCATCTCTTCCATAGACCATAGTCCATCGCACCCTTACACCCTGGGTGAGATGGACCAGTGGTATAGTTTTGCTTTTATTTTATAAAACACTTTATGGCAAATTTATATATGTTTCATCTGTAATTACATATTATATTAACTCCCATGACTCACCAGAAAAATATTCACCTGTCTGTAGCATAAATGTATGGAGTTATAAATGTTAGAAAAAACAGGGGCCATCTCTCCCGGAATTACCCTTTTTACTGGTTCAGGCAAAATTGTAAGTATAAAATTCAGCTTCGCTTCCAGTGAATAAAAGAACGTTAACCTACAAAATGCTTGTCTTTTTATTATGCCAAGAATAAATAATAATATAAGCCACGATAAAATATGAGTTGCTCCGAAGGACTGGAGTTTGATTTTTCTGGGTAAATATTCAAGTATTAATGCCTAAGCTTAAGGACGACGTTAAATAATGTTTTGTTTTTGGCAAAATCACTCAAAGGAAAATGTCGCTTTTAATTTGCATTGTGAACAAAACGTAATGAATACGAAAACCTTATTTTCGACGTCCAAATTAATTCAGATATCTATAGGGCCTATTTTTAATTCCGGAAGCGAATCGGTCCTCATGATATTTCTCGAGCAAGGAACAAGATGACAAAGCTTAATTAGATTCATTTTAAAGCTTGAAGGCTAAAGACAGTTGGCAAACTATCAGACGTGTCGAAAATTACCTTGGTTTCGCCCCATTGGCCTTGATAGATTCAATGGTTTTCTAATGGAAATATCACTAAAGTGGGTTTATTAATAAGTAAGCCCTATATACCTGGTGGTGATTAATAACTATACCAGATGGTGATAACATCAGCTGATATAAACATCTGATATGAATTTAACACTTTATTTATTATTTTTTAAAATTTTTTCTATTAGCTCCCACTCTTGTGACATACATTTTGTACACACTTTCAGTCGTTTATAAAATAAGTTTTTATTCATCTAATCTAGTTCAAATAGATTTTTTTAACCTATAGTGGAAGACAATTGATGTAAATAAAGTTTTTTTTAAAAAATATTTACACAATAATTAAATTATAAAAATTTCTGAGACTAACCGGATTCGAACTACGGACCATGTTCAAGGTCCCGCGCGCTTTAGTAATGCGCCAACTTTCCAATACATACCAAGAAAAGAATTTCTCAAAGACGTATATGAGTTTTATTCTTCCATCTGGTTGTAGTCGAAAAATGCATCGTACAACCTTAAACTGTCGCCATCGTTACCACAAAATATCATAAATAGTACTCTGAGGTTAAAAATAAATGTAAAGAATAAAATAAACAAACTGGAAATAAGCAAGAAACGCTAAAATTTGTATTTCTTGACATGAATAGGAATTTGATTTTTTTTTTTTTTTTTTAATTGTGTATTACTTGTTATTGTTGTGTTTAATTGAAACGTATATAATAGAGGGAGACTGCGAGTTTGTATAGACGTATTTGGGCAGTAGAAATAATGACAAGTATTATTTATGCACTTCGAGAGATAAAGATACAAATACAAAACCGAAACACACAAGGAAAAATAAACGATGATGAAAATAGTTACACAAAAAACATTTTTACCAAAAAATACTACTGTGATTCTAGCATAAGAGTTTTTGAATATTTAAAACACATTATTTATATAATTTTTAAACTATTAAAAAGTCTTAAATTTTGTAGTCCATTACGTTTGGTGAAACTTAATTATTCACTTTCACATTATTTTATAACTGTCGGAACTTTAAATTTTGTGAATTTATAAAAACTTACTGAGGCAGAACGTTTTCAACCGCTCCATGGCGATCTTCCTCAGTGTTTTCTGCTTGTAGTTGTTGTGGGTTATGCGGTGATGGTTTTAAAGGCAGGTTTTCGGTAGTATCAAAGAGTATGTATGATTGTGATTTGTATTGGGTTTGTTCGTAAGTACAAACATATTATACGAACAAACCCAATACAAATCACACATACTCTTTGATACTATCGAAAACCTGCCTTTAAAACCGTCATCGCTTGACCCGACATCTCCAAGCAGGAGACACTGATGAAGATCGGCACATAGCGTTCGAAAACCTTCTGTCTCAGTTACATAAAGTAACGTTTTTAAAAATTTGCAAAATTTAAAGTTCGGATGGTTATAAAATAATGTAAAAGTGATTAATATAAAAAAGTATTTAACAGTGAGTCTTTCATTTCATATTATTGTAATAAATAAGAAGTAGAAATTGCTGCTACGAGCCCCTAGTCTTAGTTATATTTAGTCATTGATTTATTTTTAAATTTGTATTTATTTGCAGATAGTTTAAAAAATTAGAACAAGAGTTACAGGAACAAAGAGAAGGTAAAGAACAAAAATTGTATTTCTTTGCAATATCAATATAACTAACATAGCTAAAGTCTTATTACTAAGGGATTTCTTCAGTTACCCTTCGTCAACAAAGGGTTTTGCAGTATAGTACGCGGTTTTAATTTATGTACCCTGCCTAATCACACACTGCTTACTACAAGGGTGAGAGATGACAAGTCTTTCACCCCTCTACTGGTGCGAGGCACCTCGTGATTGTAATCCAGCCAAAGTATCCAGCAAGTATTTACTCTAGGTAGTCGCATAGTTAATATTCATAATGGTTTTTAGTAAATTTATGCAATATTAAGAACGCAATGCTATGCAATATTTAGATTTTACCTCTTCCCAGTGTAGGCTGGCCTTTATTTGATATAAGTTATGTTTTACATAACTAATGAAACGATAGAGTAGAAACCTTTACTGACTTTTAAAACGCCTCTTGGTAAACTTGAGATTATGAAAATTATTATATATATATATATATATATATATATATATATACAGTATAATTTGCATATAGTTTGAACTATAATGTAGTTAAACAAGAATCTTACTTGGTATATATGCGAGTTAACTTTTGACGACTATAATTACGTGTCCTCATTTTCGAACATCAAATAAGTGTCAAGTTGATATATATATATATATATATATATATATATATATATATATATATATATATATAATAACTGTCAAGTATATATATATAATATGTTTTCTTGTTCAATAATCTTAAACAACATAGGTTATCCAAATACAAGAATATTTATTCATTTATATTCTACAGAATATAAATTAATAAATATTTTTGTATTTGAATAACCTATTTTGTTTTATATATATATATATATATATATATATATATTTGTAGCTATGCAACACTGTTTTCCTATTGCAACACCATCCCCTACAATATAAAATGGCTACTTACAACTCACTCTTATACAGAATGCTAAAACTGTCTCTAGAAAATGAAGAAAAAGCAAAAGAAAAACAAATAATATATCAAATAGCCCAAAAAAATGGATACAATAAAAACTATAGATAAATTAGAATTTAAAATATTAAATAAATTAATACAACCTAAAATCGAACTAAAAACAACAACAAAATGGGCCACATTCACATATATAGGGTACAACATAAAAGGAATAACTAAAACACTAAAAAATAATAATATTAACATAGCTTACAAAAACACAGGAAACATAATCAATAAAATAAAAACCAACCGGAAAAATATGTCCCACATTTAATAACCGAATATACAAAATCGAATGCCCAGACTATAATAAAATATGCATAGGCCAAACAAAAAAAAATTAAAAGACAGATATCAAGAACACCTCAATGTATACATCAAACCTGAAACTTATAACTTTAACTTAGCTACACACGCCATCAAAAACAAACACACATTCCCCACATTACAAAAAGTACACCTAATACAAAAAATACAGGAAGGCCTCAAAATGACAATCTGGGAACAACTTTAAGCGAACAAATACAAATCAAATCAAAAAAACGATAAATTATTCAACCTTATAGACAAAATTAACCCCAAGACAAACTTAAAAGACTCGCACAGTGCAGTGAATCCGAAAATAGAACATAACGGTACACTACACTTTGTGACAACGGGAATTCCAGACAGCTCGCAGTCTACTACAACTCCCGGTCAGTGATGCCCAATGATGGAGATACGACCAATCTTTAAAAGTTAACTCGCATAAATACCAAGTAAGATTCTTGTTTGGGTACAAATAGTGAAAATGATATATATATATATATATAGAATATCAAATGTGTTTTCCTGTTAGAATATTTTTAAGATCAAATAATACACACAAATACAGGAATATTTAATTTATTGAACAATAAACTCTAAGCTTTTCGTTGGCTTACATTACCAACATCTTCAGGAGTTACAATATTAAGAATGATAAATCATTCTTAATATTGTAACTCCTGAAGATGTTGGTAATGTAAGCCAACGAAAAGCTTAGAGTTTATTGTTCAATAAATTAAATATTCCTGTATTTGTGTGTATTATTTGATCTTAAAAATATATATATATATATATATATATATATATATATATATAATATTTCTGAATTTAAAACAAATGACATTTCAAAATAACAAAACATAACCTCTAAATAAAGACAAAATATAACTTACTCCAGATGTAGGCTACAATTTTAGGCTTTTCAAACGTCATTTGTTTCATTGCACATATTTAACCATAACTGAACAAATAATTTTTAAAAATAATAAAGCCAATCTCTACTTAGGTCAACAACAAATTATTTTAATTACTTTTCATAAAATAATTACAATTAATATAAACATATATGACAGGATCGAAATCTTATGTGACAAAAAGAAAGCGAAATTAATTATTAAACTATTTAATTTAATTTATTGGATGAATTAATATTTGAAAAAACTGTAAAACATCAATTGTCATCCACTATAAGTTTAAAAATGTATTTGAACTTGAGTGAATGGATAGGTAGTATTTTATTTACGATTAAAAATTTGAACAAGAAATAGGCTATATATATATATATATGCTGATACGTATTCCTTCACGGATGGAAAAATATGATGAATAGTTATTACCTGAAGTGTACATCTGTTCATTTTGCAGTGCATAAAATCAAAGTTCCGACGTTTCGCTAGAACCTCATCTAGCATTGACGAGGTGAACCCAACAACAGATTAAGAGACTCGCTCTTCAACCATTGTTGGGTTCACCTCGTCAATGAGATGAGATTCTAGCGAAACGTCGGAACTGCGATTTTATGCACTGCAGAATGAACGGATGTAGGGCTACTCCAGATAATAACTATACATATATATATTTGTAGTAATGCAACACTGTTTTCTTGTATACACTTATCACTTTCACTTATGTACTTAAACAAGAATCTTGCTTGGTTTTTATGCGAGTTAACTTTCAATGACTGACCTTGCCATTATCTTCGGGCAAATACAAATAAAATCAAAAAGCGATAAATTATTCAATCTAATAGACAATATTAACTCCAAAACAAACTTTAAAAACTCGCACAGTGCAGTGGATCTAAAAACGGTACACCAAGGTCAACGGGAAATCCGCTCAGCTCGCAGTCTATAACAACCCTGTTCAGTATGCCCGAAGATAATGGCAAGGCCAGTCATTGAAAGTTAACTCGCATAAATACCAAGTAAGATTCTTGTTTAAGTACATAAGTGAAAGTGATATATATTTATTTATTTATTTATTTATTTATAAGGAGAGTGCGAAGGTATTGAAAAACGTGCCTAGTGCACATGCAGAAGTATACAATTCAATTAAACTAGAAACATCAAAATTCAAAATAATTAGAGGAACAACCCCTTAAAATGTTGGGTTTTCGTAAGTTAGGGAGCTCCACACAACATGTGATGGCATACTTGTTGAGTAATAATCCGTATAATATTGTTATAATAAAGTTGCTTCATATTGGAAGGCAGGTTTAATAAATGAACAAGTTGCCGGAACTGGAGCGGCCGAGTTGAAGTTTAGCCCGGCAGTTGTGGCTCCCTGAGCAACCCCAGAGCCGATTATATTGCACCGCAGCCACTGGAGTTGAGAACAAATTAATAATCGCTTACATAGCGTGCGCTGCGCGCCGGGAGTCCCCAGCAACCCTCTGTGGGCTCGCCGCAGGCATTTTTATTTTAAATCCCTCATTTGTTATACCTAATATAGATACAGAAAGTGTGGTTTCGATTTGGGAGAATATTGCCTGAAAATACACAAATAAACTTCTTGAATAATTTCTAAATAATTTGAATTTCCAAATTGAAAATGAAATAGGATTGAAAGATTGAAGGACATTAAACCTCTCCACATATTGTTCCTGATGTAACCGTATTCTTATTTTAAATAAATCAATAATAAACATTAAGAACTCAAAAATTGGGAGCCAAAGTTAGAAGATGAATCCTCCAATTAAAATCTCACTTTGCCGAACAAAAGATGTTAAAAGCAAACTTTAGCCTATTTATGAGGCTCTAAAAGCAATAAAACATAAACAATACTGCAGTAAATATTCAAATTAAATCATTATACTGCCCATAGACTTTTTCCCAGAAATGTTAATTTCTGTTGTAAGCCCACTTATTACTTAATTAAAAGAAGTGATATAAAAATTTTATTAAAATCAATTCCTACTTAATCTACAAAGAAAATGTGTATTTTAGTTTCTTTTTATTTTATTATTACAATTAATATGAATATCCTATACATCTAACAGAATAACAACATAAATGGCAAAATCGAAAGCGAATTTCCTTGGAATTTTCCAATTTCCTTTCTATGTATGGTGTTGGACTATTATTTTTGTTTGTTATTATTTATACGTTTTTTTCGACGCTTGCATTGTGTTTAAGTTTCTTTTCGCTTTCCTTTTGCATTGTCCGTTTGTGAAGCAAGGTTCGATATCGCTAATCCAGTTTGTTTGCTTATTTTATTCTTTCATTCATTTTTATTCATAAAGGATTATTTATGATATTTTATGGTAACCATGGCAACATGTTAAACACTAAACAATGGAGGTTTCGATGATAACCAGATTGAGGCAAAAAATGTATATGCATCTTTGAAAAGAAGATTGTTAGCTGTGGGAAAGTTGGCACAGTACCAAAGCGGTAGACTTCGAACATGAAGAAGATATTTAGTTCGAAACCGACTTAGATAACCAAATTTTTATAATTTAATTGTTGAATAAATATTTGAAGAAATTGTGTCCCTACTTAAATCAACAAAGAAAATTTTCATTTGAGTTTCTTTATAATTACAAATATAAATATATATATACATACATATGTCATAATAACAATATCAAGTGGCAAAATAGAAAGTGAATTTCCCTGCAATTTTCATTTTCCTTTCTATGCAAGGTGTTGAACTGTTATTTTTGTTTGTTACTATTTATACGCTTTCTTTTTTTTGTCGCTTGTGTTGTGTTGTAGTTTCTTTTCGTTTTCCTTTCGTATTGCACGTTTGTGAAGCAAGGTTCGATAACGTTAATCCAGTTTGATTGTTTATTTTATTATTTTTATCCATTTTAATCATAGAGTATTACTTATGATATTGTGTGGTAACCATGGCAACAATTTACGTTTGTACGATTGAGTTTTCGAGGACAATCAGATAGGGGCAAAAAAAATTCATAAACATCTTTGAAAAAAATATTTCTAGCTATAAAAAAGCTGGATCAGTGCCAAAGCGCTAGACTTCGAACATGAAAATACTCAGTTCGAATCCGACCAAGATACCCAAATTTTTATAATTTAATTATTCAATAAATATTTGAAAAAACTGTATTAACATCAGGTTGAAAAGATGATGTACAGTGAAGATTGATAAGAAATGTATTATAACTTGATTGGATGAATAAAAACGAATTTTATTAACGATTGAAAATTTGTACAAGATATATATATCAGGAGAGTGTGAGCTGATAGAAGGAATTGAAAAAGAGGTGTAGAACGACCTAATGAGTTTTTGCTATTTCTCTAATAGGCTACTTGTAATTTGCAAAGCACATTTTTTATGTGCTTAAAGTATTTGGGAAGAATTTTTTTTAAAATATATAACATTTTTATCCACCAATAGAATGCACCGATTCCTTGAAGTATGGTGCTTTTCATTTTTCCTTATAAGGGCTATTGCTTACTAGCCACCCAATTCCCTTATACAATAATATGACTTTTTTGTTATCACTGAATTGATTATACTGTCTGTTACTTGCAACTGAACATTGCTTTCAAATTCAGGTTGGGTTGCGGTCCGTCTGTTTCTAAGCCAAAGTCTCCAGTCTGAGGCCCAGCTTTACCAAGAAGGTTTTCCGATGGCGGTAATTTAGAAATAAGGGTCTTTCTACTGGTCACTTATAGTTTATGGAAAAACTCGTCTTTTCGCAGGAGCCTAATTGAGGGTGCTATTAGAGGACGTATGGGTCTTCGGGTTCTTACATCTCGTGCCCGTGACGCCCATTTATTTGCAACAGATGTTATTCATGGGAGGGAGTCATGGGTTTATGATCGGATTCTCGGGAGCAAAGGTTTTTACATTTGGGTCAGAAGGTTTTAATTAGCGGATATATGGGTCAGAGGATCTTTGAGTCAGCCGTTGTGTGGGTCAGAGATTGTGAGTCAGCGGATATGTGAGTCAGAGGATCTTTGAGCCAGCCGATGTGTGGGTCAGAGGGTGTGAGTCAGCGGATATGTGGGTCAGAGGATCTTTGAGCCAGCCGATGTGTGGGTCAGAGGGTGTGAGTCAGCGGATATGTGAGTCAGAGGATCTTTGAGCCAGCCGATATGTGGGTCAGAGGGTGTGAGACAGCGGATATGTGGGTCAGAGGATCTTTGAGCCAGCCGATGTGTGGGTCAGAGGGTGTGAGTCAGCGGATATGTGGGTCAGAGGATCTTTGAGTTAGCCGATGTGTAGGTCAGCCCATTCTGAAGTGGTTTAATATTATAAATCAAGTGGCAGTGACTGGAATGCTCTAAAAGCTCACTTCTCCAGCAGCACCACTAGACCAAGCGTGACTCAACAGTATACTCCCGGCAAGGACCATTCGTCAAAATTGTATTTTCTCACTAGGCGACAAATTCAATGTCGAGACCAATAGGTGCACTAGATTTTTTTTGTAGATTTAAGGCGAACAGCTTGTATGGCTAGAATCGACTACGAAGGTTTGAAGTACTGAAGTACGTAGTACTTGAAGTAGACCTATTGGTTATATTGGCTTACAAAGAGATATCTACCATTTATGTCTCCAGGGGTAGTAGATGAAATTAGTTAGGTCTAGAGAATGGAAGGGCGTAATGTTCTCTAGGTCCTGGCAGTAGGGAAAAATTGGGAAATCGCGTGAACACGGTCACCCGCTCTACGCTATCCGGGGATACTGGAAACGGCAGGGCGACCAATAAGTAGGACTCCTGCCCCCAAAATCTCATCACATCCCCTACTACGCCTCCCATCTTTGTAACCTCTCTCCTCTCTATTCCTCACACATTTTACTTTAAGAAATTAGTCTTGAGCTATTTTGTTTCCTAACATAAATTAATTTGTAATTAGCAGTAAGGGAATTGTAATTAATTTTTTATTTTATATTGTTAGCTTTTAAGTCACTTAGTTTTTGTGTCAATAGTTAGAGACTGTAGAGAAAAGCAAGCAAAAAATTAAACTAAAGATAGCCAGTATTTTTTAAATTTAAATCAAAACAGCATAACAACAACTTCTGTCCATCCAAACCAAATAAAAATATTTTATGGATGGAGAAATATATTTCCAGATGGAAAATCAGCCCAATAACAACATCTCCTATCCCGTAACCAGTGAAATAAACGGCCAAACTACCCCTACCACCACCAAGGTCATTTAACCAAGAGATGCCGAATCCGGGATGCGCAAAATAAGCAACCAAGCTATACGTCCACTACCCATTACTGTTAAACTTGGAAGGGAAACGTAGAAAGCTGAAGTATAGGAAAGTGGACACAGCTATTGGTAAAACAATGAAGAAAATGGTGACATAAAGGCTTGTCTCTGTACTAACTCCTACCTTCAAAGCCTGGATTTAATTGACGATCATAAAAAAGATAAAGATTCAAAAATATAGAAGTAAATATAAACTTATGTAAATATTTTAAAAAATTATATATTATAAAATACTATAAAACGTTACAAAAATTATAAAACTTTAAAATAAAAAAAATCATTGACGAAGCTTTCTTAAGGTTGATTTTAAACACGTCTAAATGATGAAATTGATTTAATTATTTAGCCATTCCAAAACCTGGTTAAAGTGTAATAAAAATCAGAAAACAATAAAAAACAGTTGAAACTCTCTTACGAAGGGTGTGGAATACCCAGAGCAGGTAAATTCTGTGATGGTCGCTTATTTCACTAAAGATTAAGACTCTAAGGGCGGGTAGAAAATCCATAATGGTTGCTTATTTCACTGGTCGCTTTTTAGCGACACCGATGTCTCAGACATCGTGTATAGATGATAGGCCTACTATTGTCTCCGGCTGAGCATCGCTTTTACGTCATCATAACTTAAATAAAAACCATGTGGATATTATGAATTTTAATTCTGAAATTATTATTCCATGTTTATCCCACTTAGATTTATATTTGCACTTTGCCTATTTATATATTTGCCTTTTTTTCAATTTCAATTATGTTAAATTAAATACCTTTATGTTTTTCGCTGTTGATAAATGGCGTTTAATTATGTAAATTCAGTCAGTATGGGCTTTTAAGGGGGGGGGGGTTAACGTGTCCAGATGTTCATTGACGCTGAAGAGTTTTCATAATTATAGGAAATTTCTTCAAAAGATATTTTTAGGAACTAAAACAATTAAGCGAAAATGTGTTTGAAATAGAGAGTAAGTATGAATAAAAATGAAAAGAAACAAACAAAAATTTAATGGTTTTCCCATATTTAATTTTTTTTATATTTTGTTTTCCATAAACCTACTGCATCCACTAATTACATCTATAACACGAAATATACAAAAATGTTTTTCAAGTAAATTCCTACTGAGGTTAACAAAGAAACATTTTATTTTAGCTACCCTAGAGGACTATTTATGTAAATGTGTGGTAACCATGGCAACAGTTTAAGGTTGTACAATGGAGATTTCAACGACAACCAGATGGGGGGGGGGGGGAAATTCATATACATCTTTCAGGAATATATTTCTAGGTATATTAAAGTTGGCGCAGTGCCAAAGCACGCTAGACTTCGAATATGAAGATTCTCAGTTTTTAATCCGGTTGGAGCCCACAAATCTTATAATTTAATTATTCAATCAATATGTTTATAACACACTGCATTAAGATCAATTGTCATTCGCTATAAGTTGAAAAAAAATAATTTGAATTTGATTGGATGAATAAACATATATTATAAAAGATTGAAATTTTGTACAAGATATATATCAGGAGAGTGTGAACTAATAGAAGGAATTTAATAAAAAATTATCTATTGTAGGATACTATTAATAGCCGAGAGTAGCCTAATAGCCAACATTTTTGTGTGAGTCTTTGTGTACAATTAACAAGCTCTTTTTAGCAAACTATAGAAAACCTAAGATGCTACACCTTTTTTAACTCCTTCTATTAGCTCACACTCTCCTGATATATATCTTGTACAAATTTTCAATCGTTTATAAAATACGTTTTTATCCATCCAACCAACTTCTAATACATTTTTTTTTTTTTAACCAATAGAGAACTGCAATTGATCTTATTACAGTTTTTTTCAAATTTCAATTCAATAATTAAATTATAAATATTTCGGAGGTTTAGGTCGGATTCGAACTTAGTATCTTCGTGTTGGAAGTCTAGCGCGTTTTGGCACTGAGCCAACTTTCCCATAGCTAGTAATCTTCTTCTCAAAGACGTATATGAATCTGTTTCCCCCCTCATCTGGTTGTCGTCGAAACCTCCATCGTACAACCTTAAATTGTTGCCATGGTTACCACACAGTATCATAAATAATGCTCTAAGATCAAAATGAATGACAAAAATAAAATACACAAACTGGGTTTACGGTATCGAACCTTGCTTCACAAACGGACAATGCGAAAGGAAAGCGAAAAGAATCTACAACACAATAAGATGACAAAAAAGCGTATAAATAGTAACAAACAAAAATAATACTCCAACACCATACATAGAAAGGAAAATGGAAAATTGCGAGGAAATTCACTTTCTATTTTCACACTTAATATTGATATTCTGAAATATGTATATACATATTTATAGTAATTGTAATTATAAAATAAAAAGTGTCTTTGTTAATTTAAGTAGGAAGTGACTTTGAAAAAATAAACTATAGGTTATCACTTGTTTATAAAGTGTTAAATATTATTTAAAAAATTATACATAAATATGTGCTTATACTGAAACAATATCATCTTCACTCATAATATTGTAAAAGCCACCAATAAAAGCCCCACTCGCTGTAGAAGAAATATTTGATTAAATTAAAGGCATGATTCATTTGTTCTACTTGATCCACACAATGTGCGGCTTGTCTGGTGTAGTGGCCTCATCTCAGAGAAGCCTACAGTTCTTTGTACGTCATGATCGCGGTGTATTATCACTTCTGCGTCTATAACGCTGGTGCACTTTTCACCCTTCAGCTAAGTGGAAGACCTCACACGAAGGGAACTCCCTCATCTTAGGTAAGGAATTGTCAAATGTTCGATGGAATAAATTAAACGAGTTTCTTATACTATTTTACTATTGCAAAGTGTGTTACAATGATAGATATTTTTTAATTTTAAAAATGTATACAATTATAGTTAGGAATATTAATTTTTAATTGAATGTTTTCTTGGGCAACTGTGGCCTAATGTTATAATAATTAAATAAAAAAACCACTAACCGCAATATAACTTTATTTAATCACTTGATGTACATTTCGGTTACCAGGTAACCATCTTCAGAAGTACTCTAAGAGTACTTGGTAATGTACTGGTAAGAGAGAGTTACCTGGTAACCATCTTCAGAAGTACTCTAATAGTACTTGGTAATGTACTGGTAAGAGAGAGTTACCTGGTAATCATCTTCAGAAGTACTCTAAGAGTACTTGGTAATGTACTGGTAAGAGAGGGTTACCTGGTAACCATCTTCAGAAGTACTCTAAGAGTACTTGGTAATGTACTGGTAAGAGAGGGTTACCTGGTAACCATCTTCAGAAGTACTCTAAGAGTACTTGGTAATGTACTGGTAAGAGAGGGTTACCTGGTAACCATCTTCAGAAGTACTCTAATAGTACTTGGTAATGTACTGGTAAGAGAGGGTTACCTGGTAACCATCTTCAGAAGTACTCTAAGAGTACTTGGTAATGTACTGGTAAGAGAGGGTTACCTGGTAACCATCTTCAGAAGTATTCTAAGAGTACTTGGTAATGTACTGGTAAGAGAGGGTTACCTGGTAACCATCTTCAGAAGTACTCTAAGAGTACTTGGTAATGTACTGGTAAGAGAGGGTTACCAGGTAACCATCTTCAGAAGTACTCTAAGAGTACTTGGTAATGTACCGGTAAGAGATGGTTACCTGGTAACCGAAATGTACATCAAGTGATTAAATAACGTTATATTGTGCTTAGTGGGCTTTTTATTTAATTATTATAAGAATATTAATGTTACTTCTAGCACTTATAACAAATTACTGAGTTTTTAAAACACTGATGAACTTAGTTCGCTCGGAAACTTTACTAATTTAATTCAATCATAAGTTGCCCGAGTCTTTATTTTACTCCGTTTAAACATAACATCTGTATCGGTCATTTCACGTTTATGGATCTGTCCACTTTAATATCTCGGGTTTAACAGCGTTTACAATGTTCGGGGAGCAAAATAATTAATGAAGTTCTTTGTTGGAAAGCGTTCCCACTTTCTCCGTTCCGGACTCCCGTAGGACCGAACATTCCCCTTTGCATTGTATTTTAGAAGACCTTTTAGAGTGGACTATATCTCAATTTTCAGATTTATATTTTATATTTTACGATACTTCAACAAAGAACAAGGACTAAATAATTGATTTATATTTTATAATTTCTATACTTAGAAATTATTATGTGTATTATTTATAAACAACACTATAACTCTCACACACTCACACGCGCAAACACACACACACACACACACACACACAAATATATATATATATATATATATATATATATATATATATATATATGTGTGTGTGTGTGTGTGTGTGTGTGTGTGTGTGTGTGTGTGTGTGTGTGTGTGTGTGTGTGTGTGTGTTATAATATTGTTTAATAATAATACAAGTCATTATAATCTATTAATAAATTATTTAGGCCTAACTTGTTCTTTGTTGAAGTATCGTAAATATAAAATATCATAAATCTGAAAACAAAATATAGCGAAAATTAATATATATATATATATATATATATATATATATATCGCAATATGTAATCTTGTGTATTAATAAAGAACTTAGTCAAAATACAATACAAATACAAGAATTATAATTGAATTTACAATTCAAAGCTTTTGAAGAAAAGCTTTGAATTGTATATTCAATTATAATCCTTGTATTTGTATTTTGACTAAGTTCTTTATATATATATATATATATATATATATATATATGTTAAATATGGTGATATGTTTTCTTGTAATATAGTTAATAAATTAAAAATATTTCAAAAATAAGAATACTTTTAATGAATATATTTATTCAAAGCTTTTCGCCGATAAATATTAGATAATTATTTTCCTGAAGATGCTGGTACTATTGTTTTTGAAATATTTTTAATTTATTAATTATATATATATATATATAGCCTATATATATATATATATATATATATATATATATATATATGTGTGTGTGGGGGGGAGGTTTGTTTGTGTGTGTGTGTACATATATGTACATAAGGTACGTGTATATACCATATATTATGGTGCATTACGAGTGCATACATATATTTATAATTTATTAATTTAATTATTTATTTATATACATGATGAAATACATATAAATGTATTTACATGCTCACCTCATCAATGCTAGATGAGATTCTAGCGAAACGTCGGAACTGCGATTTAATGCACTGCAGAATGAACGGATGTACTTCAGATAATAACTATTCATCATATTTTTCCATCCGTGTCGGAATATGTACCGGCAAATATATATTATTTTTTACAAAGAGACAAATAATTGTTTGAACGATTCTATTTGCTAATTATAACACCTGCATGGTCAGAGAAACCTCGTGTTCCTTAGAAAGCAAAAAACGCTGAAATTTGTTCAGTTTATATGGTATACACAAAATTATAAAAAACAAATACTGCATCAGTGAGTACACTTTGAGATATTTTCATCAGTAAATTATAAATAATACTAGCCTGGTTTGGATTTCCAGTAGCGCCAAAGAATGTTTGTGTGCATGTCAGACCCCAGCTCGACCAGTCTGCAAAAATAAATATTGTTGTACAATATAGGCCTATACAGGCAAAACATACTGTATGTAAAATTTAAAAAAACGTTAGGCCTTATTCAATAATTTGTTTGTTTGCGCGAATAGAAACAATTTGGCAGTATCAACTCCTGGTCGATGAACTTTGATGGTTCATATCATTTAAAAGTGATAAGCAATTCCAGAAACTGAACTAGGCTATAGTCTAAGATTAAAGCCTAAGTACAAAAAGGGAGAAATGCCGTATTTGATAGCAAATATTTACTTTCATTCCATTACTGTATTTCATTTTTCAACATAAGTTATACTAGTGTTACTAGCATTGATTTATTAATAACGATTTAAATTTCATTTTCCCACTTAATGATGTATAGCCTAGATAAAAATATGTTTTAAAAATAGTTTTCTTTAGATGAAAGGCAGTTTTAATCTTGCGTTAAAGATTTTCTGAATTGCTACTGAATGAGTCACTATTTAATGTTGTTTTGTAAAAATAATAAAATCTCACAAATATAGTAAAGTGGCCTAATTTGGGGAGGTTTATTTCCGGGTTCCAGTATGTGCTGGCACACTGCTGAGGCTCTAGGAACTAACTAAACACTCATTCTAGCAAGGGAGGCTCCAGGGGAGGGCCAGTAGGGACAATTGTTCCCCCTTCGGAATTTGGGTACTATTTTTTTAAAATATATTTTTCATATTCGGAACACATTTAAATTTATCCCAGTTTAGGTCTACTTATAAACATGTATTTTTCATTTAACTTTTATTTTAAATCAATTGTTATTACATTTATGTAATGTTAGGTGTAGAAATACATCTGATGCCATTGGTAGTTCCGCCCGGCATAAACAGCATTGTCATGTTACAAGTCGCGCACTAGTTCCGTACCGGCTCGGCTGTACTAACAGTCTGTGTACTACGACTCCGCGTCGTCCTCGTCAGACCGAGCCGTTTGATAAAACAATGAAAGTTAAACAATATTTTGTATTATGTACAGAACAATAATTTTGTTATCTATGTAAATTCAGGTAAAAATCATGTTTTAATGGGAAAATGCTAAATTTCCTGTGATTTTTAAGTACAAGAATAGCTTAAAAGTTCATTTCCAGGTCTTTACTTTTGAACTTTTCCGCCCCATCAACACCCCATATTTTCCTGTCATTGTGCTCCTTCACCCCCCCCCCTCCCAAGTATCCTGGAACCAAAAGGCAAAGCCTGAGGATCGAGCATAGAGGAAGGAAGTGGTTTTGATTTTGTGTTTTCTTCGTGAGGAAGTTTATTGACTGGTGCCTTCTAAATTTTATATGTTAGAGTCTTATGTTTTCTCTGAGTAGCCTTCAAGTGTAGTAACTTTCATTCCCATTGATTAGCTTTGGCTTCGAATCGAAGAATCATAGGCTATGTTTTACCACTACCTAATTTGGAGAAGTGTAGAGGTGCCTAGTTTGGGGAACCCTGAATTGAGCTTCCCTTTTTCAGGGTACAGTCACATTTTTTATTTTTGAGATCATAGCTCATAGAAAGAAACGTAAGAGCGAGAGAATGAAAAATTTTGTAATATGAGTCATAAAGAGAGAAATGGGATCACTTAAAGCATAGGTTCTCAAAATTGGGGGCTTAAAGGCAAGTTAGGGTGGCGGAGACCATTTGGAAAATAGTCAGATAAATTTTCGTTTAATTAAAATTTAAGTACAGAATTTATCAAAATTTAAACTAAATTAACACCGCGGTTCTTTTTACATAGGTAATTTTATTCAACATGATGTTCAAGAAAACTAAATGCATTTATAAAATAAATATAATTAAAGATTGTGCAAATTTAGTAAACTTGAAATTAAAGCGAAACGAAAGTTGGCCGTTCAATGTGGCAACAGTGCCACAATTGTCGAATCTTCGTTTTGGATAAAACACTTAGATGTGTATCACAGGCAGCTCTTCGATTACACTTGTTTTCTTCAAGCATCTACTTGGCGTAAAAACATTTTCAGCACTTGGTGCAATAAAAACAAAATATAGGAACAAACTTGATGTTGCTAATGTCTTGCGTTCTACCATTACTAAAATACAACCCCACATAGGCATGCAAATGAAAATAATGCAAGCTCATCCATCTCACTAACAGATTTTCCTCTGGTCTGCAAGTAATAGCAAAAATGTAATAAGTATAAAAACAGTAAGACTATAATTTAAAATTTGTGTAGTCTTACTGATGACCACTTTGTTAATAAATTCCTTCTATTATCTCACACTCTCCTGATATCTTGTACAAATTTCCAATCTTTATTAAAATGCGTTTTTATTCATCTAATCGAGTTCAATTATTTTTTTTTACCAATACTGAATGACAATTGATGTTAATAAAGTTTTTTTTAGTATTTATTCATTAATTAAATTATAAAAATTTGAGAGTTTATCCGGATCCGAACTATGAATCTTCATGTTCAAAGTCTAGCGCGCTTTGGGACTGCGCCAACTTTTCAATACCAGGAAGTAAATTTCTCAAAGACGTGTACGAATTGTTTCCCCCCATCTAGTTGTCGTCGAACCTCTATTGTACAACCTCAAACTGTTGCCATGGTTACCACAAAATATCATAACTAGTGCTGTAAGGCTAAAAATGAATGAAACAAATAAAAAAAACTAACTGGAAATAAGCAAACAATGATAATTTTTTTTCTTTCTTGACATCAGCATGAATTTATTTAAAAAAATTGTTTATATAACTTGTTTTCTAAATTTGTTTTCAAATAACATATGTAAAAACGAAAAACAATAAGTTTGGCCAGCTTTTCTTAACTACTACTGTAGGCCTAGAAAGCTAAATGAATACTTCAAGTATGAGTACGAATTGAAAGCCTTCCTCGGAAGTTCCAACAAAACCCCCAATGTTTATTAAGCAATTTATATATTAGGCAATAGCTTGTCTTGGATAACAATGGTAAAAGAGACAGGCTGTTACTTCCCCTGGATAATTGAATAACCTCTAATAAAAAACAATAATATTTATTTTGCCGAGTAACAACGACCGCGCATCTGTTACAACGAAACTGTGGATTCGGTGGGTATGGCTCGACATTGGACATGAACCGTAGGACAAACAGCAGCTGCATCGCAATCTGTACCTTGAAGTGCTTCTCAGATCTTAAACATGGACCGCTTTATAAATCAGAAGGATTCTGAAATCTACTTTATAATGTACTTTTTTAGAATAAATTTACAATTTTTAAATAGTATCTTACTACAAATATAATTATACATTGTTACTTGAAATACTTTCTAAAGAAGAAGCAGTCGATTTTAGTTCACGTAAAACTTGAATACTGCTTAAAATTTGCATATTATGAAACATAACCTCAATGGGCATACAAAACAACAGTAAAAATAAACAGTTCCTTATATAGTATATAATACTACATTAATATACTTAAAAATACTTTCTAAAGAAGAAGCAGTCGATTTTAGTTCACACAAGAATTAAATACTGCTTAAAATTTGCATATTATGAAACATAACCTCAATGAACATACAAAAAAACAGTAGAAATAAACATATCTGTATATATTACTCAGGAGCGCCAGAGGGGGGCACTGGGGGCAAGTGCCCCGTCCAAACCAATTAATTTTAGGAGAAAATATTAGGTCCATCCCTATAAAACAGCGCTAAAGTTTTAGCGAGACAGCTTTCCGACGGCCAAACGATTTTGTAATTTTAAGTACCAAAATAGCATGAAATAAGAGTTCTAGAGATAAAAAGGTCCAACATTTCTCCGGAAGGGTTCCACCCCCTGACTCCCAGGTTGTTGTCGTAACCTCCATTGTACGACCTTAAACTGTTGTCATGTTTACCACACAATATCATAAATAGTGCTATATGGTAACGAAAATAAATTCTTTTCTTTTAGTAGGAATTCTTTTCTTTTTCCTCAGTAGGAATTTAGGCTACTTAAGAAATGTTTTTTTATATTACTATTTTTCAATTCTCTCTATTAGATCACACTCTCCTTATGTATAAGTTATACATTGTAGGCCTACACATTTCGAATCTGTAATAAAATACTTTTTTATTCATCTAATCAAGATCATATACGTATTTTTTAACCTAGTGGATGACAATTGATGTTAATGTATTCTCAAATGTTAATGTTTTCTTAAATATTTATTCACGAATTAAATTTTTTTAAATGTTGATGTCTCGGTTGGATTTGAATCAAATTATTACCCTACATGTTTGAAATCCAGCACTTAAGCGATGACCCAACTTTCTCATAGCTAAAAATCTATCCCTTAAAGATGTAGGAATAGAAATTTATATGAAATTATAATAGAAAGGTTCCTTTCTATGAAGCATTATAAGAGATGGATGAAATGAGAAGTTACAGACCACTAAAACTTTCATAAATTAGAGACGAAAAAATTAAAGGGAATAAGTAGTAACAAACAAAAATAATAGTCCAACACCATACATAGAAAGGAAAATGAAAAATTGCAAGGAAATTCGCTTTCTATTTTGCAACTTAATATTGTGATTGTGACATATGTATATACATATTTATATTAATTGTAATTATAAAGTAAAAAGTAACTAAATTAAAATTTGTCGTCGTTGAATTCAGTAGGAATTGACTTTTGTTAAAGTGTTTTTTACATTACTTGTTCGTCTCAAGCCGTTTTAATGTCGAGGGGTTTATAACTTTTTGAAAGTAGGCTACTTAGTAACAAACAAACGAACCGAGGGGTTGGTTGTTATTGCCAAACCAAGTTAACCAAGTTCCAAATAAGTAATAATATTTCTGCTTTTAGCAATAAATATTTTTGCAATACAACTAGAGTTACTGTTATCTCTAAGACTGTCTGCATGAAGTCTATCATCACATTACTTCCGTTTTGAAGATCCGAATCGAAGCAGGTTTCCGATTATGTATAGCCTAACCAGCACTAACAAATACAACCACAAGCGTGTACACATAAGGAAGATTTCAAACTAATAATTTATAAGTCAGTACGTGACCCGTTCAATGTACAGCTGGCTCAGACTGGGTGTCTGCAAAACTATTAAGACGGTCATAAAATCATGAAAAGAAGAATCCAGCACACTGGCCTACTATTATAAATTCGGGTGGCCCAGGCGGTCAGAATTCACTGACAGGCGGGGCGCCAGATATACATTATATGACGGTTATTGTGGTTTAAATGCCTCTTTTTTTGACGTCCTAGGCGGGTAAGTTGGTACTGAAAGAAAAAGTGAACAATTGACTTTAATAATTTCTAATATTTTATACTGTTTATGCCATATGCAATTTTTGTGGATTAAAATTTTCTTTTGCCTTTTTTGAATGATCAAAAGGGTAGTATTTTTGGTACGCGGACAAGAGTTAAGTAACACGGTACTGTTTTAGGAGCTTCATAAGTCTCGGGCAATATTAATAACATCTATGTTTCGTTTGAGGGTGAACTACAACTACCCTCATTATTACACATATTTACGTAACGCTCCAATGCTGTTTAAGGCACGCCTGAACGCTCTGGAGGCTCTAAGTCAGGGGCTCCCAAACGTTTTGGTGTAATAAGAATTATCAACCAGCTCGCCATGAACAGCAACAAGATTTCGATGTTTTTGTACATTTAAGTATTTTACAATTTGAAAGAAATGTATAAAATTCTTTGTTTAAACTGAGAAAGCATTGAGAAAATGTTTTTAGATTCCAGTTCAGTGCTGTCACGAGATACTAAACATCTCTTATAACGGATATTTCATACGTTCAAAAAACATATATTAAAAATATGTAGGCCTATTTCTTAGAACATTCAAACAAGAAATCTTATCATTATTAAAATAAATGTTGGGGTACCGATATGTAAATTAACTGAATACATAAAAACCCACCAACAAAAATATAAAAATCCTAATTTTAATAAAACTACTTTATGTACATTTCAATTAAACGGTATTCATCTTCAGAAGTAGGTCTACTCAGAAGATGATTACAGTGTAATCGAAATGTGCATAAAGTAATTTTAGTCAGTTAAAAGATTTTTATATTCCGGTTAGTTTGTTTTTATTTATTTAGATAAAATTAGGGTAATTATTAAGATCAGCGACTACTCCTTTGTTTGGCAACAAAACTTGTTGCTCTAAATTTGAGAAGAGGAACTTTTAGTTTTCTACAGAAAATCTTCCACTTGTTGCTCTAATTTGAGAAAAGCAACTTTTAGTTGACAACTTTTAGTATTCTACAAACAATCTTTTGTCAATGTTTAGTGTCAACTTTGGTGTAAACGCGCCTTAATGCTTTCCATTAACTTTACTTTCATTACCAAAACCTTTAGAAAGTAACTTTGTGAGTACAAATTCAAATAATTCTGAATTTTATTTTTTAATTTAGAATTTATTTATTTCTTAACGCAATTAACCGTATGCCTATATTTTAAATCATAAAAACACCCTATCTACTTTACAAACATATTAATTTGTTTTTTAAAAGTATTTATAAAAAGAACAAAATACAAAGATTTCTTTTTATTTCTATAGATTTTATTAGTCTTAGACAATGCACATTCTAGTCCGCTCCAACCAAGATAAGCAGTAGAATAACTCGCTGTAGAGTTTGGTCAACATGGGTGACTCACTCCTTAAACAACAAAGCGATGAACAAAAACCAAATATAGAAACTTTGAACAAGTAAACACCAGCGGACTACTTCCTAATTCTGTAATAATTGCTTCGTTAGTTTTATCATAACCAATCTATTACCAATTAAAATTTATGTCCTGATTTCAATGAATTTTAGATTTATTTTCATAAGTTTATATAGGTTTATTTAAGTTCCTGCATAGATAAAATGAATTTTTCTGAAAATGTCAGTGTCGAATTGCTGTGATAATTGTATCATCAGACTAGACACGACGTCTAGAATAAAACCATGAACAGTGATTCTGCCGTTATTTTTTAAATATCTCATAGATATTTATACTAAAGATGGCCTTTTTAAATTCCTTCTATTAGCTCACACTCTCCTGATGTACTCCTGATTAGCTCGTTAATATACGTTTTTATTCATTCAATCAAGTTCAAATACATTTTTTTTACCTATAGGGATGACAATTGACTGTTAATACAGTTTTTTTTCAAGTATTTATTCAATAATTATATTATAAAAATTTGGGGTTCTAGGTCGGATTCGAATTGAGTATCTTCAAGTTTAACTCTAGCGCTTTTTGGCACTCAGCCAACTTTCCATACCTATAAATGAACTTCTCAAATATCTATATAAAAACCTCCATTGTATAGTCTTAAATTGTTGCCATGGTTACCACACAATATCATAAATAATACTTAGGATTAAAAATGAATGAATAGAATAAAATCAACCAACTGGATTAACAGTATCGAACCTTGCTTCACAAACGGACAATGGTAAGGAAAGCGAAGAGAAACTAAAACACAATGCAAGCGACGAAAAAAAGCGTATAAATAGTAACAAACGAAAATAATAGTCCAAAACCATACATAGAAAGGATATTGGATAATTTCAAGGAAATTCGCTTTATATTTTGCCCCTTAATATCCTATTGTTATTCTGACATATTTGTAGATTAGTTGTAATTATAAAATAAAAAGAAACGAAAATAAAATTGGTCTTTATTGAATTCAGTAGGAATTGATCTAAAATAAGTTTTTATATTAGGCCTACTTGTTTATAATGTAACTGTAGTTTTTTAAACATTTTCGTACAATTATTGTTATTAATTTTAACGTAACTAAATACAATTACTTAACTGCATATTATCAAAGCTGCTTGTTGAATTTTATTTAACCACATCATTGAATAACGCGTCTGCTGAAAAAAATCAGTACAAAAAGCCTATCAAGTAGGCTTTATCTTGATTAACAACATTTGAAAAATAGAAATAAATAGTCGCAGTTCATCAAAGTTGGTTGTTTTGAACGTCTTGATTTCGCTCTAAATACAATTATCATAGGTAGGCCTAATTGTGTTTTAAAAACTTAATGCAAACAACTTTTAAGGTGTTCCAAACTGACGTTTCATTGACGTAGACCAACCTGCCTCATTTTGTCAATGAAAAGATGGTTTCTAAAAGCGTCAGCACATTAAACTGCTATACTTTTCCTTAAGCGTTTTTTAGAAACAATTACTTATGGCAACTTAATTTTTTGATTTGGTATTTATTCGATTCTGTTAAAATCAATATGAAATTTTGACAACTCAGGCCAATATTTAGTTTCCAGAAATGCAAATATCTCGCTAAATAAATTTTCTTAAAACCTTTGATTATTAAAGTAAATAAATATCTAATATCCCATTAACGCAAATATTTAATGTAAACAATATATGATGATTTTGAACTGATTTTTATTCCATAAATTGATACGTTCCAATCAATCTATCGATGTCAATAAGAAAGTAAAACAAACATACGGAAATTGGTTTTGTAAATGGTCCTTTCTCGATGCTCTTTTCATCCAGCTCAATAAATATGTAATGGACTTAATCACAAGTGCGAACGCTATCTTCAGGCGGGGAACGGAACTAATGTTGACTTGGCTGGCCATGGAGATAACTGCCTATCATGCCACTCAGCAACCATCCCTATGAATACATTATTAACATCTTCTCCAATCAATCTCAATATTTTTTTCTTTCCAGAACGTCAGTTTTGATTGATTGCTATAACATTAGATCTGCTGTTGGCTTCAACGAAATCAAACCTTAAAAGCTAAAGTACTTTATTATTATTTAACATTTATTTCACCAATATTTTTAAATATGGTAACTAAAAAATTGCACTTTTGGTATTAAATTGGCAAAAAAACCACAATTTACTGATATTTTTCAGCAGACGCGTTTCACACTAGGTCAGTGCATTCTTCAATGCTGCGAGTCACGGACAAGAATGTTGCTCAGGTGTGTTGTATTAGTGCGAGTCTATGGTGTGTTGTTCGTAGAGTAGTTGTTAATTATGTGCTCAAATATAGTATTTGATTGGGAGTGTGTTTTTGTCATTTACAATTTGTTGTGGATAGTATATATGTTGTTTGTATATCTTGTAGTTTTCTGTTGTGTTGAGTTTGTTGCTCTTTTTATGAATTGTAGGATTTTTAGATTGGTGTCAATGTTGGTGTGTGAGTGTAGTGTGTTTTGTATGTGTATGGCAAAATTTGATTTGGGTTGTGTGTTTCTTGTGTTTTTTATGTCTTCTTTATATCTTGTGGTAAATGTTTTCCCTGTTTGTGTTAGGTTAGGTTATGTAAAAGCTGGGACAGTTGTTGCATGTAATCTTGTATACACCTGCCCTAAAAGCGTACTAAAAGCTTTAATCTCTACTACAGCTATATATACTATATATACTGTTGTTGGGTTCACCTCGTCAATTCTAGATGAGATTCTAGCGAAACGTCAGACCTGCGATTTTGTGCACTTCAGAATGAACGGATTTACTCCAGATAATCATAACCAGATGTACTATTCATTATATATATATATATATATATATATAGGGCAAACAAGGAAGAAATTAAAAGAAAGATACAAAGAACATTTAAACGCTTATATTAAACAGAACATATACAAATCAAATTTTGCTAATCATTGTATCAATAATGGACACAGATTTCCTAACATATATAATTAATAAAAGGGTTAAAGATGAATATATGTGAAACATAAAGTTAAAGACAGATTAATTGATGAACAAATTCAAGTGAGATCAAGGCACCAAACTATTTACAAGGTCGTTGATGTTATAGAAAAAATTACATAAAGTGAAATACTTTTAAACATATGGTTGTTGTGTTTTTCCTGAAGATGCTGATACTGTTTTGTTGGCAAAAGGCTTTGAATAATATATTTATTAAAACTATTCTTGTTTTTGAAATATTTTTAATTTATCAACTACAGTACAAGAAAATATATCACCAAATTTATTATATATATATATATATATATATATATATATATATATATATATATATAAGCTATAATATGGCAGTATAATAAGCAAATAGAAATTATTCGGGTTGATAATTAATTACTGCTTTTTTGCACATAAAAGAAAGTCGCTGAAATGGTATTAAAACTCTCATTATCCCTAATCACATCTAATCATAAATGGCACTAATTATAATAAAAACCATTAAATTGTTTTTAAAATTACATTTATTATTCACTATTTCTTTTTCTCATACAATTTGGATTCTCTGATTTGAAATTTGATATTTTTCAAAATCCTTTACAAGTTATTAAATTTTGAAGTAGATAAATTGAATAGCAGAAATATAATTCCTAACAAATTATTTTAAAACTATTTACTAGTTGCTAGCTTGTTTCATTGTTGTTGCAACAACGATGGATTTATGTGTAGTCTATAAAAGTCAATTTCAGTTCACAGTGGCCCACCAGATGACAAAAAAATTACTCAAAGTTAAGGTTTGCCATTCAAACAACAATTAGTCCTAACCCGTAAGTTTATATGTATTTGGATTGCCTATATCTAGACTTTTGTTTTTTACAGAATACAGTTACGTATATCAAAAATAAAAACAGGTCATAAATGATCTTATCACAGTGAAAAGAGTGATGTCGTGTTCATAGTGGTTCTGTCGGTGAGGTTTTTCTGTATGGAAATTGAATTGGTAAATCAATATTATATAGTTTTGTTTGTACAGAACTTTATATTATTAATCACTTAAAACAATAGTTTATGACTATCCGAACTTTAAATTTAGTAAATTTGGTAAAACTTACTGAGACAGAACGTTTTCGATCGCTATGTGCCGATCTTCATCAGTGTCTTCTGCCTTATAATAATGTATGTTTGGTTAGGTTTTTTATGTCATGTCGAAGTGAGTCTTGGTCTTTGGTGTCGGTTTTTTGTATGGCTGTTTCAGTTTGTAGTATAATGTTTCTGTTTGTTATGTTATTTGATTTATAATGTATGTTGTATTTTAGGCCTTTGTTTATTAAATTCATTTCGTGTTGTGTGAATTTGGTATTAGTGAGGTTAACTATACGGGGGTAGAACTTTTGCGTAGGTTGAGAGTATGTTGCGTTTTTTGTTTTACATAATAGTTGATTAATCTTTTTATTGTGGTTATTTTTGATGGTTAATTTTTATTGGTTGCCCAATTATTAGTGTCTGTTACCAATTGTAATGTGATATCGTGTCCGATAGTGTTTGCGAGATTTAAGTGGAGTTTGTATAACCTATAATTTAGAAAGTCTTTATTTTTGTATAGGTTTTTGATACTTTGTTTAATGAAAAAATTTCTGCTTTTTGTTTGGTAATTGTAGCTGCTTTAGTGTTGTTGTTTATGTTTATTTTCGCGTATGTGGGTTTTATGTTGTGAGTTAGGCATAATTTATTGAATTGTATGTGGGCGTGATTTTCCTAACCTTTAAAACCCTATTCCTGTATTCTTGGACTGCAGCCTGTCTTGCTGTGTTAAATTCTTGAATTTTGTTGTCCATTACGATCGATGAAACTTATTAATCACTTAAAACAATAGTTCATGACTATCTGAACTTTAAATTTAGTAAATTTGTTAAAACTTACTGAGACAGAACGTTTTCGATCGCTACGTGCCGATCTTCATCAGTGTCTTCTGTCACTGATGCCTTTATATTATTGATTTTATTTCACTAAAACACTTGTAAACATATAAACGCACCAACAAACAAAAACTACCAATCAAACTTCGCCGAACATCTCATATCCACAAAACAAATAAACAAACATCCAACCTACATATTCTTCATAAACAATACAAAAATAACCAACGATACACAATTGAATAATACGAAATATACGAACATTTAAGCTATACCCTATACACATACTCAACATCCAATTACATTATAACTCGCACATACTTTTCGACATCATAACTCCTAATACTCACCAATAGACCCACCCTCACCATAACCTACGAAAACCTTGAGGTCAGTTACGGTCTGGGTTGATAATGAGACATATTTCCCGAAATGGTCGTCCTCAACAAATATAAGTGCTACTATAGTGTTTTAGTGAAAACTAGTAGCTCACGTGAAGATGGACTCAACTAATATGAATTTATTTATATTATTCTCTGGTTCATAACAAAAAATAATAATATATAATACAATACGTTTTACAACTATAAATTTTTTATGATTTTTTAAAAAATTCAACTACAAACCGTAAGTAAAGATAAAGACAAACTGTTTGAGTAAAAGCTTTGCTTCGTAAAAGGAACGGTTGTTTCAAACGCGTCAGCAAGTAAGCCCTATGTATTCACTTAATTATGTATTACTTAATTATAATTATAAATACTATAATATGTATTCTTGTGTATTAATAAAGAAATAAAACAATTTACAAATACAAGAATAATTTATTGAATTTACAATTCAAAGCTTTTCGTTGGCAAACAGTACCAACATCCTCACAAATACTCCTCAGTAATCCTAATGATGTTGGTAGTTTGCCAACGAAAAGCTTTGAATTGTAAATTCAATAAATTATTCTTGTATTTGTAAATTGTTTTATTTCTTTATTAATTATAATTATAGAAAAGATAAGGCGTTTTATGAATATGTCCACTAGCTAAACAGTTAAACATCTATGTTTTAAGAAACTGATAATTTTAGAAGCTACTATGCTCACCAAAAGAAATTTCTAACATACAAAATGGAAAAATATAGATTAAACTTACCTAATACTCAGGTCAAAGTCACTGTATGTATCAGTAAAGACAAGTGATAAACAAAGTTGTTGAAGAGTTGATAGTCGTTGATAGTTAAATGTTTTTTCTTTTACTTTCAAGATGATGAACTGTTCACTACTATGTATTTCTCCTCTAGTAAAACAGAACAATGAAAATTTGTGTTAAATGATTTTTCAACTAACTTATTTTAATTTAAAATTTTTTACGTTTAAAGCATTTTTAGAGAATTTTATGAGGTACATCAAGAAAGTCAATTATGCTTCTTATATACTACTTGTTTACAGTTTGTGGTGTGTCTTTGTTTATGTTAACTTTTTTTTTAAATCCACATGTAAAATTAGATCTGTAATTGTTTTTCTAAATGCAAGGAATAAATGTTAAACCATTCCAAATTCACAACAGATATGAGAGTTGTATGGACAAAATGTGATAAGTTGGTAAGGAGATAGGCAAGATAGTTCAACCATAGATGTGAATATTGCATGATGACTGAAGTAGGAGTACATATTTAGTTAAGGATGGATTTGCCCACGCCATAGATGACAAATTCATGAAATCCTTAAGTGTTTAATATCTGCTCTTTCTATAAAATTTCTATAAATTTCAAGAACACTTCTTTATCAAAAATTGGGATTCCATAAAGCAGATTACAGTACTGTACACTAATAATTAAGGACTAGATGAACAAAAGTGATGAGAAATTAATCTAGTTTTCTACAGCAGGGGTTCTCAATCATTTTCAAATACTGTACCCCGTAATAAAAATTAAAATGTTACGTACCCCCTTGTAAAAATACATCAGTTGTATCAAAAACACTTTTCACATAAAATTTATTTATTTAGCCAACGCCCCCGTCCGTGGCTGTTGGGCCATTCGACGCCGAGCCTCCCAGTATCGTATCGTCAGGTCGTCGGGTAGAAGGTCGAGTTCAGGGCAATGCTGCAGGTGATCGCCATCTATTCTTATTGTGTTACATACGGGGCAGATGTCATTCTCAGCCAAACCAATGCGATAAAGGTGTGTTTGGAGATAATCATGGCCAGTGGTAAGACGGAATCTGGCGACAGCTTCAGTTCTCTCCAGGTGCGATGGAATTGGTCCCACCGTTGCAAGGAACGCCCATGTTTTGTGCTCACTGAGATTTGTAAGTTTTTTATTGGTATGCTGGTTGATCGAAGAGGTGATGAGGTTCTGAGCTGATCGTAGTGTTAGCAGGATAATGGGTTGGTTAGCTTCTGCTCCACGCTTCGTCTTTGCCACGGATTCCCACATGGCCTGGAACCCATTGGAGTCGCAGTACCCAGTCGATGGTGATGAGCTCAGACAGCTTGGTACGGCACTGGATAGTACGCAAGCAGTCAGTGGAGGTGTGGTTGCTAAGAGCTGATACTGCAGCTTGTGAATCTACAAGACGGCTCTGCTTGGAGGCAGATTGATAGTGAGTAGATGATTTGCGGCTTAGTAAATGGCACATACTTTCCCGTCGTAATTGATTGCTTTCCTCCCGACAGCTAGTGAGTTTTCAAATAAGCTACAGTACCAACCGGCGCCTGCACCTCCAGTATGAGGAATGAATGAACCGTCAGTATAAATATGCAGCCATTCGCTAGACGGGTACAAAGTGTGAATTGTTTCTAGAGCGCATGATTTCAGCTCTGCAGGGGAGGTGAACCTTTACTTGCATAGAGGTTAAGGAGTTGCATGCTTTTGCTGGGGAGTGCTGGTGCGACCGTTGTAAAGTGTTGAATCGGAGCTCGGTTGTCAATGATATTTATCAATTAGTGCTTCAGCATGAGTAATAGGTGAAGTGTAAGTCTTCAGGCATTGCGTGGCAGGTTTGTACTTGTTCCAGTAGTATGAGTCGACTCTCTTTGCTCTCTCCAGAACTTGAGTGTGTATTTGTCTGCGTGCTGCTAAAGGCTCTATACCCGTTTATATCTGCATGGCTTCTATGGGTGTTGATTTAGCACCACCACATATAATTCTCAAGGCATTGTTTTGTACGACGTCATACTTGGCTAGACTCGTTTTACTAGCTACGGAGACAACTTCACATAAAAAACACAATGTATTTGGAAATATATTGGAAACACATTACAAAAGGTTAATGAGAAGGATGAGCTTGCTTCTGTTTACAAAGTTCCTCAATGTTTGGCTCAAGTTTTGTCAAGTACAACCTTAAATCCTCCCCAACATGAGCTTGTTTCTGTGCTTACTTTTTAGGTATGTTATGTTCGAAAACTCTCTTTCAAGTAGGTATGTAGTTGAAAACACAATAAGAATAATTACAGCAGTATTTGAAAGTTCTTGATACTCCTTTCCAACAATGATTGAACTTACTTCTTTCTTCTTCGTGCAGGCGTCCAGCTCAACTGTAGCCGATGGCCCGATGTCCACAATATATATATATATATATATATATATATATATATATATATATATATATATATATATATATGATGCTATAGCCCACAGGTTCTTCTTAACTAGAATATTTTGCCATTTTGTCACAATTGGTCTGAGGATGTCTCTTGTAGGTAATGGGTAAGAGCAGTTCAGCAGGGTGTGTTCAATTGTTTCGCTCTCCACACTGCAGAGTGCACACAATGGAGACTCTGTGAGATTAAAACGAAATAGGTACCCCTGTGTCACCAGATGCAGGTGCGCACCCACGGGGGGGGGGCTAAGAGGGCTGTAGCCCCCCGTCAAGAAAAAAAGAAAAAAAAGAAGAAAAAAGTTTATGAAGAAGATTTGGAAAACAACAACTTAAACGTGTTGATGGCAGAAATGGAAGTTTGGCAAGCTTTTCTCCAACAACACAATGCACACCATGTCAATGCAATTGATTTTCTAAATATTTGTGATAAAACAATCTTTCCAAACATCCATATCCTACTTAAGATTTTCATCACTATACCAGTATCCACCAGCACAGCAGAGCGCTCCTTTTCCACTCTTCGGAGAATCAAGACATACCTAAGAAACACGATGCCTGATAGTAGGCTAAATGGCTTAACCAATCTTAATATCCACAGGGAAATTCCAGTTGACACAGACAGTGTATTATCCATACTGAAGAAGGCCCAAAGAAGACTCAATTTTGTTTTGTAAGACAGCTTATATAACAAGATTTTGTCAAAATAAAACCTAAAATCTTATTTTATCTGCTGGGTTATATCATTCATTTCTATAGTCCCTACTCAAAACTTGCACTCAAAGAGCTAAAATAAACTTAAAGTAATGCCTTAAAATACCGGTTATTCTTACGAATTTTTAAAAAGTTTTCCGTTGATTGGCCCAGGGTCTCCCGGTCAGCCCCCCC
Organism: Prosapia bicincta; assembly: GCA_036971475.1. Lineage (NCBI taxonomy): Eukaryota > Metazoa > Arthropoda > Insecta > Hemiptera > Cercopidae > Prosapia > Prosapia bicincta. The sequence goes on along the minus strand of JBAIZL010000005.1, from coordinate 274,587,774 downwards.
CCCCATAATTAATTTCTGAGTGCGCCACAGTCCAGATGGCCGGTTCTTGCTCTGGCAGCAAAAGATGCTGTTGATCGTGCTACTTTCCTATATTTATCCTCGACTGGTGGTTCTGGTTGGAGCTGGTAAAGGTGTCAACCTGTAGACTTTTTTTCTCAATTCTCACACCAACGTTTTCGGAAAACTTCCTTGCTTACACTTTTGCAATGTAGCAGGAAGTGTTTGCCTTCATCTATAGGTCCCATGGTTGAGGCTATTTTCGCAATTTCGTCAGCCTTTTCGTTTCTGGGTACTCCGCAATAGGCAGGTACCAATTGAAGAGTTAATTCCTTCCCACAGTCCACTAGTTCTAGGATGGTTTTTCTTATTTCTGATGTTCGAAACGAGTATGAACATGTAGAATTACTTAACAATGACTGAAGGGCAGCTTTCGAATCCGATAGGATGCATATTATTGAATTGCATATCATTGAACAGTGATTGAAAAATCTAAAAACTTAGCACTGAAATATTTTTTTAACATCGAATCACATCATAGCAGGGAACAGAAAGAAATAAAAATGGTTTAATTTTTCATTACCTCTTCTGTTCTATAGTAAAAGAAAATGTTAGAATATATGCAGGTAGTCTGTCCCAATCTTTTTCTGACAAGGCAATAATTAAATAAATAGATAACTGTACATGAACTGACAGTTAGGAACAGAGTTCAGTTACAGTTGTGCTTTTGTAATAGTGTCACTGATGATGATGACGATGACAAGTCATCGAAATATATACTAATAAAGTTTTATAATTGTGAGTTTGTGTACAATTATTTATTTATATATCACCTTAAATATCAGCTCAAATATTACTCATAGTGCTACTTATTGTCTGCTTCAAACATTGAAAATTCTTAGCATTAAGGTGTCTCTTTATTACAATTGTCACTCATTAGATTTTTTATCATATTCTTTGAATTTTCTAATTCAAATTTTGATATTTTTTAAATTTGTATAAGTTATCAGATAAACCAAAACTGAATATAGTTATAGATCCTAAAAAATTGTTTGAAAACTTGCAGCAGAATAGGACTTACAAAAACCTGTTAAGTTATTTAATGATGGTTAGGATAAGGACAGACTTATTGATGGTCTATAGAAGTCAGCTTTCAGTCAAAAGTGGTCTATTAGCAAATAAAAGTACCCTGAGGCCAAGGTCTGACATTTAAACAACAATGTAATCTTTTGAATTGTGTAGTCTCTTAAGTTTGGTGAAACCTAATAATCACTTTACATTAGTGTATGACTATCCGAAATTTAATTTTGTTATAAATTTGTAATAACTCACTGAGATAGAACGTTTTTGATAGCTCCGTGGTGATCTTCACCAGTGTCTAAATTTTCCGCTTGGAGTTGTTGTTTAGTGGAAAATGTAGACAGTGATGAAGATCGCCACGGAGCGATTGAAAATGTTCTGTCTCAATCAGTTTTTACAAATTTACAAAAATATTAAAGTTCAGATAGTCATAAACTAATGTAAAAGGTATTAACAATGTAATATTAAACCTCAAGTTGAACATGTGCTGCTGAATTGTTTATCTCTTTTAACAGTCAATTTTCTTAATGGTCAGCTTCATATCAGTAAAGAAATTTTTCAAAAAATCAAGGTCTTGTCATGAGGTAGCATTTTCCACTAAGGCCCATATTGAATATGTTAAGGAAGTAGATGATATTTACACTAATAAATATAGACTCTTTCATTAGAAAAATATATTTAGGTTTAAATGAAGTTTATACCATTTTCAAAGTACAAAGGTCTAATAGAATAGCTAAAAAATGTTCAACTACTTCATTATAATATCTCCCAAATAATATTCCAAACTGAATTATATTTACTAAAAGCCCTTGTACACATATTATTGAAAAACAAGTGGCTCAAGTACTGGTGGAATCAATTAATAGATGAATAATTGTTCTTAGAGGTTATGGATGATACACACTTAGGATTCTAAATGATTTGTCTTTATCATTTACAATTGGGGAAAACTCATAGTGTCATGTCCTTTAAAAATTTTAGTTTATTGAAAAGCACAAGTGATCTGTAAAAAGCTTTTATTCATAAATAAATTTCAAAATTTATCCAGATAGACTCTAAATTCCAGAGGTAATTTAAAATTCAATATCATAAAGGATAAGACATTACTATATATATATATATATATATATATATATATATATATATATATATATATATATATATATATATATATATATAACATACCTATTAAACTTAACTTCTCTTCTTATTCCTTCATTGGTTTATATCCAGTTCTTACTCAATATACTGGGCAATCTGAATATCTACTAAGCTCTTCTAGCTCCGACTCACTCAATATCTCTTCATGTAATGCTACATTACCTTAAACATTTGTAGCATAGACCTAGCAAGAATTTTGAGACTGAAAAAATTAAAATGAATATTAACTACACTGCTAACAATAAGAATGCCTCAGACATACACAAACATCGCACATACACACAACCATTACAACAGAGACATTATTAGAGGTAAATTCTGTTTTATATAGGTAACTTTATATCAGTATCAAAATCATGTTGCAGTTCATGACGAGCTGGTTGCTAATTACTTATTACACTTTTGCTATTACTTGCGACCAAACTTTTTGTTAAATAAAGGTTGTTAAATTGTTAACTTACACTTGGAGCAAACGTTTTTGTCTTATGACTTCTTCCTCCAAGAATTTGTAAAACTAAAACGTTTCTTCCAAGTGTAAGTTAACAATTTAACAACTTTTAGTTAACAAAAAGTCTGGTCGCAAGTAATACCAAAGTGTAATAAGTTTATATCAATGATCTAACCCTATACCAACCTGTTATGTAATGGCATTAATATCATAAACACACATATATGTTATCATTATATAGTAACATAATTTACTCACACTTATTTTCTCCAGGACATTTCTTCAATATCTGCTCAAATCACAAATCTTCTCTCTTCTTTTGATGTCATAAAAACCAAACCAGTTTCCTGTTTCATAATAAGAAAACAAACTGAAACTAAAATTGTGTAAAACTAAAAGAGCCCATTCGATGATGTAGAAAATATTGAGTCACTCAAAACTCTTTCATTGACGGAGATTTTGAAGAAACATTCATGTTTCCTGTTGACTTATGAAAAGACCTAAAACCCTGAAACAAATACACGACAACACAAAACATCCTACACAAAAAATTCTAAAGTAAAACATCCTAAAACCCTAACAAAAATGTCATACAATGACAAAGGGGCCGCGGTTTCTAAATTCAACCCCACAAGTCAATAGAGCTTACCTCAGATGTGACCTCTACTAATGGAGGTATTTCTCATCCAGCATCTTGATAGTGTAAAGTGTAACACTTGGCTATTTGTCAAGTGTGTTAGTAGTGCTAGACATCACAGAAGTAACTTCTGCTTATTCTAGTGTGTGTGTGATGACAGCTCAGAGAAGATTATACCCACCCTTCTCTAAGCTCTAAGAGTAGGTGGACTGAAAGAGAAAGTACAAGTTAGGAAAATAAATCTTAAAATCTATCTTGCTTCATTTCAAATACAACAAAGCCAAGAGATTATAAAAGTTTTTAACTTGATCTTAAAAAAAGGTTGTCCTTACAAACTTATGACAAAATTACACTAATTCATGATTGGCAAAAGTTCATGGAAAATTAGAAAAATCTATTGTTCAAAGTTGCTGAATTTAGAAACTATAATGATGTACTATATAGTTTTTAAAAGACTGAAGAAAAATAATCAATGTCTTTAGTATAGTACATAAAATATGACACTGCATTCAAAGTTATTTCAAATAAAAAGTTTAATTTTAAAGTTGATAGTCAGTATTTTATATTAAATATTTGTGTATTCAAGCAAATGAAGAGTGATTCAAAAAGAGCACCGATTTTGATATATCAAATTAAGAGATTTATTTTGATCAATAACTAAAATAAATATATCAGCACATTCATCTAGCCTTCCGATTTCATATATCAAAAATAATGTCATGCATGTGTCCTCCTCTACTGCTCTGGCAAGCAACAACTCTGGCCATGAAATTCACTATTACTGCATGATAAGTTTCCCCTTCCAATTTGCCAATAATCTGACGAATTTCCTCCTTCAAATCATTGATTTTTCATGATTTATTGGCATACACCTATGACTTCAGATGACCCCAAAGGTGAAAGTCACTATGATTGAAGTCAATGACCTTGGTGGCCATTGGTGGTCAGAATTACGAGAAATAAAGCAATTCTTGAACCATTCACAGACCAACACAATTGTTTCGCGAGCAGTATGCCTATCCTGCTGAAACCACAACTTATCAATGCCCACTCCATCCAATTGAGGCCACATAGACTTCCTAATCATTGTACAGTATCAGTTTTCCTTTACTGTCACTGCTTGTCCTTCCTGATCTTCACAAAAATAAGGGCCGATGGCGCTGTCCAACCAAAAGCCGCACCAAACATTTTGAGCATACATTTTCCTTTCTATAATAATGCAAGGGTTTTCTGAATCCCAGATACGGCAATTTGTTTGTTAAGAAATCAATTTAAGTGGAAGTGCGCTTTATCACTGAAGATGATTTTGTTTGCGAAGCTATCATCCTCCTGCTGTGTTTTCAATACCCAGTCAACAAACTGTCATCTCTTCTGGCGATCTGCCCCTTTCAAATGTTGCGTAGACTGAATTTTATAGAGGTGATAATGGAGATAGTACCGATGAACATATTAAACGTAATTGTTGAGAACAGAGATGTATTGATTTTGCTGGGCTAACAGCCACACTCTCACAAACCAAAGCAATGTTCTGTTCAGTTTGACGACATCCAGGACTTTTAAAGTCTACTGTTGAACCCATCTCAAGGAAATTTTTCATGAGTCTGCGAACTGTTGATTCATTTGTGTTTCATTACGATCTAGAGTACTGCGATATCGCCTGACAGTAGCCACAGTACTACTCTGCGACTACTTTGATAAAGTAATCACTGTAATAACTCTGATAAAACATTTTAATAACAAAAACTCTTTTTCCACAAGTAAACTTCCCCATGGTTGGACACAGAATGGAAGAAGGAAAGAAATACCAGCTGTATCAACAATTGGAATGTTCCTAGAAATAGAAACGAGGTCAAACATTGTAGCCAACCAATAAACAAAAATTTAACAATCGTTTAAAAACCGGCACTCTTTTTGAATCACCTTTTATATACCTTATTTTCTTGATATGTTTTAATTTAAATCTTTAAAAAACTTTATTTGTAATTGTAATTTTAATTAAACACAATCATGACAAAATCAATGATTACATAAATAATAATATAGTACAATTACATACAGACCCAACTGAGAAATAACACAGAACCATCAACACTAGTTAATACATCCAAATACATAAAGAGCAAAAACAAACTAAAAACACCTAAAACAAATCCACCCTAAAGCATCTACCCTCCGTGCTCTCCCTAAAATTCACAAACCCAATGTCCTCATCCAAGCCATCATCAACTACCAGAATGCCCCTACACATAAACTAGCAAAATACATGGACAAAATGATCAGACAATCTATTAACTTTAACACAGAAACACACATAAAAAACAGATCAAACCTCATAAATAAAATAAAATACATAAACATACTGCACAACTCAACACTACTCTCATTCAACATAACAAATATGTACACCAACATACCCGTATCCGAAACTCTCAACATCCTAGAAACCCAATTAATACAGAACAACATACCTAAAACCCACGTTACCGAAATTCTAAATATTCTCCAAACCACCACCAAATAAAAATATTTCACCCACAACTCAAAATTCTATTCACAACCAGATGGCCTACCCATGGGAAGTCCTATCAGTAGTGTCCTAAGCGAAATTTTCCTACAACACATAGAAAACACCAAGATACTCACAAACAATACTCACACACACAAAATCATTTACTGGCACAGATATGTCGATGATATTATAACACTATACAGAGGCAATACTCGACAGTGCGAAAAACTCATCACCTACACTAATAAAATACACCCAAAACTCCACTTCACTTCAGAGATTGAAACCAACCGATCCCTAAACTTCCTCGACCAAACCATAACAAAAAGCCACACACAAAAACATAGCTTCAGCATTTACAGGATATCCATAATGACATACACACTTATCCACAACACCTCAAACCACCCTATCCAACACAAACACGCTGCCTTCAGATCCATGCTCCATAGACTTAAAGAAGTTCCAATGACCTCAAAAAATAAACAAAGAATTAGACACCATTAAATATTTAGCATACATAAATGGATACAACACCACAATAATAGACAAACCAAATAGTTGACAAAGGGACACATCTCCCGAAACGGCCGTCCTCAACAAGCAAAGTAAGTGCTACTATAGGCAAGTTCAAAATATTTAAAAGTGTTTAGTGATTACTAGTAGCTCACGCAAAGATGGAATCAACAAATGGTAAATATAAACTACAATAACCAGGCATATACAAATTAAACTGTGACAAATGCAACAAATTCTATATTGAACAAACAGATCACAGCTTCAAACAAAGAGTCAAGAAACACAAACAGTACACCAACTCGGCATTTTACAATCACATAAAAGAAACAGAACAAAAATACACAGACATTTATCATAACCCAGAAATCCTACACATCAACAAAAAAGGACCACATCTCAACACACTAGAACAATATGAAATTTACAGACACACAAAAACACAAAGTACAAACATATTAAACGAACAAACACAATACAAATCGCACATACTCTTTGATACTATCAAAAACCTGCCTTTAAAACAGTCACTGCTTGACCTGACATCTCTAAGCATAAGACACTGATGAAGTACGCCACATAGTGATCGAAAATGTTCTGCCTCAGTAAGTTTTTACAAATTTATGAAATTTAAAGTTCGGACAGTGATAGACTATTGATAAAGTGATTCATTAAGATTCACAAAACGTAATGGACTACAAAATTCAAGAATGTAATTTTAAATAGTAACTGTAGTATATTTTTAATTGTACTATAACTCTCTTCATTGACTGTTTGAAATTTGTATTTAGTGATGTATTTTATTTATAAGTAATTTAAGTTTACAGGAAAAAAGTACGAAAAGAGACTAGGTGGAAAAGGCCCTAATACAGAACCCACTATCTTTTTCCCCTGCTACTACCTAATGCAATATTCATTAGGACATTTTTTCTGTATGTGTAAGCAAACTGATGCAAATTTATACACTTGGTAGAAAAGTTTGCTTCATTTTTTATTTCTAAAACTACCTTATGTAAAAAAATATTTTTCAATTTTAATAACAATATCTGAGTCAAACATCTATAATAATAGTTTGTTGTTAATTTTGTTATTGTTGTAGAAAATAATAGAACATGTTTAATTGAATGTATGCATGGTTAATTTCACACTATTTTAATTTATATATAATCATATATATCATATGATATAATCATATATTCTTGATATTTTTCGTTATCCATTGTTTTTCCGTTGCACTGACTTTATGAAGTTAATATATTACTATTGTAAGTAATTTTATCCACCATTAAGTGCAATAATTTTACCTTGAGTGATGAGGCACCTTTCGGTCACTTGACCATTGTTGAATCACTCAAAGTGAAAAGAGTGATTCGACAATGGTCAAGTGACCGAAAGGTGCCTCATCACTCAAGGTAAAATTATTGCACTTAATGGTGGATAAAATTACTTACAATAGTAATATATTAACTTCATAATCATATATATATATATATATATATATATATATATATATATATATATATATATATATATATATATATTATAATTTATATGACCATTTAATATATTTTATTCATTTATTTATTATAATCATATTTAATACTGCAATTGGTTTATAATAAAACAAGGTAAGAATTCTATTAGTTTTATTTACTGGATTTGTTTTCAAGACGTAATAATTTCAGGTTTCTCAAACAATCATGTTTTTTTACTGTGTGTTATGTTTAAAGGCTGTTTTTATTTGAATATTTTTAGATTTTTCAAATTTATTTAGAATTTTTTCACGAAAATCTGCTTGGATTGTTGTACATGAAATATAAGCAAGACTTACAACTAGAGTTTATGCTAAGGACATGCCAGCCAACCATGTAGGGACTTCCTTACACATCTTTACATTCATTTAAATCTAATTGTAAAAATTGATTCCTTGTCATTCATAGTTTCGTATTACCCAATAATATAAAAAATGGTTGTTACTTTTAATATTAATCACTAAATGCCATTCTAAAACAGAAAAATTATTATGCCCAGATGATATTTAACTTTGAATCAGTTGCAAAGATATTTTAAAAGTATAAATAAAATTATTACAAAATTTAAACAAAATAAATATTTAAATTTAATATCTTTGCAGTGTAATGATACAATTACTGTTAGGTTCTCATTTTTTAAGCCAAGTTTTTTATTAATATATATTATTTTAAAAGCTTTTATTGTTTTAAAATTATTTATTAATCTACATTTTTAAATTGAGATTTTAGCGATATTTAATTTTTATATTTGTTGATTCCATCTTCACATGAGCTACTAGTTTTTACTAAAACAGCAAATATTTTTTTATAGGCTTGTAAATATTTTACAAACCTGCCTATAGTAACACTTACTTATATTTGTTGAGGACAGCCATTTCGGGAGATGTGTCCCATTGTAAACTCAGACCATAACTCTGAGTTAAATTTAATTTAATATAGGAGAGAGCTCAACTGAGCAAATATTTAAAGCAATTTAAGTATAATAAATTAACACCTGTACTTGTTCTTGTAGAAGGTATATGGAATACAATTGGTTAAAGCCATCCCAGCTAAACTGAACCTGACAGATAACTTACAAATGGATAATAACTGAGACATCCTACATGACAAATATAAAAGCATCCCAATACTGTACAGCAAGAGGAATATTTATGCTTGCTTTCAACTACAATTGCCTATAGTAGCACTTACTTTTAAAATTGTTTCGGAGTTACTTTCTGAGTTGACAGTGGGACACATCTCCCGAAAAGGCCGTTCTCAACAATTATAAAAGTAAGTGCTACTGTAGGCAAGTGTAACATATTTACAAAACATTTTTAATAAAACCTAGTGGCTCAGGTCAAGATGGAATCAATTAATATAAAATTATATAGGTTTTAATTTAAATTTCTGTTCATTTGATATTTGTTTCAAAAAAATTATAAAAGTAGGATAAATTTAATTGTTGTAACATTTGATTTAGAAATAGTGTATGTTTAAAAGTTTTATTCATTGATTTTGTTATTCAAAAAAATAATTTTAAAGTTGCTTGATGTAATCATCTTGAATTCACTGATTAAATTATAATTAAAAAAGTACTTAACTAACTTTTAGCTTAGTAAAAGGAACGAATGTTTTGAAACGCATCAGTAAGTAAGTCATTACGAATTCATTTGGTTAAGTTCTTTTTAAATAAAGTAATTAATTTTGTTTGAAACTACGAGTAGTATGTCTATCAAATTATACATAAACAATTAAAGATTGTATAGATTTTCTCTGTATTATAAAACTGGTTGGGTTAAATGTTACAGAGTTTAACTTTAACATGAAATAATGACAAGAAACAAATTTAAATAAATTTGAAACCAATTAAAGAAATTGTAATGAAACAGAAAAAAGAGGCATAGTGGGATAAAGAGACCGATAACATTTATAAATATTGTGTGTCAGCGGTGCGGATCTGAGCTTCTGTTCCATTACATTTCAGGGAACTCCATCATATCTTTGCATTACTGGGAATCAGAGGTAGGAGTGGTAGGTTAGAACTAACTTAACTCTAACTGAGGGGTGGGCTTCTCCGGATCTGAAATTTTTAAAAAAATACCTGAAAATTAAAAAAACAGCTGAAAACATAGAGGTACCTGAAAGAAAACGTACATAGAGGCCAAATGAGGCCCATTATAAAACCACCCTGCTATCTGAACTGTTTAAATTATTTAAGATAAAATCTTTTTTGCTTTGGCTAACTTTAAAAAGGGAATGAGAATCATACAAAGATAGTGGCAGACACACTGGTTACCTGATACATCTACTATTTGCTAACATGCACGCGAATTTCAGCACGACCGCAAAATCATTTTCCAAATGGAATATGACTTCCGTATATCAAAAAGTTTCCATGAAACACGACACTTTATCACGTAATTTATGTGTCGTGTAAAATATTTATAACGGACACGAACTTAAACTAAAACTGACCTGCTGTCTGCAAGCTCTGGGCTTCAGACTACTACAAAAACCTGAAACAAAAGAAAATGTTTCCAAGTAAGATTTGGGTTTCAACAAAATTATAAAAACCATTATGAAGTTTATTTAAACAAAGCATTACAAAATACAGGTATACTGATTCACTTCTCAACTTATAAATATTTAATGTAAAAAATAATACTACACATATATTTGTAGTCTATTAAATTCATTTCTTATTTCAATAGTACTGTATTAATAATATAGTGTTAATAAAATAACTAGAGTAATAATTAATATACTTTATTGTTATTATGGTAATGTTGAAATAAATTATTTAATTGAAAAGCTCAATTCCCCAAACTTAATTTTTAAATTTGAGAAAAATCATAAAGATATGGTCTGTAAAAAATTAACTTTTAATATGAACTGTTAAGTGATCTAGATATTTAAAACAAAATTATATAACAAACAGTTATACAGTAATACAGTCTATGAGATTGATTTTGATGGAAATGAGACAGAAAATAATTAGTTTTTGTTGCATGACAAGGCCCATTGATCCCTGGCCCTGAAACACCTTGCAGGCCCTCCATAACAACTTTTTTATTCTCACACCTAGCTGCAGCCAATTGTTACCTGTTTTCCTGACAATATTTTTAATTCTTGAATTTTATAGTACATTACGTTCGGTGCATCTTATTCATCACTTAAACAATAGTTTATGACTATCCCAAACTTTGAATTTAGTAAATTTGTTAAAACTTACTGAGAGAACGTTTTCGATCGCTATGTGCCGATCTTCATCAGTGTCTTCTGCTTGGAGATGTTGGGTCAAGCGGTGATGGTTTTAAAGGTAGGTTTTCGATAGTATCAAAGAGTATGTGTGATTTGTATTGTGTTTGTTTGTTTAATATGTTTGTATTTTGTGTTCAAATAAGTATTCAATAATAAGTACAAACATATTAAACAAACAACAGGCGATTCATGATAGTTAAGGAGAAGTAAATTAACTAAATTACAGTGAATTGAAAATGGGATTCACTATAATTTCATTCATTCACTCCTCCTTAACCATCATGAATTGAAAGTGCTCCACGTTTTTCTGTCCGAGTATTACAAATATATCCGTAACCACTAACAAATCTCCCTCAAAATCGTAGAATGACCACTAAAAAATATTGTATACTTTTTAGTCCATTTTAAAAACATGGCATATTGAAAAAAAATATATTTAATTGATCATTTTCTCTTTTTCAGTCTAAAGTCTGGATTTTATATGTGATGATGAATAATATAAACACTTGTACACAAATCTAATTTGTTTAAACAAATAATGTTCAAACAAACTTAAAGCAAGTGAATTTTACACTGTCATATAGTAATGGACCTGTATGTAATATTTCATGTCTATGGCTCATCAATGAAATTTAATTTGTTAAGCAAATATTGCTTAAACAATCTTGCAGATAAGAACCTGAAGAAATAGCATGTTATTATTCAGTTCTAACTTATATAATTGAAAAATTCCAAGTCTCTAGCTCATCACCCAAATTCAATTTGTTTAAACAACTATGGTTTAACACAAATGTAGACAAGAAACTGAGTGAGTGCTGCATTATCATCTGATCCTGACATATGTTAAAACTTTAGGTGTCATAGGGAAGTTTGTTTAAACTTGATTACAAAATCTTGAATTTTGTAGGTCATTACCTCCAGTGAAACTTAATTAATCACTTTTACATTAGCTTATGACTATCCGAACTTTAACCTATTTTGTAAATTTGTAAAAACTTACTGAGGCAGAACGTTTTTGATAGCTACATGGCTATCTTCATCAGTCTAAATTTTTTCTTTGGAGTTGTTAGGTTAAGCGGGACGGTTAAAGGCAGGTTTTCGATACTTTTAAAAATTATGAGTGATTTTTATTGGGTTTGGTCGTTTAATACGTTTGTATTTTGTGTTTTTGAGTGTTTGTAAATTTCATGTTATTCTAGTGTGTTGAGATGTGGTCCTTTTTTGTTGGTGTAAGATTTCTAGGTTATGGTAAATGTCTGTGTATGTGTGTCCTGCTTCTTTTAAGTGTTTGGAGAGTGCTGAGTTGATGTTCTGCTTGGGTGATTTTGTGTGTTCCTTGACTCTGTTGGAAGCTGCAACCTGTTTGACCAATGTAGAATTTGTTGCAGTTTGTTCAGTTAAATTTGTATACGCCTTGTGCTTGTAGTTTATCTTTGTTATTGGTGTGCTGTTGTATTTTGTTTTGTAGTTTGTTATTAGTTTTGTATGCTATCTTGTATCTTATTTTTTGAAATTTGTGGGCTATTTTTTTGATGTTCTGTTTATGCATGGTGTTGTGATGTATTTGTTTTCCCTCCCTGTACTACTAATTTTAGTGTTTTTTTTTAATATTGTGCCAGAGTTTGTCTATTATTGTGATGCTGTATCCATTTGTGTATGCTAAATATTTAATTGTGTCTAGTTCTTTGCTTATTTTTTCTGTGGTCATTGGTACTTCTTTAAGTCTATGGAGCATGGATCTGAAGGCAGAGTGTTTGTGTTGGATAGAGAGGTTTGAGGTGTTGTGGATAAGTGTGTCTGTGGTTATGAGTTTCCTGTAAATGTTGAAGCTGTGTTTTTGTGTGTATCTTTTTGTTATGGTTAGGTCGAGGAAGTTTAGGGATCGGTTGGTTTCAATCTCTTAAACGAACTTGAGTTTTGGGTTTATTTTATAAGTGTAGGTGAGGAGTTTTTTTGCATTGACGGGAGTTGCCTCTGTATAGTGTTATATCATCGACGTATCTGTGCCAGTAAATGATTTTGTGTACATGTGTATTGTTTGCGAGTATCTTTGTGTTTTCTATGTGTTGTAAAAAAATTTCGCTTATGACACTACTGATAGGACTTCCCATGGGTATGCCATCTGGTTGGGAATAGAAATTTGAGTTGTGGGCGAAATAGTTTTGTTTAGTGTGGTTTGGAGGATGTTTAGAATTTCGGTGATGTGGATTTTTGGAATCTTGTACTGCATTAATTGGGTGTTTAGGGTGTTGAGGGTTTCGGGTACTGGTATGTTAGTGTACATGTTTTTAATATCAAGTGATAGTAGTGTTGAATTGTGTGGTATGTTTATGTTTTTTATTTTATTTATGAGGTTTCTTCTGTTTTTTATGTATGTGTCTCTGTTCATGTTAATAGATTGTCTGATTATTTTGTCCATGTGTTTTGCTAGTTTATGTGCAGGGGCATTTTTGTAGTTGATGATGTTCGGGTAGGGACATTGAGTTTGTGAATTTTAGGGAGAACACAGAGGGTGGTGCTTTGAGATGGATTTGTTTTAAGTGGTGTTTTTTATTTTTGCTGATAATGTATTTAATAGTTCTTTTGATGGTTCTTTGGTATTTCTCAGTTGGATATACAGGGTGCGGCAGCATAACTTCCTTTTTTGAAAACTTAATAAAAACTGTTGTATGCATCTGAAAATATTTATTTATTTTGTATAATGTAGGTACATGTCTAAAGTTTTTATTTACATTTTTTTGAAGATCAAATCTGTTAGGTGACGTCCCTCATTCTCCATACATTGCGTAAACCAATTTCTGGCGTTTGTCATGACTCTTGTTAGCGTAGCGGGTGTTATGTTGGCAATTTCTTCTTGGATGTTGGTCTTCAAATCTTGTAGGGTTCTTGGGCGGTTCACATAAACACGGGATTTCACTAAACCCCATAGAAAAAAATCACAAGGGGACAGATCGGGAGTGAGTGCCGGCCATTCCAAATCGCCTCTAATTGAGATAAGGCGCTCTGGAAAGTGTTCCCTTAAAACAGCCATCGATGCTCTTGAAGTGTGTGCTGTTGCACCGTCTTGTTGGAACCAAGTGTCCCCCAAATCCAACTCTTCTAGCCGTGAGAAAAAAAAATTCTGTAGCATGTTTACATACCGGTCCGAATTCACTGTCACTGTAACCTCATTTTCCTCAAAAAACCAGGGACCAATAATTCCAGCTGAGGAAATTGCACACCACACTGTGACTTTGGGTGAATGCAAAGGCCTTTGATGCAATTCTCGAGGGTTGTTGTCAGCCCAGTAGCGCATGTTTTGTTTGTTAACCGACCCACACAAATGAAAATGAGCTTCATCGCTAAAAAAACAATAGCACCCTCGGGAACGACATCAAGAAGAAGCTCACACGCGTTCATCCGAGAATTGAAGTCACGTTCTGAAAGTTCCTGCACTATCGCCATCTTATAAGGATGAAAATGAAGATCATCACGAAGAATTCTTCTCACAGAACGATCGGATAGTCCAAGGGCAGATGCGTGAATGCGCGCAGAACGCCGTGGTGATCGCAACATTGACGCTCTCACTGCTTCAATGTTCTCAGGTGATCTAACGGGCCGAGGAACTCCAGTTCTTCGTTTTGTCGCACTTACAGTTTGTCTGAATATAGTAACCCATGTAACAATTGATTTGCGGTCTGGGACGGGAGCCAACGGGGCTAAATTAAAGCGATTCCGAAATGCTCGCTGTGTTGCAATAACCGAACATCTGCTTGAAAAGTAGGCTTCAACGGCAAAAGCACGCTCCTCACTATTCCAACACATGATGGCGACTGAAACATGTCGGGACAAAACTTTACTGTACCCCCTCTTGAACGAGTCCACTAGCGCTCCGCTATGACAACAACTAACTGAATGGCGAGCATTTAAAAAAAGGACGTTATGCTGCCGCACCCTGTATAAGTAGTTGTATTATATTATTATTTATTAAGTATTCATTGAATTTGTCGTTTAGGCTCTTTGTATTAATAATTACTGTGGTGTTGCCTTTGTCTGCTTGGGTGAGTGTGAGGTTGTTTAGTTGTGCTTTTTGTTTTATGTTGGCAGCGATTTTAATTTCATTGTTTACGTTTGGTTAGGTTTTTTGTTCATATTAAAAATACAAACATATTAGACAAACAAACCGAATACAAATCCCTCATACTCTTTGATACTATCAAAAACTTGACTTTAAAACTGTCACTGCTTAACCTAACAACTCCAAGCGGAAAATTTAGATACTGACAAAGGTCGCCACTGAGCGATCAAAAACATTCTGTCTCAGTAAGTTTTAATTCTTATAATGAATTTGTAATACATACTTTGAATTGGTCTGCCATAATGGTCAAGGGCCTAAAGTGAATAAGTTAGTAACTCTCAAGTCTATTTATTTCTAATTTATAAGCATGTGAGTTTCTTGGCATCTTGCAAAATAGTGGATGTTCTCTGTTAATTCAACTTAACGAATTAATAGTACTTATTCTAATGAATTTGTGACTACAACTACACTTAATCATTTATTAACTGTGATAAACTGCCTAAATGAAGTAATCCTTTTTGGTTAAATCGACTACTTTTTATTTACAGGGGTGACATTCAAGTGAACGAAGTTAAGTCGAAACATCATAATTTTCCAAGGGAAATATTTAAACAACTGTATTGCCCTGTTATTCTTAAGGGAAACTGTTTCCACTTGTAACGGTAGCTAAATTTATTACTTTAATTAAATAATACTTAACTAAGTAAATTCATAAAGGCTTATTTGCTGACGCGTTTCGAAACAATTGTTCCTTTTACTAAGCAAAGCCTCTACTGGCGGCGTCCCCGCTAGCTACCAAGATTGTCGGTGTGAGATTTATGAGTGTAAAGGAGGTGGGTTCAAAATGTGTGTGGTCATTTAATATGTTTTCTTTATTTGTTACGCAGTGTTTTTATAGTTTTGTAAAGTTGTTAGTTTTGTACTTTGTTTTAATATGTGGAGAATGTTTAAATTAGTATGTATGTCTGTGTGTTTGTGTTGCGTGTTGTAGAAGGAATTTTAAAAAGGCAATTATTGTACACATTATTAAGAAATGTGGGAAATAATATCCATTACATTACTACTTTTTGTTGGTTTACTTTAAATAATGGCAGTAAAGATACTAACTGAAGACCTTGGTGCAAAAACCAGACAACTCCAATACTTGGTGGTTTTGAGTTAATGATACAAACCTATTGGGAAAACAGTTCTCTATCGATTGGTGTAAAAACCGTACAATTATTTTAGGATTAACTTTTATTTTTATAGATTTGTTCTTGTCATCAGATGAGTATGAGATGTCAAACGATACAAGAAATTCTACAAAATAAAAATTTGAAGATGATGTACATGAGAAGAAAAATGAAGATGCTCCAATGAATTAATATTACGGTAATTTTGATTTTGTCTATATTGGTTATTGATTATTTTATTTTGTATCTAAAATCAATGTTTCCAATATGTTCGGACTTGAATCCTGAGGTGCACGAAACCAGTGATGAAGAGTTCCCAGATAAAAGATGTATGTCTTTACCCACTAATTATTACTTTTTCAAAATCTTGTTGCTGTTCATGAGGAGCTGGTTGTTAATTACTTATTACACTTTGATATTACTTGCGACCAGACTTTTTGTTACCTATAAGTTGCTAAATGTTAACTTACATTCGGATACTCTTCGATCACATCACTTCTAACTTTCAAAAATTGGTACCAAAAAAGCACAACTGCAGCAATCGTAGCGGCAAAAATACGAGGCTGAAGAAGTCGTAAGATGAAAACGTTTCCTCCAAGAGTAAGTTCACATTTAACAACTTATAGTTAACAAAAAATCTGGTCGCAAGTAATATCAAAGTGTAATAAGTATTACTATTTCATGTACTTAATTTTTGCTATTCTTTAAAATATTTTCAAATTAATGATAGGTTCTTTTATACATTACTCTTACTATTGTTTTTGTTTTCCAGTTTATAGCTTTCAAAGAAGTTTGAATTTTTGACAAATCACCAGATTCAACCATTGTACACAATCTGGAAGGCAATCATGCAGATGATGAGAATGATCAAGAAGTGAGGGAATAATAAGCAGGGTGTTAAATTAGAAAGAAAAAATGTTAAGACTAGACCACAGAGGCAAGAGAGCAACAAATTAAGAATCCTAGGGAAAATTTATATTTCTGAAAGTGGAATGTTAGTCACAAGGTGGGAATTGACAGAATTGAACCCCCTGTCGAATGTAATGTTTAATTAGTTGCTCATTTCATTTTAACATAACAATGAAAAACAACCAGTTTCCAAGAAATACTTTTGCATGATATTAGGAGAAACCAGGGGTTTTTATTGGAGTTATAATTAAACAAAAACACCTTTCTCCATGTTCAACAGCTGCTTTTGAGGAATGAAAACAAGGTCCATCTGGTATCCAGCACTCTGAAGCTGAAATAAAGTTTGTAAAAGATCACATAGCAAGTTTCCAGCGTATGAAGGCCATTATTGTCAATAAGCATCATTAAAGAAATGTTTAAATATTCGAGCAGCACTCGTGACCTATTTTAAGCACAAATAAGAAGATAAAGCTGCAATAATTGAAAAGAGATGCACATCAAGCAATAACAAAATTTGCTAATTTTTTAAAAAAGAAGACAAGATAATAGCCAAAACTAACCCAAAAACATCGTGTTTTTGCATTTGATTTGGAGCAGAGTCTGTCATTGCTATTTTTAACCACGTCGATATTGTTTTATAAAAGACAATTCATGATTTAGCAGATAACAAAAGTTACTGCTACAAGTGGAACAAAAGTATTTTGGGAGGGGTTTTACCAAATAGCATCATGTCTTTTTGAACAATTAAAAACACTCCCCCTCCAGAAGCGATGTTCTACTCAGATACTTGCAGGGAACAAAAGGAAACTATCATAGAACTAATGTTTTTATAATAATTAAAAACATAAATCACAACTTTTTGGTCAGTCAGCACATGCACATGAAATACAACTCAGTCCATACAGTAATTGAAAGGGCCAAAAAAAATGCAAGATGAAGATCAACCATTTAAATAACTTGACTCATCAGCTCATGTAAACAAAAACAAACTGTGATACAAATAACACAGATTTTTTTTAAATTTGCTTCTTTTGTTATAAAAAAACAGGACACTGAAAACAAAATTTTTTGTGGAAACCAGTTCAGTGATTACAATACTGTAAAAGCTCTACAAATATGTATTTTAACCATACCCTCGACACAACTGAAATTTTTTAAAGCATAAATTTTAGAAGAGGAAACATAATATTATAAATTATCAATTTTCACTAATTAATTTTGAACCCAATCGCATAAGCGCAGAAAAGAAAAGATATATCTCTCTTGCCTTTGATCTCTTACCAAATGACTTTTACTGTAGTTCATTAACGAATGACAAGCCTCCAGTCAATCCAGATTTGATGGATATCGAAGGGATGACATTTGATTTCTATAATCGTGAATCAACAAATTAAAATGAGTGAATAAAATAATTTTCTAGTGCCTACCTACATTTCCTTTATATGCACATTTGAAAGATCTTTATATCAGGTGAAATACAAAGGAAGTTGTAGATACTTACTTTAACATCATAAAAACCATGGTTCATAATATATAAAGTCCTGCAAATAAATTGTCAAGTTTGGATAAATAATCAGGTAACTGGAGAGAAGCATTGAATAGCTTAAGTAAACTAAATTTTCTTCTAACCATTTATAATAACTAGCTAATTTGGTCATATTAATGTCAACAAAAATTCATTTTTTCAAAAATTGGATTTACAGTAAAAGTTCAAAGTTAAAAAGTGCACCCCTGAAAAGTTGTGATTTTAAACTTACCAACTTATACCCTGTGACCAATATGTACATTAAGATTTATTAATTGTACAAGCATAATAAACTATATATATCCAAATAAAATGGGTAAGGGATAATATAGGCTTTCATAAAATATACAAGTGTATGTTTCATAGTCTACTTGGAAATACACATTATTTTTTTTAATGTAACAAAAATGAAGACGAAAATTGCAATGTTAGTTAAGGTTTCATTTCCTATTATAAACACTTATAAATAACTTCACAATGGAAACTATTATATGCTACCAAATAAAAAAAAACCACTAAAATAACTTTTCTCAATAAGTTTTGTAAAACAACAAATTGTATTTCTAAGTAAGAACGCAACAGACATCTAACCGAGTATGTCCTTAGATGTTTGACCTAACTATGGTTCAAGCTAGAAAATGTGCTATTGTTTGCATTATGATGCAAATAAACAGAAGTGGCTTAAAGAACTTTTTGAAATACTAAAACCTAATATTTTGATTAAAATAGAAATGTATGAAACACATCAGTCAGAGCTATGTTCTCATTTTGTTAAAATTAAGTTTTGCTATAAACAAAATCTATACTCAGGCTAAATATATAACGTCAAGTTGAATCACAAACAAAAGTAATTCAACTTTATTCACATATCATATACTTTTTTTTACAAATATTTATACTAAACACAAAACTCAATTATTTTCAGTTACAACTATTTGAATTCCTCAAACTTGGTAAAAGTATATTGGAATTTTCTACATCCTTCTTAGTTTCTGTTGTTTTTTTTCATTACTTATATTCCACTAATCAGGAAATGGAATGTACTTCCTAGAATCTACAGTTGATGCTGGTAGTGGATTCATTTGCTTCTTTGGTGATTTTTTGTTGATCACTGACATTTCAACAGTCAGTGAGAACATGAGCTAGTAAGTGTTAATCAAATACGGAAGTTAAATAGGCCTACTTTAGGAATGGTCGATATTTTCTGTCACGGTGACTTGCCAGTGATATTGGTTTTTCGCCGGTGGTACCAGTGACACAATATGAAAAATGCCAGTTCCAGTGACAATCTGTCTCTATTGTAGTTGGTCAAAAAGTAGCAGTAGCTGGATGTAACATCACAAATATTTTACCGCTGCTGTCATTGGTTGATTTGTTGCTGTTACTGACTCTGTTCAGCTCACGGTGCCAATCATCGTGCAGTGTTGTTAATTGAAGGAGAGCAGGGGTTATCTCTGTTGTGATTGTAGTTGACGGAAAAGTTACTTATATTTTATCATGGATGTCGTTGGTTGATTTGTTGCTGGCACTGGCTCTACTTATTTATGTTGTCTGAGTGGACCATTTGTGTCAGGTTTCACAACAGTGACAGTGTTGTGTACAGTAGACAATTTCACACTCGGTAGTTTGTTCTTAATTTTGTAGTTATTTTTAAATAAAATGAACCTTCAAAAAAAAACCAAGGTGTGGAGTCATTTCACCAGTGTGGTATGCCTGCCTGTTATTGATACATACAAAGGTATTTCAGTATCCCTTGTCCCAGATTCGTTAAACTTTCTGGATCGACCATCCCTAGCATACTTCAGTTTTCACCGATTAATAACTCAAGACTTTATTGCCAATTCTTACTGAGGAGGCAAAGGGCCTAAGAAGATGTAGTGTTTACCATCTATTTACTAAAAAAAACAGTAACTAAATAAAAATTGTACCAAGAATTTCTCAAAATCTAAATTCTGGGTAATCTAAAACTATTATAAATTAATGTAGGTTATAACTCAATAAATAATATTATTTCATTTCATCTTCAACTTGTGTTTCTAGTTTACACTTAAACTTACATTAATGTGACACTTGCCAATAGTAGTACTTATTCTTTTTGCATAAAGAGGATGGGAGTTTCAGAAGATGTCATACATTTTTATATAGTATGAGCATTTGCCTGTACTCATTAAAAAAAAAAGTAACTGTTACCTCAGGCAAGTATTGCATATTAATATATGTTGAAATGTTTAAAAATGACATTGTTATATGTTTTAGTTACCTAATACATTTTTTTATGATGGAATGTTATTACTGAATTTGTATACTATTTTTAGTTACTTTTTTATATTTATAAAATTGTTTGTTTTCACTGGACAGTTAAAATCTGTAAATATATACACACACATTTGAGGATGGACCAAAAAGATCCTGGATTAGATCTGCATTGTGTTTAGTTTGCACAGTATAACAAAATATACATTTTAATATTTTGTGTAGCTTCAATGCAATCATCCAATTTTACTATTATCGCCTATAAAATATAGGGAAGTCATACGAGTTATATATTTATTACGATTATATACGCCAAGGTTATTGAGCATACTTGAATTATATGAGCATAAAAACTCCATCATGTTGATAATTTTTATTTAAGTATGAAAATTTACAACAGTATTTTTTTTTTACATTACATTATAATAAAAAAGACCACTTTGCAGAGGAACGAATTTTGTCTTTAAAATGTTCTAAAGCTGAAAAAAATCTAACACCACTGAAAAAATTTCTGTCAAAATTTAAAACGTTTAACGACTTAATAATTTTAAAGTCGCTTGTTGTAATCATTTTAAATTCACTGATTAAATTATAAGTGTAGTGCAGACCACATAACTGTGAACTTGGCCTCGAGAGACTACTACTTCTGAAAACATGTTTTTATTCAAGAGTGTGCTATATATCAACAGCTTTATGCAAGAAACGATTAGTCTCGCAAAATTACAGGAGGCTACGAACAGCAGTGGCATATGTACAAAAAACTGATGAGACCAATAGTTTTATAATTACCATGAGTGTTTAGACAAGTCGTCATGTTTTAGGAAAGTTTTTATACTACCCCTCCCTCGTTTTACCCACTGCAATATCTCAAGGCAAAGTTTACGGTTATTTGGTCCACACTATAACTGTAGCTTAACAAAGTGACTACTCTAGGACTTACTTTCTAACGTGTTTAGAAACAATTGTTTCATTTACAAAGTTTTTAAGTCCTTAAGTATTAACTTAGTTCTGCTATAGTTACTTATAAATTAATTTTTCTTGTACAATCCTACAATAATATCAACCGAACAAGAAGAAAATATATTAATTACAATTAACTGAGACATGGTTAATAATGTCATTAAAACCTAAATATAATAAGACCAAAAATCAACAACTTCTGATAAAAACTTTTACAGATTTGCATCTATGATTTTTAATAAACATTCTGCTAATGAAAGTTCGAAATCCTAAAATCAAATTCCATACATGAGGAGAATATTACTATAACGCAAACACAAGTTTATTGGCTTGTTACAGATTTTAAAATAAACTGTTTTGTGGCACCTTATAAGAAAAGAATATGGCAGATGATAAAAATGGAAACAAGAAAGACAGAAAGGAATTCCATAAGGATGGAAAGGCAAAGCACTTGATATAAATGCATTTTCTTACAACTGAAATGTAAGTTTTATTTGCATTAACTAACAAAGCTTCATTTTACAAAATCACAAAACTTTTTCCTAAATGTTAAGAAATTATAGCAGCAATGTATCCATACAGCAGTGGTGGCAATCTGAAAAACAAATATACTATAGGTAAATACAACATTTGAACTAGAAGAAATGAAATTTTGGTATCTGGTTATTGGAAGATGTAGATTCAAGGAGATGAGGAAAGAAAAATCAGAGCTGTAAATTAGTTCAGTGCAGCATTACCGTTAACGTAAAATAAAGTATTGATATATAATGGAGGTCTTTGTTCTTTTGATTTAAGAAATTTTACTAAATTTATTTTTTAAGGATTTAGGAAATAGAGTTTAGAGAATATTGTGATAAATGAAGACATTTAAACGATATGGACACAATGACAGGTTGATGTAACAACATATATAAAACACAATCAGCTAATTATATGGTTTCTGAATAAAACTAAACAAGTAACAGCCGTTTTTATCAACTCTAATGAACAACATATATGTGTGTTAAGTTTTTATATGTGTTTATTTCCAAGAGATTGCAGTTTTGGACTATTGCCATTAGGTAATATATATATATATATATATATATATATATATATATATATATATATATATATATATATATATATATATATTCCTGATATTTAATATTATCCATTGTTTTTCCGTTGCACTGACTTTATGAAGTTAATAAATTACCAATTTTGAGTAATTTTATCCACCATTAAGTGCAATTGTTTCAATCACTCAAGGTAAAATTATTGCACTTAATGGTGGATAAAATTACTCAAAATTGGTAATTTATTAACTTCATATATATAAAATTACTATTGTAAATACTTTTATCCACCACTAAGTGCAATATTAATTCAAACCATACGCACCAATATTAACAGGCATACCAAAAATCCACAAACCCGACACACCATTTAGACCACTAATAAATTTCAAAACAGCACCATCCTACATAATCGCAAAAATACTAGACAAAATAATAAGATCTAAAATACAAATCAACAACACATACAATATAAAAAATGGATATGAATTAGTTAATAAAATAAAAAACATAGAAGCAAACAACAGCACTAAAATAATAAGTTATGACATAACTAACATGTACCCTAGTATCCCAATAGAAGAAAGCATAGAAATAATGAAAAACAAACTAATACACAATAACGAAAAAGAAAACACAATAAATAGTATCATAACACTAACAAAACACATATGTAACCAAAATTACTTCCAATTTAACAATAAATACTATCAACAAACAATTGGACTCCCCATGGGATCACCCATATCATCAGTCATGTCAGAAATATATCTACAACACTTTGAACAAATAATAATTAAACCTATACTAAACACACATAATATTTCACTATGGACAAGATACGTAGACGATGTACTTGTAATATACCAACCTACCATTCACAACGAATACATCATAATACTAAACAAACTAAATACATACAACAAAAACATACAATTCACTGTCGAAACAAACAAACAGAAAAATCAATTACCTCGACATTACATTAAATATAAATAACAATAAAATAGAAACTACAGTACACAGAAAACCTACTTCCAACAACACCACAATACACTACAAATCTAACCACCCCTGAACACACAAAATTAACACTTACAGTAACATGATAAATAAAGCAATAAAATACACACAAGATAACAAACAAAAATTAAATGAAGAATTAGATAACATTACAAAAATAGCAATAGAAAATGGATACAACAAACACCTTATAAATAACATATACAATAAATTTACAAAAAACCTAACCTTAACACAACACTAGAACCTGAACACAAAAATAATAAAAATAACAAAATCTACCTAAAATATAAATACACCAATAACAAAATAGAAAAACTAACAAATATGTACAACAAAGAATACTACACTCCAACATACAAACGAAACAACAAAATAATAAAATATCTTTATAATACAAATCACAAAACAAATACAGAAAAACATAACCTATCAGGAGTTTACAGAATTACATGTAACGACTGCAGTGCATTATACATAGGGAAAACGACCATATCATTTAAAATAAGATTTGAAGAACATTACAGAGCATTCAAAAATATAAATACAAAAGTATCAAATGTTGCAGCACACCTAATATCACATAAACATGAAATAACAAACTACGAAAATAACCTAACCATACTTGAAATAAATAATAACACAATAGAATTAAACTCACTACAAAAATACCACATTTATAAACACACACAACAATTTAATGAACCTACAGACCACATATACAGAAGACATAGTATATAAAAACATCATACACGCAGATCAAGAAAAAATGGATGTAACGTCAACAAATACCAACATCACAGACCGAACATCTACACCAGAAAAATAATCAGTGATTCTTTTACAAAATAACAAGTGACCGAAAGGTGCCTCATCACAACAAGGTAAAATTATTGCACTTAGTGGTGGATAAAAGTATTTACAATAGTAATTTATCAACTTCATAAAGTCAGTGCAACGGAAAAATAACGTAAAATCCAAGATATATATATATATAGATTTTTTGGACTAGGAGACTGACAGACTTACCTTGGTAAGTCTGTCAGTCTCCTAGTCCAAAAAATCTAAATAATCTTTACCAACCAAAACTAACCTATAAATATATATATATATATATATATATATATAGATTTTTTGGACTAGGAGACTGACAGACTTACCTTGGTAAGAGTCCACACTGTAGTCTTGAAATAGAAACACATAAAAGCACTTAAACAATGATATATTTCAACCACACAGTGGTCTTTATCAATCGAAGAGAAAACACAAAAAGAAATATGAGAGAATGAAATAAAATAAATATAAGTTGTCATAAGTTGTTATAAGTTGTTATTTTATTTTATTTCATTCTCTCATATTTCTTTTTGTGTTTTCTCTTCGATTGATAAAGACCACTGTGTGGTTGAAATATATCATTGTTTAAGTGCTTTTATGTGTTTCTATTTCAAGACTACAGTGTGGACTCTTACCAAGGTAAGTCTGTCAGTCTCCTAGTCCAAAAAATCTAAATAATCTTTACCAACCAAAACTAACCTAAAAATATATATATATATATATATATATATATATATATATATATATATATATATATATATATATTCTTGATATTTAAGGTTATCCATTGTTTTTCCGTTGCACTGACTTTATGAAGTTAATATATTACTATGTAAGCAATTTTATCCACCATTAAGTGCAATAATTTTACCTTGAGTGATGAGGTACCTTTCGGTCAATTGACCATTTTCGAATCACTGATGCTTCTCTGTTGTAAATGTTCGGTCCGACTTCACAGACCGAACATTTACAACAGAGAAGCATCAGTGATTCGAAAATGGTCAATTGACCGAAAGGTACCTCATCACTCAAGGTAAAATTATTGCACTTAATGGTGGATAAAATTGCTTACATAGTAATATATTAACTTCATATATATATATATATATATATATATATATATATATATATATATATATATATATATATATATATATATATATATATATATATATATTTCACGTTGTTCATATAATGACTTTAGAAAGTCAGTGCAACAGAAAAAAAATAATAGACAAGGTAATCAGTTCTACTTGAAATTTCTCAACATCAAACTTCAAAACTGCATTAACAGGATAACATTCAATAAAAATGCATATATCTCAACATTACAACAAAATACGCTAAACTATACATACGAAATAAAAACAATACCGTCATTAATAAAGCAACAAAAATAGCCAAATAAAACATCATT
Organism: Prosapia bicincta; assembly: GCA_036971475.1. NCBI lineage: Eukaryota > Metazoa > Arthropoda > Insecta > Hemiptera > Cercopidae > Prosapia > Prosapia bicincta. Next base: position 274,561,443 of record JBAIZL010000005.1, on the reverse strand, counting down.
AAAGAAAATATCAAAAGAGTGATTCGATAATGGTCAAGTAACCGAAAGGAGCTTTATCACATATGGTAAAATAATTGCACTTAGTGGTGGAATAATTGTTTACAATTAACAATAATATATATATATATATATATATATATGAAGTTAATATATTACTATTGTAAGTAATTTTATCCACCATTAAGTGCAATAATTTTACCTTGAGTGATGAGGCACCTTTCGGTCAATTGACCATTGTCGAATCACTCATAAAAACATACACAACAATTTAATGAATCTACAAACAACATATACAGAAGACAGAGTGATTCGACAATGGTCAATTGACCGAAAGGTGCCTCATCACTCAAGGTAAAATTATTGCACTTAATGGTGGATAAAATTACTTACAATAGTAATATATTAACTTCATAAAGTCAGTGCAACGGAAGAACAATGGATAACGTTAAATATCAAGAATATATATATATATATATATATATATCTTGATGTTTTACATTGTCCATTATTTTTCCGTTGCACTGACTTTATGAAGTTGATATATTACTATTGTAAATACTTTTATCCACCACTAAGTGCAATAATTTTTCCTTGTGTCATCCAAGGAAAAATTATTGCACTTAGTGGTGGATAAAAGTACAGTCGGCGCCGCTTATTGTGATCACGGTTAATGTTATCATTCGGTTATTGTTATCGTTTCATTGAAAAACAAACACGGACGTATATTAATACATTATATTTAGGCCGCTTATTATAATCATCTGTTCGCTTATTATTATCATTTAATTTGCCATTCAAAATCATATGCGTCAACGTATACTAGCATAGACCAAGTAAAAATGTCTACAAAGTAGTTTAAACAGCACGTGCAACACACAATGACGCCCAATTCATAGAATGTTTATTTTTAGAATGACAGAAATACTTTATAACGGTTTCAGCACTTAGCACAGTTCTCATAATGTCTCCCTTACTCTTTGTTTACGCAAACACCCTAGCCTCGCTTGAGTCGACCTTAGTTGTTTGTTAACATTAGTTGATGTTACTACTGAACCATTTACAGTACAGTCCTACTGTATTTTTTAACAGTGAATTTTTAAAGATCTTTTTCGTTTGTTTTGTAGAGTTTAGTGTCACTTGAAGTAAGGACAGTATAGCAAGATGTCCGAATCTTAAAAGAAACGACCCGATTTAAGTCTTAAACAAAAACTTGATATTCTAGATAGGTACAGTAAATTACCAAAAATGAATCAAAGAAACGCTGCTTCTCAACTTGGCGTTTCTCAACCTCTCTTATGTAAAATATTGAACAACAAAGAAAAAATCTTGTCATTATCAAAGTGTAATGCAAACGTTGACAACAAAAGACATCGTTCTGGGAAGGATCCGCAAGTGGAATCAGCTTTGAAATTGTGGTTTAAAAATGTTCGCGAAAAAGATGCTCGAGTTGACGGCCCACTAATGCGTCTAAAAGCTGAGGATCTTGCAAAAAAAAGGTAAACAGGATTTTAAAGCCACAGATGGATGGTTCAATCGATGGAAGAAAAGGGAAAACATTGTTTACAAAAAAACGTGTGGTGAAAAAAAAAAGCTGATTTTGTTGGAGCTGAGGACTGGTTACAATACGAATGGCCAAAGATTTTGGCCGAGTATTCTCCTAGCTGCATATACAATGCAGATGAAACAGGACTTTATTATCGTGCTTTACCCGAACATACTTACTTATTTAAAAATTAAATTGCTAACGGCTGTAAAATATGTAAACAAAGAATAACTGTTTTGTGTTGTGTTAACATGGTTGATCATAAAGAAAAACTCTTAATTATCGGTAAATCTAAAAATCCACGCTGTTTTCAAGGAATCAAAAAGCTACCGGTTGAATATCATTCAAACTCCAATGTTTGGATGACATCAAAAATTTTTAATGAGTGGCTGACTAATTGGGATACCCGCCTCAAACGCAACATTGTCCTTCTACTAGACAACTGCACTGCACATAATGACATAAGCACTACGCTAAAAAACATCAAAGTGATTTACCTTCCGGCCAATACTACATCAATTATTCAGCCATGTGACCAAGGCATAATTAAAAATCTCAAAAGTTTTTATGGACGAGAGATGCATGCTAGAATTATAGAAAATATGGATTAATTCAAACCCTTACCTCAAATGAATTGGCTAAAAAAACTTCTTTACTCGATGCTATTCATCTGATAGCAAAATCTTGGAATGAAGTTTCTGAAAAAACTGTGTAAAATTGCTTTGTGAAAGGTGGTTTTTTTGTTGAAGAAAATCAAGAGCAAGCTACATCTGAGGAAGACTCTGAAGAGAACTTGAAGCCTTTCGATTTGTCCTTAAAATAATATGCTGAGTGGATGGAAGTTGACGATAGTATTGAAACCGCAGCGGAAATGACTGAAGACGATATTTGTGAGGTAGTTGCTTCAACATCAAAAGTTACTGAAGAAGAAGGCACCGATGATGACGAAAATGATAAATGTGTACCACAAAGATCTAAGCAGGAAGTTCACCAAGCTCTTGAGATTCTAAGGCAGTTTGTTCAACAAAAAGCAGAAAATTTCAACAAACATGAATATGAACAATTTATAAACAATATTTTACGAGAAGACTACAGACAGTCACATATAGAGGAATTCTTCGAGAAAAAGTAAATGTAAATTTGAAGTGTAAATAAGATTGAAGTATTTTATAATGAATTTTTATGTGTTAAAATGTTTTGATCAAGTGTTTTACGTAGTTCTATATACTGTATTTTTTTTCAATTATGCTAGATTCAGTGTGTAAAAAAAATCTACAGTGGAATAAAATAAACTGACATGAAATATGCCCACTAATTTTAACAAGTAGAATACTAAATTACAGAAATTCTACTACTGTACATAAAACTGTCCGGAATAGCATCAAAATTTGGTAAGTACAGTTTAATTATAGTGTTACAGAATTAGAATTACTTGATGTAATGGTAGGCTTACATATCGTTCAGAACAAACAGTTGTGGCAATAATACAGTGAGTTCAATGCAGTGCGGCTGTAGACTACATCGTGATTAAGCGTTCGGTTATTGTTATCAAATACGCTTCTGACAAATATGATCACAATAAGCGGCGCCGACTGTATTTACAATAGTAATATATCAACTTCATATATATATAGGGAAAACTACCAGATCATTTAAAATAAGATTTGAAGAACATTACAGTGCATCCAAAAATAAAAATACAAAAGTATCAAATGTTGCAGCACACCTAATATCACATAAACATGAAATAACAAACTACGAAAATAACCTAACCATACTTGAAATAAATAATAACCCAATAAAATTAAATCACTAGAAAAATACCACATTTATAAAAACACACAACATTTTAATGAACCTAAAGACCACATATACAGAAGACATACCATATAAAAACATTAAACACCCAAATCAAGAAAAAAATGCGTGTAACGTCAACAAATACCAACATCACGAACCGAACATCTACACCAGAAAAATAATCAGTGATTCGACAATGGTCAAATGACCGTAAGGTGCCTCATCACACTAGGTAAAATTATTACACTTAGAGGTGGATAAAAGTATTTACATTAGTAATATATCAACTTCATATATATATGACAATTAAATCTGAATTAGTCCTACATAATATTGTGCAAATGTTGGGTCTGAAATGTAACATTCAATTAACAATGAAAATTAATTACAATTTGTGTAAAATGATGTTAGAATATACTCAACAATAGTAACAAACCAATATATAAACTGATCAGCAGATACTTATTAAAACTCGCCTGCTATTACATGAATACTCTAGGAAAATTAGAGCTATATTTAGCCTGTTTGAAATACTCTAAACTTTATTAACCGTATTTGTAAATCAAACTAACCTTGATTTTTATGAAAGATACACAAAATTTTTAAAACTAGAAAAGGAAAAGAATTTACCTGATGTGTATATCAAAGACGCAGTCTGCAATTGATGGTGTTGCTGATGTGGGTGTTGTAGATATTGATGGTGCTGGTAGCTGATTGTCTTGATAAGGAAGTAATTACCTGAATACAGGAATTAAAATATTTATTAATATATGTGTGTATGTGAGTAAAAGAAATTTTGTTTAGAATGTGTAATGAGACCTGAATGTGTAATGATTACTTTGGTAATCATCAAGCCTGTTTTCATAAATATACACCCCCCCCCCACATACACAATTCCGTACCTAAACCTGACAATGTTAATTGCAAGCGGGAAGTTCAAAAACTATGTAGGAATTTGCACTAAGTAGCAAAGCTAGGGTGGACTGGGTATTATATTTCAAAAATACACCACTCACTACATTAGCATCAATGTTTAATAATCACTGAACTTGTGATTGCAACTGTGCGTTTACAAACAATTTGTCAAGTCTGGGAGTGTCAAGAAAAAATCTATGCAACACTATTGAAAGCATACAATCTTTATAAGAAGATGGGCTTTTCAGCTAATAGCTGTGTTCTCATTTTCTTTTAAACTTAATGAAACATTTTGCTAATTCAATTTTCCTAGTTGACTTTTGTATTTATTTCTACAGAATACATTGGTACAGAAAAAAAATCTACCAAATAAGCAGCTTTTTGGACCATATAATCAGTATAAAATTTTTTTGTGTACAACATGAATTAATTTTTGTTTTTCAAGTATTGATTTAATTAAATAGCAGGTTAGATGAACCGGAGCTCCAATTAAACAAAATCAACTGTATTGAACACACTACTAATGTTTTGATACAGTAGTTAGATATTAAAATATAAATCTATTTTATAACATGTTACCTATGACAAGTATCAGTTCATTCCTTCTGTTTGAAAAGGCATATAATGAAGCGAAATATACAAAATGTTTTAATGTGCTCCTTTTATTTATCCGTGTCTATATATCACAAAACAGACCAGATTATGACCGAGGTTATCTATCAGTTTAATGAAATATCTAAACTTTGACAGAACCCAAAAATACCAAGTCTAGTAATAAAAAATCTTACAATAACTAATGAAATATTAATGCTATCATCTACTTACAACTAGCTGTTACAGCAGTTCATAGGAAGTGTTCCAACACTCTACAAAGCTACGAGTGTTTACAGTCTCTTCATAGGCTCTACATCTTTGTCAGCTTGTTTCATGAACATCTAAGATTCTGAAATTGAAAAAAAAAACAGATTTTAATTACAAAAATGTTTTTTATAACTTCTGATATTGCATATAAAATTTGACGAATGAAAAAATGTGAAAATGTCCTGTATTAATAAAAAAATATTTAGTAATTGCTTACTGATAGTCAACCACCTCCAATTTTCTAGACATTCACATATGTTATGTAAAAATACAAAGAAACAATTATTTAAAACTTTGGAAACTATCATCGCAACACCTTTAGTAGTGATTTTTATAGCAACACAACCATGTAACAACAAAACTAATATAATCATGGACGACGTCTGACAATTTTAAGTATCTTTTTGGTTTTACTGTGGTTTTTGATTTACTGTGTTTAAACATCAAACATTACAATAAAATCAGTTAAATAAATACACCCCACAAATCATAAATAATTTATAAAACATATTTATTAAGTAAACATATCTTACCATTTTAACTTTAACTTGTGTTTCAAATGTTGGACTGTTGCTGGGCTGTGTGTGTCTGTAGCCCTTGTCTATGCGTTGAATGTGCATGACAATGTTTCCAATTGTATTTAAGTATTTCCAAAAATACTTCAAATACTACATTTTTTTATATTCCCACAGATGGTTATTTCAAAATTTTTTGACATTTTAGTTGGGACTACAATTTTGAGCACACAGCAACAGCGCAATGAACTATGTTTAGACTAAATACATCTATAAAACATCCAGCTAAGATAAATTTGGTTGCAATTTTCGACATTACTACAATTACTCGACATTACTATATACCTATAATAAAATATATGTATGAAGTATCCAGTCAGGATAGATTTGGTTGTAATTTTATGCAACATTAACATGTAACTATATTAAATATACCTATGAAGTATCCGGTCAGAATAGATTTGGTTGTAATTTTGTACAACGTTACTATGTACCTATATTAAAATATTTGTTGAGTTTCTGCATCAGCCAGTAAAATATTTTGGCCGATCTTACCTTACATGTCTATAAGTCGCTACATGGCCAAACGAAATTACCAAAATAAATTTTTAGCAACACACAGTAATTTATTCAACGGGCAAAGTTGTGAAAAGGGAGTTATGATATAGGCTACATTTTTTCTTTGAAGCACAGAATAAAAAAGTTTTGTCCAAGTTTACATCAAAGATAGGTATTTACTTGTTTACTTTAGCAACGCTATATGCGAGTGATATCGGCCGAAAGATTTTACCGACCGATGCAGAAACTCATAACGAATACCAAAATTAGTAAAAACACATTCATTGATGTCCCAAATAATTATAATCTTTTGAAAAATTATTCCAACCCTCACCCCTCCACAGTCACCTAAAACCTTACGAAATCAATCTTTCTCCTTGAAACTAGCAAAATGCATCGAAAAAATAGTATTTACGTTATCATTTACATTTTTTTATTAGCACAGGAGGTGAACTTTTTATCATATTTTACTTGAGACTATATATTTGGATGTGCAGTAGCAACAGCCCATTGTACTACGTCTAGAAATACCCGATGAAGTATCCAGTCAGGATAGAGTTTGTGATAATTTTTTACATTATTATATACCTATATTAACGTATACAAAACCAACTACACATGTAAGGTATGAAACTATCCGAAAAACTTTACCAGCTGATGCAGAAACTCATAAGGAATATTTTAATATAGATATATAGTAATGTTGTATAAATTACAACTCTACAACTAAATCTATCCTAATTTGATACTTTATAGGTATATTTGATAATTGTGGAGATTCCTAAGCCGGGCCTATATTTGCATGAAACATTCCAAAAGTATATATTAATATAGGTATATAGTCATGAATAAAATTACAACCAAATCTATCCATCTTCTATTCATTCTAGTTCTGTATGTAAAGCCAAAAAAAGGAAATTATTGCTATTGTCAAATTACTTACAAATATTATCTTACCTTTATATTGCTGTGCAGTTAACTTAACTGACAAAGACAATTTCATAAATACAAACAAAAATTAATGCTGTAAAAGGCTTCAGTTCAAGGTTTCCACCTCTTACAAGGTTATACTCTTAAAGAATCCAAATCTGGTCCATATATTGAGAAGGGCTGCCTCCCAAATACTTTCAAATTTACGACAACTCTTTAAGGAAACGAACGCCTAATATATTGATGGAACAAATTGAATACAGTAACTAAAAACACTTCCAAACGTACGCCATTTTTTCCTAAGAAAGAAAAAAAGAGCGGTAACTGTGGATGGCCGGAAACAACGCCATCAGCTGTTTCGTATCAGTTACATGCATTCTGTTGTGAAGAAAGTACTCATGTCTAACTCTGTGAATAAAGTTGATTACTTTATTTGTTACGTTTAGTATGTAAATATGAATCCATGAACGAAATATGGCAACGACTTCAAATTTTTGTAGGTAATAAGCTTATGATAAAGTATGTTCTCCGAATTAGCAAATTGTTTTTACTTTTAGTAAGTAAAATTCATATATTCGGGTTCTTTTTTTAGGTCGTTTTTTTATAATAATATTTTTATGTTGTAACGAAAAAATTTTAATAATCGAAATCAGTTTCCGAAACATTTTTGCCAACTAAGGTAATTCGGATATAATATTCGTAGAAATCAATTATAGACTGGCATAGTGACAACAAATTAGGAATTATGACATTTGTTGATTCCATCATCACGTGAGCTTCTATCACTAAACACTTTTAAATGTTTTAAACTTGCCTATAGTAGCGCTTACTTTGTTGATGACGGCCATTTCGGGAGATGTGAAATTCAGTTACGGTCTGAGCTGACAATGTGACACATCTCCCAAAACGGCCGTCCTCAACAACACAAAGTAAGTGCTACCATAGGCAAGTTTAAAACATTTAAAAGTGTTTAGGAATTATGTTTTAGTTAGGTAAATAACAACGTCCCTGTTGTAGAGTTAAATGACATTAGGAACTCACGCACCAGGTTGGCTGAATGCAACAGTCGTCTCGTATTAGTGGGGTTTCACACCAAAGCCGGACCGGGGGGAGCCGAGCCCTGTGAATATCACCTGGTAACTAAATATGCAGTATTTATAGGGGATTTTTCAAATACAACGCTGGGTCGTGCCGAGCGAGACCGAACCGTTTTGTGCAGTCCTACCTACCGCCAATGCCAGCGTTTTCTGTCTTCGTTTAGTCTATTTGGTTTTCCAGCCTAGTGAGTTAAGAAGTATTGCGGGAGTTAGAATAGAATTTGTGGACAAATGAAATCCATTATAAAAAATTTATGGATATCATGATATTGAAAATATAGTTTTTCGTATAGAGTTATTAACTGTCTACTAGTCTCGTGATCGACTAGAAAACCTACTAAATGCGAATCGGCTTCAGTGCAAACTCATAGCAGACACTGCTCAGAGTTCTCAACTCAGAGCTCAACTCGGCTCGGGTTTGGTGTGTACGACGCCTTAGTCTGCTACACTTCTGGTTGGGTAAAAACATTAGTTGTTTGGCATTTGTCCTCTACTCAGCAGGTTAGCAGAAAACATCAGATGTCGGTCATTAGTTTAATTCCCATTGAATTAGACAATAATACTTTCTCCGCATCAGATGCGCACGCAATATGTTATGTAGAACCAACCGATGTGAAACAGCTGATGCCTAATTATTATACCCAAATGTTAGTTCAGATGATTGTTTTGATAAAAAATGAATTGTCTTAAATATCAACCATAAACATGGAAGTAATTACATTTTTTATACATTGTGCGATTTTGTAGGGATATTATGTTTATGACAATTCAAGATTTGTAATTCAAGAAATTTTGTGATAATTTTGGTAAATAAGAAAAAACACATTTTTAGGTTAGGTATGGTAACTATTAATTTGTGTTTGGGCGAAATAAGTGTTGAAAATTTCATTTTTTGTGTTCTGTTACTGTTTAATAGTTATTATTACAACTCCCTTATATTCAAACATTGTAGCACTTTATGTAAAATAAATTAATGTAGTAAAACTTCAGTTTATTAAATGAGGTTATTTTCGTATTTTAAATTATATTTTGGTGTCAGCTTCAAGCTTATTTTCCCGTATTACTGAGAATTTTCAAGATAACCGGTAAAATTCTAGATAATTATACATTTTAGGTAACTAATCGCATTGCAGTATTGTTTCTAGTTAATTCACAAATACTGATTATGATTTATGATTTTGTTGTTTGTGCTCTGAGTTTTATTTTTCCCATATCCCATAAGAGTTTTAAAGTAATTCTTGTTTTTATTGGTCAAGTGTTAACATGATTAGTAATTTTTGTTTTTATTGGTATTTATTTACCGTGCTCACTTGTATGATTTTAGCAAAAAAAATTATACTGGCCGACGCAGAAAGTCATCAGGGATACGAAAAAAATTATTACAACTCTCGCTCATGCCCCAGAAATTAATAATTTTAGAAAGTTGTAATTCCCCCATAGGAGGTGCTAATAGTGCTTGTAAAAATGCACGCTGCCCACTCTCGTTACAATACTTATAAAACAAATAAAAAACATGTTCTGAAGCTTTATTGGTAATTATTGTTTGTTATTGCCACAGAAGGTTAACTATATATACCTATGAAGTATCCAGTCAGGATGGATTTGGTTATAAGTTTAACCAAATGTACACATGTAGGGCTAGAATAGAGATCGCATGAGGTCACCTGACAAATTGTATTACTCCGCGGAAGTAGACGTCTAATTAGGTAATGTAATGTATAAAATTACAATCAAATCTATCCTGGACACTTTACAGGTATATTTTAATATAGGTATATAGTAATTTATAAAATTACAACCAAATCTATCCTAACTGAGGACTTTATAGCTATATTTAAATATATGTTTATGTAGTACGGTGGGCTGTTGAAACGCGAACGTAGTACTTCTGACTACTCCACACTCAATTTTTTACCCAACTTCAGTTTGATAAAATGGTATTTAATTCCCTGAGCGAGAGTTTTTGTTATTTTTTTTCTGATGACCTTCTTCGGCTGGTATAATTTTTTTGCTAAAATCGTACATGTGGGCACGGTAAATAAATACCTTTTTATTTTACAAAAAAATACTTCTCTAGAAATTTAATGAATTTTCGAAATATAATAAGTACAACTACTTTTCTTATAGTTATAATTATGATTATACCAGTGGCAGCTCATGGATAGGTTGCAAAGTTGAACAACCGCCAAACCAGAGATCAATAACAATTTATTTTATTTTTTTGTTGTTATTGATCTCTGGTTTGAGGGTTGTTCAACTGTGCAACCTGTCCATGAGCTGCCACTGGTATAATCATAATTATACCAGTGGCAGCTCATAGAATTATAGTTATAATTATAACTATAAGAAATAACAATTTATTTATTGTGCAAGATTTATGTACATTGTTACAAGCGTCATATAACATGATCCATTATTATAAGAAATAATAAAAACATCAGAACTGCAATGATCGTGTGACCGTTTCCTGAATTATAAACAGTCTCTTTCACCCTGGTTGTAGGGTAACCTGCAACGCCCAATGACATCATTCCTAATGGTGAGGTCCTAAAGCATTTTGTTAAAAGTTATCGCTATGTGGCAATCTTCATCAGTGTCTTCTGCTTGGAGATGTCGGGTCAAGTGGTGACGGTTTTAAAGCAGGTTTTTGATATAATCAAAGAGTATGTGTGATTTGTATTTGTTTGTTTAATATGTCTGTACTTTGTGTTTTTGTGTGTCTGTAAATTTCATATTATTCTAGTGTGTTGAGATGTGGTCCTTTTTTGTTGATGTGTAGGATTTCTAGGTTATGGTAAATGTCTGTTTATTTGTATCCTGTTTCTTTTATGTTATTGTAAAATGCTGAGTTGGTGTTCTGTTTGTATTCTTCGACTCTTTGTTTAAAGCTGCGACCTGTTTGTCCAATGTAGAATATGTTACATTTGTCACAGTCTAGTTTGTATACACCTGGTGCTTGTAGTTTATATTTGTTGTTGGTTTCTTGTTGTATTTTGTATTATAACATGTTATTAGTGTTGTATGCTATTTTGTATCCTGTTTTTTAAATTTGTATGCTATCTTATTTGTTGTTTTGTCTATGTATGGTAATGTGATGTATTTGTTTTCCCTGTCTGTAGTGTTAATTTTAATCTTTTTATTGGTACCATATTTTGTCTATTGGTATAACATACAAAAAAAACACTAAAATCATCACTACAGACAGGGAAAACAAATATATCATATTACCATACATAAACAAAAAAACAAATAAAATAGCCCTCAAATTTAAAAAAAAACAGGATACAAAATAGCATACAAAACTAATAAGTTACAATACAAAATACAACACAAAACCCACAACAATAATAAACTACAAGTACCAATGTGTATACAAACTAAACTGCGACAAATGTTACAAATTCTACATTGGACAAACAGGTCCCAGCTTTAAACAAAGAGTTGAGGAACACAAACAGAACACCAACTTAGCATTTTACAATCACATAAAAGAAACAGGACACAAATACACAGGCATTTACCATAACCTAGAAATCATACACCTCAGCAAAAATGGACCATATCTCAACACACTACAACAATATGAAATTTACAGACACAATGTACAAACATATTAAATGAACAAACACAATACAAATCACACATACTCTTTGATACTATCAAAAACCTGCCTTTAAAACCGTCACCGCTTGACCTGACATCTCCAAGCAGAAGACACTGATGAAGATTGCCACATACTGATCAAAAACATTCTGTTTCAGTAAGTTTTAACAAATTTACAGAATTTAAAGTTCGGATAGTCATAAACTATTGTTAAAGTGATTATTTTAGATTCACCGAACGTAATGGTCTACAAAATTCAATAAACTGAAACAGTTAGGCAGCGCCGTTAGGATGTATTATGTTCCATACGGCTACAACCTCGGGAGTGTTTGGTTAAGATAGGCTCTGTCCAAGCAGATGCATCTCTACTCTGCTCCGAGTTCGTTCATAGTCATAGTTAAGGTTTGTTAATTAATCAATATATGATTTGAGGTCCGGTGTCTTGAATAAGTAAAAACAAAATGAAAAATGCCAAAATATTTTCTTTAATGAAATAAATCACAAAGTATTAGGCAGTATTTTTCATATAACAGCCCTTAAAGTTTTATAATTACAATTTCTTTGCCTTAAAAAAATAACTTTTATGATCTGCAACCATGTGTCGTAGGTACCAGCCGCCACTGGATTATACTGAGAGTTATCAGTAAGGATTTGACAACTTTTTGTTTAAACACAAAAGTAAGATTAGTTCTGTTTTTGTGTGTCTTTAAGCAATTAAAACTTTTTTGTCACAGGTTTGTAAGAAGTTATAGTCTGAATCCATTTGGTTAATTGATTTTTTATTGTATTTTTTTTTCAATATCAATCAAATTAAATGAATCAAGAAAACCAAAAATTTGAGGACGTACAACATTATTTGTATTAATTATATTATTTTGCTTAAGACATTTTTAAAAAAAATGAACGTACTATGAAAGTTTTTTATCTGTCTGCTAGTCATCATCGCTAGAGTTGAGACTGGTAATGATTGACGGGTACAGATATAAATGCTACGTTGTTGTTGGATGTACATCTTGAGGTTTATGAATAATTACTTATGTATTGATGTATTGGAAAAACTACTACTTATTGATATTTTTTAGCAAACGCATTTCAGACTTGGTCAGATCATTGTCCAATGCTGCAACAAGATTCTCTTGTTTCTACAGAAAAGGTTTTGTATTTACATTTGTATAACCCGAGTTAACACAAGATTTTCATCTTGAAATATATACCATTATCATACACAACATCAACAGAATTTTGTGATTCTCAAATCCCAGTACTTAAATTTAACATTTTGAGTGCTGGCTCAGATTCCATGGTAAAATGCTGGAGGATTTAAGGTGTTTTTAAGAAATCATAATTTTAAACCTATAAAAGATATAAGAATGAAACAAATAGCTGGATCATCCTGATTTCTTCTTTATTTAATTATATAAAACAAATACTTTATATTTGAATTTATATATTTAAAATTACATTTTATATCTCACTTTTGAAAAAAAATCAAACGAAAGTGCACTATAGAGTTTTTACAAAACTAAAAACATTCAAAACGCATGTCAACAGTTTTCCTGAAAGTTATTTTTCAGTGATTCTGGAATGTGAATCTGTAGATTAGACATTTAGGTTATTCTACATTTACATTACGAAAAAAACATCGATGTAAAATAATGTAAAACACCTTTATTTTGTAGTTTATTACTGAAACTTTAGTTTTTTAGAGAGATATGAAAAAACTGACAATATTTACTGTGAAATCCAATACTGTAAATGCTTTTTATACATTAGATTATTTTGTGAAGGCAAATTAATATTTGATATTTAAGAAGCTAATTTTATGTAACTAAAATTTATAATGGCACTTTATTCTAATTCCTTTATTTTTCAGGAATAGTAACCTGGAACTTCTAATATTTTAAAACTTAAAATACTGAATTGGATTTAGAAAGAAATACTTGAGAAATTGCACAATTTTTAAAATGAAGCTGTTTTGTAAGGCAGTATCAGCAAATCATATTTTTTCATTACGCAAAAATGTATTGTCACTGGTCTCCCTAACAGAGAGAGAATTTTATTGCAGTGAAAGTATAGACGTTAAAGAAACCAATGTAAAACCTTCACCTACAAATAGTTCTAGACTGAATGAGTCTTTTTACAAAGCAAAGAAAATTAAAGATCCTTCAAACTACAAAGAGCTTAATTCTAAACATTTTAAAAAATATAGTAATTCTCCAAGCAAAGACAGAAATCTTAATCTAAGTGGCATTAGTAAAGATTGTGATACTTTTGGAACTTTAAGTCATGATTTTCATTTGATGACAAAATTGAATGAAATGCCTGATGAAGAGGATGATGTAGAAGAGAAAGATTTCATTAATAATATAGAAGGAAAAACTCGACTTTCTATAAACCAATATGCCTATATTATAAAGGAATTTGTTAAGCGTCGCAAAGTGAGTTGGTTTTCAATATGGTTTTAGTTATTTCTTTAATTTTTGAATATAAGCAAACTAAAAACATTTGATTAAAATTGAATGCTATTTATCTATCTAAAATTTGTCCCTTTGAACAATAACAACCTTGATTAATTGATTACATTTTGTAGTGTAATATACCTTGAAAGTTTACTTAAAGTTTATTTAATGTCTTTTAATAACTGTTTAATGTGTTTAAGGTTAATGACAGATCGCAAATCAATTCATGCTAATACAAATACACGTTTCAATTTTCTATCCGAAAATCCTTTTCAAGAGCTAAAATTGTAAATTGTGGCCTAATATTAAATTAATAAACTTTTAGTTCTTGAAAAAGATTTTTAGATAGAAAATCAAAATGTAGAGTGTACTTGTATTAGCATGAATTGGTCTGTGATCTGTTATTAACCTTAGACCTTCAAACTGTTAAATTCTGCTGTAATTTATTAAATGTGTTGGTTGTATCTGTAGTTCATTTTATAGTACGAATAATTTAAGTTGAAAATGCTAACCATTGAAGGATACATCTTTAATGGAACACATTTTTATAGCTGGAAATAAGTACACAGGTAAACAAAATTTTAAACCAACAAGTAAAAGAAATGAGTCTTTTTGTAAATGGTCCTATAATTGCATTGAATAAAATATAATCGACTTGCTTGATCCATTGACGATTAGCCTCCTAAAGCGTATAATTGATTATTTGGCCGGAGTGTATATCGACACATATAGCGTGTCGTTGAACTACTTTGTTTTTTATTTGTTAATGTTTAGTCTGCTTGACCCTTGTCAATGTGTTATGGTCTCCATGCTTTAGAAAAGCATGTGCTAAATGTTTCTCATGTCTAAGGGAACGTTTTTGCTTCTCGAAACTGTCACCATAAAGACAAATATTTATAATATTCCTAATGAATTCTCGGAATGGTTGAACTAATAAATAGAATTTTTATGGCTACCTGATGTTAATATATAACTTATCAGCTGGCAATTAAGATCAACCTCTTAGTCTAGTTCTTACTGTTTTATTGTTCAGTTGGCCTGCATTGGATAACTTGAGATCATTAGAATTGGAGCGGATGCTATTGGATAGTCCAGTGAAAGCAGAGATTTTGATAGGGATAATGACAGTTTAGTGCAATTCTGTCTGACGAGGTTTGCTAATAAAATTAGTGATGTTAATAATGGTTTTGTAAATTCAGACAATATTCTTATACCAAATTGCTCCTCTTCTATTATAGATTCCCTAGTAGATCTATTACATTCCCTTTAAACTTTGTTAATTAAAAAATATTTGAAATATTTTTTTGGAGTCATTTTAGTTTTAACTTTGTTGCATAAATGTTAGAGAAACCTATAATCCAGCACTAAGCTTCAAACTGCTAGTAGGATTTATTTTTTATTTAATAATTCTTTTACGTATCTATTATTTTACATATTTTAATACATTTAATTTTTTTAATAGTAGTGATTACAAATAATAATCAATTAAAAACTTATAAACTAGGACAACATAATTCAGTTGCCGTGAAGACTGAATTTATATCCCACTGGGTCACTGGGAATGCTACTCTGTGGAAGATACTCGGATCCATTGACTTTCTATTACCTATCACTACTTTGAATCTGGATTATAGGATCCATAACAGGCTTATAAAGATTAATATTGTTAACATTTAGAGTATCAAAGAAAAAGTCAAGCGAGCTTATAATGAGACATTATTTTAACCCCAAGCCTTACAAGGTCCTGACGAATTGAATTAGCTTTCTTTAGGTTCATTCTAAATCCCTGGTCATTTGTTAGTTTAGGTTGACTTTCCATCTACTTGAAAGAATTTCCTCAAGAAACTTTTAGGAGAATTTTCACCTGCATCAATGACAGGAAGACCAGTGAAGCTCAAAACAGAGCCACCTAGCACAAACTTATGTGACCTTTTGACACAAACGCTTATTGTCCAATTCTCTGAACTGATCTGATTCGATCCAGAAGCAAATCGAAATCACCTGAAGCTGATAGGTGAAAAATAGCAGTCCTGGAAGAAGTCGATTGTGAATCGAATTTGAGCTTATTTCCAGTCAGGTACCATAATCCAAAAGGCATATGTATTATAATTGGTAAAGCCCAGTGTCCGTAGAACGGCATATGTTTGAAAGTGGGCCTTTTGAAGAAAGTGTCGGACAGATCCAAAAGTGTTCCTAAGATCAAGTAAACTGATTATAATTTTTTTAAACATTTATTAGGTAATACCCTGGATAACAGTATTGCAAGCCCTACAAAATGTGACACACCTTTAGTAAAACATTTTTTGAGATCAGGATTACATGTTGTTCTTATCCATATTAATCTGTCTTCTGCTCTATGGAAATTTAAAAAGATCACTGTTCATAAGAAATTGCTACCATAAGGAAATGTTCTTATTTATAGAATTCTTGTGTGTACGAGTATAATGTATATTCAATTTAGAAAATAACTTATGATCAACTCCTATGTTCATTTCTGTATTTTATGTCAAATATTGACTTCTAATAATATAAAATCCTTCTTAATTTTAATATTTGTTGGTCCATTTACTAACTTTGAAAACAGATTGCTTGTACAGATACCTTAAATAATATCTACTTCGCTATGAAAATTTTCAACAAACAGTTCAAATCCAACATAAAGACATATACAACTCTGCCAGTGTTCATAAATTAAGTTGCAGTTTGTGGCCCAGTTTTTACATAGGTCAAACAAGAAAGACATTTTACACACGCTACAAAGATCACATAAAGTCACTCACAAACAAAATCACACAAAGTTTGCTAAACATCTCATACCCACAAACCATGACAAACATAACACCAAACCTACAAATTTGTCTCAAACAAAACAAAAATAACCAATGATAACCGAACAATCTGAAATATACAAACATTTCAAACTACACCCAACACACATACTTAACCTAACTCCACCTAATTACATTATAACTCACATACACTTTTCGACATTATAACCATCTATACTCTAAAAATACACTTAACACCCCTATCCTACCTTACCCTCAAGTTAACCTAAAACAACCAAGAAGTTATTTACTGTCTGAGTTGGTTATGGGATACATCTCTCGAAACAGTGATCCTCAACCATAACACAAACAATAAAACTATAAAACAATTTTAAAACTATAAAAAATATAAACAATTATAAATATTTATAAACTTGCCAATAGTAGCACTTACTTATATTTGTTGAGGACGGCTGTTTCGGGAGATGTGTCCCACTGTCAACTCAAACCGTAACTCAGAGAGGACACATTTCCCGAAATAGCCGTCCTAAACAAATATAAGTAAGTGCTACTATAGGCAAGTTTATTTATAAATATTTATAATTGTTTAGTGAAAACTAGTAGCTCACATGAAGAGGGAATAAACAAAAAAAAAAAATATAAGTGCTGTAAAGATAATTTTACTCAGGATTTGTATAGTATTTATTCTCTATAGATATAGTGTAAATATATTTTATTCCATATTTACTTAGTGTTTAAATACTAAGTTTAAATGTTAATCCAGATTTGTCTGAAAATAAATACAGTTGAGTCTCAAAAATCCGAGTCATGATGTTTTAAGCTTCTGTATAATTCGAGCCTATTTTATCTATTTGAAATGAAATGAGTCAAGCGTCCAAGAAATGTTTATAGCCATAAAAAAAATGAATCGGGCATTCAAGAAGTATTCATATCAATGTCATGCAAAGGAAATGATTCAGGATTCCAAGAAATGTTTATATCAATAGGGTATTTTTCTTCATCCCCATTCTTTTGTTCTTATGCTCGCTGTTATGTTGTGTTCTAATGTCCATATCCATTATGTTTCGCTAACAGAATGTCTATGTGCCATAAATATTTTTCTTTATTTACTCTGTAAGTTTTGGCAGTCAACAAATATCCCTGCACAAATGTCTAGTTTTGTGCATGACATATCAGAAAATAAATTCTCTTGAAGCAAACAAATCAATCAAACAATGACGATACTCATGAATTATCGAGACTCCACTGTATATATAAAATGATCAAGTTTTAAATTTGATTTGTGTATACATTTTTCAATATAAAATTCAATTTGATTTTGAAACTCAATAGTTATTATTTTAAGTAAGTTCTGCTTTAGAAAAGTTTCATATCTTAATCAAAGTATTTGAGTATCATATTGTTATCTATGTATAGCCTTAAAATAAATTTAAAGTCTTTGTTTATAGATTGGGAATGCAATAGATGTGCTAGAAACTAGGATGCTTAAGGATGATAGAGTGAGCCCTGACAGCTACATTTATAATCTTTTGATTGGCGCTTGTGGTCAAGTAGGATTTACAAAAAAGGCTTTTAAACTTTACAATGATGTAAGTTTTTGGAATTTATACTACTAGGTTTTTATGAGTAATTTATATTATAAGAAGAGTACTACTTAATTATAGTTCCATTTTTCACATGTAGGTTTGTTATATATTTTAATATATATATATATATATTCTTGATATTTTACGTTATCCATTGTTTTTCCGTTGCACTGACTTTATGAAGTTAATATATTACTATTGTAAGTAATTTTATCCACCATTAAGTGCAATGATTTTACCTTGTGTGATGAGGCGCCTTTCAGTCACTTGACCATTGTTGAATCACAGTCGGAGAGATTCGACAATGGTCAAGTGACCGAAAGGCGCCTCATCACACAAGGTAAAATCATTGCACTTAATGGTGGATAAAATTACTTACAATAGTAATATATTAACTACATATATATAGGAATTTTTGATGTCCAATACGTTGATGTCCAATATTCGTTGGGATGTCCAATAAACATCCCAACAAATAGTTTCCATAGCCTAGCAACCAATGTGGACTTCAAGATTGAGGGTCATCATACTTGTATATCCAGTAATGTAATATACCTGTTGCAATGTAAATTTTGCCCGGCACAGTACATAGGCCTTACCACGAGTGGTCTGAGCATCAGAATGAATGGCCACAGACATGACGTTGGAACCATGAACACAGACAGGCCAACCGCTCATCATGCTGATAGTCACAACATCATATCTTTCAATGATTGTTATATCACCAAAATAATTAAGGCCCTCCCCCCTGATTGCAATCCTTCAGAATTGAGAAGATGAGAGTTATCATACCAGTGGTACACCAAATCTAGAGAGCCTCCTAACCTCAACATCAGATAAAACTCCTTTTACATTCTCCCAAACTTATATAATTTTTAACAACTCCATTTACCTTCTTTCTCACAGACTATTAATATCTATCTGCAAGTAATCAATATTTACACAAATCACATATAACAATATTTACACAAATCACATATAGCACTATATCCTGTGACATTTGGATATATATACACATCTGTGGTTCACTTCAGTCTTTTGTTTTTCTCTTTTTTGATTGATGAAGATCAATTTTGATCGAATTATTTCAATAGTGTGTTAAGTTTTTATATGTGTTTATTTCCAAGAGATTGCAGTTTTGGACTATTGCCATTAGGTAAGTCTGTCAGTTTCCATTAGGTATATATATATGAAGTTGATATATTACTATTGTAAATACTTTTATCCACCACTAAGTGCAATAATTTTACCTTGTTGTGATGAGGCACCTTTCGGTCACTTGGCCATTCTCGAATCACTCTGTATATATATATATATATATATATATATATATATATATATATATATATATATATATATATATATATATATATATATATATATATATATATATATATATATATATATATATATATATATATATATATATATATATATATATATATAGATTTTTTGGACTAGGAGACTGACAGACTTACCTTGGTAAGAGTCCACACTGTAGTCTTGAAATAGAAACACATAAAAGCACTTAAACAATGATATATTTCAACCACACAGTGGTCTTTGTCCACACAGTGGACTCTTACCAAAGTAAGTCCGTCAGTCTCCTAGTCCAAAAAATCTAAATAATCTTTACCAACCAAAACTAACCTATAAATATATATATATATATATATATATATATATATATATATATATATATATATATATATATATATATGTACTCAACATGTCTACTTGCTCAAGCTACTGAAAATTACAATGGGAGAATTACTTATCATGAATATTTCTCCCCTTGAATAGAGATCTTCTTGGTGACTTTTGATGACTTGATTTTGACCCATTTTCTTCTGTGCTTCACTCGCACACAAATGAAAAATCCCCCGCCTGTCTACAATCACCTTGCTTTAACAATGTTGATAGTAGCATAATCAATAATTTTTATAACTGTTTCCAAGACAGCTTGGTTCCATTGTCGTGCATCCTCTAGTAGGGGTAGACTCAGTAACAACTAAAACTAGATAAAGTTGCCTGTTGTAATCATCTTGAATTCACTGATTAGACTATAAGTAATTATTGCGTAACTAAGTGAATACTTTCGAACTTACTTTCTGACACGTTTCAAAACACTTCAGCAATAACTTCAAAAGTATAAACCTAGTTATGCAATATTTACTAATATATTTCAAAAAAATGTTTACACAAAACAATACATCTTTTAAAAGAATACAAAAAAATTACAATTTTATTGAAATACAAAAAAAAAACTTATTCAACTAGGAAGGCTGCTTCAGCTTCTCTCCGTCGTTGCCTTCGCAATGCCCGCTGCTTGTTCCGCCACCGGCGTTTAGCCCTGAGCTCCTTTTCCACATCATCTCTCATATTTTCCTCATAGAGCTGGATGTGGTTGATGGCGAAATACTTGTCCTTTATGTTCACCCTCGGAGCAAGAACGAGCTCAGTAATTTCTTTAATGGAGGTCGTAAGCTCGTCGTCTGGGATCAGCTCAGAGCAGGTGTTGTCAGCTTCCTCGGAATCCCAGAAGGAATATTTCTTCTTAAGCTCCTCGACACGGGCCGGCTTGGACTTGGGCCGATGGGGGCGACGCCAAACTCTCTCCCAGCCGGTAGCCACAGCAGTGGGATCCTCCCTGTACTCGCTGTTTCGGTACTTCCTCTTACGAGGGGGAGCAGTTTTCCTGGATACCACAGTATTCGGCGACGACAACGGCGCAGCCTCTTTGCTGTCCGCAAGTGTTGGTTTCCTCTCTGCTCTGGTTTCTTCTGTTGGCGGGGCCGGGACTCGTGCTGGAGACAGCCGCCCTACCACTTGGACGCATGTCAAACGATCCTGCAGTCCTTTCACTGGCCGCTCCAAGTCGTCACCCTTGATGTGCTGATGGTGACAACAGCTGAATCCGCTGCAAAGTCTCTCCTGCAGTTCGCCAAAGAGACACTGAAGGTCCTCCTCGCAGGCCACTGGAACGGGCAGGAAATCCTGGCGACACGGCACCAACAGGGGTAGACGCCCATCTGCATCGGTCTGCTAGATGTTTTCCAACAAACAGAGCATGTATGTATTTATCAATCATGTTTACACTTGCAAAGATTATTGTTAAATAAAAGCAGTTGACTTGCGAGTCAGGTACAACTATTTATTTATACAGGCAACGTTTCAATAACGGGTACTCTATCGTCTCCAGGCCTACAATACAAAAGTACACAATTAAAATAACAACAATAATAACACTATTTTACAAAAAACAAAACTAGTGAGTCACTGTTATTGTACGTTGACTGTACAAATAAATAGTTGTACCTGTGTATAGTTTTGGTAGCAAAACTAAAGAAAGAAAATGAAAATAGGGTAGTTCAAATCATTAGCGGTTACACTAAAACGTCCGGAAGACCACCCACGCTTTGTTGGAGCAGTATGGGGTCTGCTTTATTAATAAGAAAAAACACTGAATTTAAATTTAACACTAAACGTTAATTAAAAGAAATAGTTCAATTTTATGAGTGAAGTTAAGCCTACGCCACTTACCATTCCAAACTGTATGAGGTTCTTGAAGAGCGGTGAGTCGTTCGACGAAACAGGCCTGTTTGGTGTCTAGCAGAGATGAAAGAAGGTTCTCGACGAGTGGCATGAACTACAACTCATTTAAGATTATTGTAAAGTAAAATCACTTCAAATAGTCACAACAGAAAAGCTTTAATCAACACTTGATAGTTCACACACGAGGTTAAAGAGTTAATTGTCTGCGGTGTAATGAAATACCACGCGGCTAACCTAACAAATTACACTTGTATAAAGAAAGCGGTTTCAAACAGTTTTATCGCGGCTAAAATCGTTAATTCATAGTTAGAACGCATCTAAAACATTAACTGGACATAATCAGTAAGCGGGGTAATAATCAGACGCGGTTTAAACCCGATGTAATCGGCTAAAACACTTGAACAGAAACCAGGAAATGCCGCACACTAGAAAGCCATGTTGCAAGAAGTGTGTGTAACTTGAGAGAAGACGGAAATGCTAGCAAAAGGTGACTAAATCAGATAATTAGTCTAAAACCATAGATGAATAGTCTAGATTCATCTGGTGACTGGATCGTAAAACCTACCTTTTGCAGTAAAAGAATCCTAGATTCTGGTCGGCAATGAAAGTCTAGTAGGCGGTGGAACTTGAACTGTGATAAACACCAGCTGATTGCTAGGTTATTGAGAATTGTAAACAAACGTGGTCTGTTGAAAGTGAGGTTAAGGATCCTGTACTTAACATACCGCCCACCAAAACGAATGTTTTTAATCCGCCAGGTGGGTAGGGGGCGAAGAACCACAAAGCACCGGAAACCGAGGGTGCCGAAGAGAAAAAAGTGGCAGGGAAAACGAAGAAAACCAAAAGAAACAAAAGGGGCAAGAGCGCCGAAGAAAGAACCTGTAGGAAAGCGGTGAAGAACTAGAAAGAAACAACCAAGAGGTCAGCCTATAGCTAAGAGATGGATGGATGCCCAAGAGTTGGTGAGGTGTTGCGCAAGTAAGTAGGAGGTGGGCCAAGAATGACAGAAGCGGTTGGACATCTGCTGAAGAGGTGGCGGTTGCTAGAAGGGGTGATTTCGTGAAGGCTGATGAACTCTCCCGCCCACCATGAGCATTCCGGAGGCGTCGACTAGAGGGCGAAGAGATTCGGTGATATGGTTAAATCTTCTAACGGGGCCACTGGTGGTGGTACCCTTGGGTAAGTTCTTGTAGCGTTGAGTGTCTTTAATGGTGCGGATGACTTCTTTCCTCTCCATGGATCGACGTGCAGGGGTGTAACGAGCGTCTAATCTTGTAGTGAAGGCGTGAGGTTGACGACATAGATGGTCTGGAAGCGATCCTGAGATAATCCATCCGAAGAAAGTGTTTAGGGCAGCAGGTTGACCTTTGATTATGGTCTGTGGTTCATTGATAAGACTGCGGTTAAATACGTCAGATCCAAGAATTAAGTCAATTTGGGCAGGAGTGTCAAAGTGAGGGTCAGCAAGTTGGAGATGACTGTAACGTGCGTGTATACTGGGTGTTAGTGCGATTGATGGAAGAGGGTCAGTGATGTGAGGTAGTACTGCAGCTTCGACATCGAGTTTGAAATTTGAGGCATATCTAGAAGAGATTTGTAGGGACACATATTCTGATATATGTGTGGTTTGAGAAGCGACCCCGACAAGAGAAACATTTGATTTCCTAGTAGGTAAGCTCAACATTGCGGTTGCTGGTTTTGTTATGACAGACACTTGACTGCCTGGGTCAATGATTGCCCGAAGGATATGCGGATTTCCAAAATGATCATTTACAATGACTTGAGCGGTGCCTAATAAGGCAGAAGCGACGTTAGTGTTATCGGCGCTGGCGAGAGGTTTTCCATTGGTAGTTGAATGGTTGCAGTCATTGGCTGAGTTTGGGTGTCGATGCGTGCACGGTCGCTGGGGCGAAGCTGAGTTAGAGTCATGTAACAAGGAGTGATGATTACCGTTGCAATGTTTACAAGTCTTGAGTGACTTGCATTTGTTTTGGTAGTGGGTGCCGAAACAATTAAAACAGCGCTGCATATGTCGTATAGACTCGCGACGTTCCTGAGCTTTTAGTCTGAGAAAGTCTGGACAACAAAAGATATTGTGAATGGCTGAACAATAGAAACACTGTGCTGCGGACGGATCGCTACGAGGCGGGTTGGTAGGTCTGGTAGACAAGCGCGGTCTGGGTAAAATTTGTCTAACAAGCGGTGATGGTTGTGGTGCGGGTGCTCTTCGGTTGAACTGGATGCGTTGGCTTATCACTGGTGGTCGCAAAGCCTGCAGTTGAGTCCTGGCGGTGTGGTGCATTGTACTGCGGTGATGACCTTCATTCAGCTGTGCGGCTTCATCTGCGTAGTCGGCAGGGTTACTAGTAGCGGCTGCGGTAGTCGATATCAGCGTCATGAGTCTAGTGGGGTATTCGAGGTGCGGTGTTGGACTCTCAGGAGATGTATTACTTAAGTCAGGTTCATGTAAAGAAGACACAAATACTCGAGGTTGTTGGCTTGTGCTAGCTGCGGTTGAGGTCGAAGGCTGGTTGAGCAATTCCATTGCCCTAGCTTGTTCAGTTACAAAATCATTCAAACTGCGGTAAGTAGGCATAGTGTTGGTGCCTAGCCTGGTTTCAAAATTAAGACGAGTCTTCGGATCTAAATTATTAACTGCCATTTGAAACAACAGGAAATCTGCCAAGTCCGGTAAGTTAATGGCCTTCAAGGCACATACTGCGTTAGAGTGTGCGGTTAGAAAGCGGTTGAGTTCTGAGTGCGAAGCGGTTTGCATTGATTTGAACTCTTGAATTTGTTTGAAGTAATGATCGGCTAGCCTGCGTGGGTTGGCATAGCGGTTTCTTAGAGCGTTGTAAGCTATTGCATAATTATTGTCTGAAATTGTCAAGCCGGTAATGATTGCTAAGGCATCGCCTTTTAAAGTTGATTTTAAGTACTGAAATTTTTGTACTGCGGTCAGATTTGCATTAGAGTGGATCATAGAGTCAAACATAGTGATAAAGTCTGTCCATTGACTGTTATTGCCTGAGAAAGTGGGTACTTGTAGGCTTGGCAGACTGATGCAATTATTTGTGAGGTTAGCCGGTGAAATTTCTTTTTCTTCAGATTTTATAATGCCTGGACATTTAGCCAGGATAGGCAAATACAAAAGTTGAAATTTGGCTTTCAATTGAAAAGCCTTTTCTGCGGTTTCAGCGACTTCATGCTCAAAACTTTTTTCCATATATTCGTATGTGTCAATAAAGTTGCCGTGGATGCGTCGGATTTCGCTAATGAGACCTGCTGGGATTTCATTTTCAGCGATTATGTCAATGACCTGTTCTAGGTCCTGAATGATGTTGCTTAATTTGGAGAAATAATATTCGGTATTAATTGCCATTTTTAACAACAGAAAATAAAATTAGTTAAGGAAATTTTTAAAGATGAATTTTGCAGTGAACTGTATCCTATGGTTTATTTGATTCAAATTATCCGGCCCGTGTTGACCATGTATAGTTTTGGTAGCAAAACTAAAGAAAGAAAATGAAAATAGGGTAGTTCAAATCATTAGCGGTTACACTAAAACGTCCGGAAGACCACCCACGCTTTGTTGGAGCAGTATGGGGTCTGCTTTATTAATAAGAAAAAACACTGAATTTAAATTTAACACTAAACGTTAATTAAAAGAAATAGTTCAATTTTATGAGTGAAGTTAAGCCTACGCCACTTACCATTCCAAACTGTATGAGGTTCTTGAAGAGCGGTGAGTCGTTCGACGAAACAGGCCTGTTTGGTGTCTAGCAGAGATGAAAGAAGGTTCTCGACGAGTGGCATGAACTACAACTCATTTAAGATTATTGTAAAGTAAAATCACTTCAAATAGTCACAACAGAAAAGCTTTAATCAACACTTGATAGTTCACACACGAGGTTAAAGAGTTAATTGTCTGCGGTGTAATGAAATACCACGCGGCTAACCTAACAAATTACACTTGTATAAAGAAAGCGGTTTCAAACAGTTTTATCGCGGCTAAAATCGTTAATTCATAGTTAGAACGCATCTAAAACATTAACTGGACATAATCAGTAAGCGGGGTAATAATCAGACGCGGTTTAAACCCGATGTAATCGGCTAAAACACTTGAACAGAAACCAGGAATGCCGCACACTAGAAAGCCATGTTGCAAGAAGTGTGTGTAACTTGAGAGAAGACGGAAATGCTAGCAAAAGGTGACTAAATCAGATAATTAGTCTAAAACCATAGATGAATAGTCTAGATTCATCTGGTGACTGGATCGTAAAACCTACCTTTTGCAGTAAAAGAATCCTAGATTCTGGTCGGCAATGAAAGTCTAGTAGGCGGTGGAACTTGAACTGTGATAAACACCAGCTGATTGCTAGGTTATTGAGAATTGTAAACAAACGTGGTCTGTTGAAAGTGAGGTTAAGGATCCTGTACTTAACAACCTGACTCGCAAGTCAACTGCTTTTATTTAACAATCTTTGATTTTAATTTTTCGCGGATGTCGGATAAGTAAGAGTCTATTGTATAATATACACAGAGTCGACTTAAGTGGACTTTTTTCTATGTTAGCTGCGATGTTAGCAACATTTTAAGGAGTTTGGACTAAATTAGGTTTATTTCTTGATTTATTTACAATTGTGGCCATACTACGCCACTTTTGTAACAATATTTGAACCATCCTCTTGGCAGGAAAGTATTCTTTGAGAATTTTTACCGAAACTTTTCACTTGTTTCATTAATTGAACTGCTTCAGACATAGCTCTCTACATTAAAAACTCTTTGATCCACTGAATACAACGGCATTGTGCCAAGTAACGAGTCTAAACCATTGTGTTTGCTATGATATTGTGACTTTCACATTTGGAGGTTTTACTTGGTAAGGGAAAAATAGGGTGAATTTCCCTTGACTCAGCATAAACGTAATACAATCTCGCCTAAGTAACAGAGTTACGTTTATGTGCACCACTCTGTATATTCATTGTTGAATTTTTTAAATCAAGCTGAATATTATTTTATACCTATAAGTATTTCTTAATTAAATGTGAATATTGAAATATTTTTTTTTAATAGATGAAAAAACGTGGACTGAAAGTCACTGGTCACACATACACAAATTTGTTCAATGCTTGTGCAAATAGCCCTTTTCCTGCAGAAGATTTGAAAAGAGCAGCACATCTCCGAGAACTTATGTTTGAAAAGAAATACGTACCAAATCAAGTGAACTATCATGCAATGATTAAAGGTAATTATATACATTATACACAAATAAACAGAATATATATTTTAAAAAACTCCTACTGCAAAAGTCTGAGTCGACAATGGGACACATCTCCCATAATGACCTTCGTTAACAATTATAAAGTAAGTGGTGCTATAGGCAATTGTAACATATTTACAAGTATTTTTAGTTCAAAACTAGTAGCTTATTTGAAGAGGGTTACTTGATTTTTCATCGTATATTTTTATTCATTAAAATTTTTTCTCATATATTTTTGTTGTTTTACTGCCTCAGTATTAACCTAATATAAACCTTGTTCTAGAGTGACAGTGACAACCATAAACCTTGTTCTAGAGTGACAGTGACAACCATAAACCTTGTTCTAGAGTGACAGTGACGACCATAAACCTTGTTCTAGAGTGACAGTGACAACCATAATCCTTGTTTAAAGTCAACTTACTTTGTTGTTATAAGTTACAGTTATTTCCAGTGTGTAAGTTTCTTTTGACAGGAATGTAAATGTGAAAAGAATTCAATATACACCTTGCCCAAAACATCGAAATGTCTCGCTTCACAAAAATGATAATGGGTTTTGTTATTCATGAAGTTATTTTAGTTAATTTTATTTCAAGTTAAACTTGAAGTTTAAATGCCAATTTTAGTTTTTATTCGATTTTCGGATAGAGTGTATTTGTGTTAGCTTAATTTGTATTGTCTTACATTAATTTCAAGTGTATTCATTAAATTAATAAACGTTTAGCTCTTGAAAAGGACTTTGGGTTAGAAAATCGTGACTTAGAGTTTATTTGTATTAGCCTGAATTAGTCTGTGATCTGTCATTAACCAAACACATTAAATAGTTATTAACAGACATTAAGTAAAGTTTAAGCAAGGGCTCGGCAACGTTTTTGTACTTGAGGGCCTCATGTTAAATCTAGCATGGTCGGAAGGACCGCAGATATAAAATAATAACGCATTTTATTAAATTTCCTAATTTTAGATCGGTAATGTAACTAATTTTAATACAGTAAAGAAAGTGACTTAAACTAATGGCTATTAATGGATTTTAAAAGTAATTTTTATAAAATAGGCTAGTTCCTGATAACAAATTTGACAATTGTCCAACTTAACAGACAAATTTCTTCATTAATGTTTTGTAGGCTGAAATAAGGAAATGAAACAAGTTGATTTATAAATTAACAAAATTTGACTAAAATAAAACAATTGTCGTAGGGGTGAACTTGCCTGCAAGCACATCGCAGAGACACTACTTTCCACTTGTATCACGCCTGTAATTTATTATTAGGCGTTTATTGTTGGGGCTAGTATAATAGTCCTAGCTATTGAGCAACCTATTTGTATTCTAACCCGTAAACGTGAGCTATCAGGACCGTTTAGAATTAAAAAAATACAAGTGGAGAGGGCCTCACAAAATCATTTCGCATGTGGCCCGCTGGCCGTGGGTTGCCAGCCCCTGGTTTAAGCCAATTTTTATATCATAAGGGAAATTTAAAGGCCAACAAGAACTACCTTGTTCCTTTAAGGAAATATACTGTTTTAGAGCAGAGTTCTCAACCTTGCGAGTACATCTGAACCCTTTTCATCACTGTGGACATGTCTCCCACTTACAATTAGTACAGTTGAGATATGAAACTGAAGCTAGTCATTAAATTAAACTTCAGGGAATTTTATACACAACAATAATTATTACTACTAATAACTTTAATAAAAATTTACTATTATTAATATAAGTCTTGATTTATTTTAGAAATCAAAGTATCATATTAATACACTACTCCAAGTCCCGTTGTTTTGAGATCAGTTAAATTCGAGGCTATTTCTATTTGAGCCTATTTTATCTATTTGAAAGAAAATGATGAGTCGGGCATCCAAGAAATGTTTATATCAATACGGCATGCAAAGGAAATGAGTCAGGCCTTAAAGAAATGTTTCTAGTCATACGGTATGCAAAGGAAATGAGTCAGACTTTAAAGAAATGTTTCTAGCCATACGGTATGGAAAGGAAATGGGTCGAGCTCCTAAGATATGTTTATATCATTACAGTATGCAAAGAAAATAAGTCAGGCTTTCAAGAAATCTTTATAGCCATACAGTATGGAAAGGAAATGATCAGGCTTTCAAGATATGTTAATATCAATACGGTATGCAAAGGAAATGAGTTGGGCTTTCAAGAAATGTTTATATCAATACAGTATGAAAAGGAAATAAGTTGGACTTCCAAGAAATGTTCATATAAAGTTCTATAAACTTATTTAGTTCATTTTAAATTATAGTATGAGGGTTCATTAAAACTCCTACTTTTTCTATTCCATAGGAACATTTTTCCGTGAAATCCTGTTTTCGGTAATTCACCAGAGCTTTAAGGAGCTCTGGGTCCCATTTACTTCGAATTATCGAGACTACTGTATAAGTCTTAAATTATTTTAGAAATCAAAGTATCATATACAAATCTATTTGAGGTAAGTTAAGTGAGGTAGTATCGCATGTATATATCACTTGTAATGTGTCACTTTCACGTAATTAATAAGAGAGCTGGTATTGTTTGTTCTTGACAAGTGTTTGAATATTTGGTGTAATTGTGACATAGCACAAGTTAGATCACCTTCAATATCCAGGGTTGCTCCACATTTTGACTTGATTTATACTAAAGGAGAAAATCCAAAATCCCAGAGGTATGTAGACGAAAATTGTAACTGAAACTTTGCAGCTTCCAAATTTTAAAAATGCACATAAACCATAAAAATGGATATATTGTTTTACCATTTTATTTATTTTTACACTCTTTTACACTTAAAATTCTTCTATATCCCTTTGATTGAGAACCCCTGCTTTTGGAAAAATCAAATAAAGATCGTCTGTAATAGACAATATATCAGAAGATTAAAATGTTTTGATTTCTATTCAAATGAACAAATGAATTAAAAGGCCTACTTTTGGTTTTGCTTCAGTTTTACAAATTTATATTGTCAATGAAAATAATACACGGATAATGATGATGGTTTGTCTGTTGTAAAATTATCCCATAGTAATGGACTGTTAGGATTTGCACGCCTGTTTACAAATGGGATAATACCAACTTTACATAGCAATCTTTCTTCATTGAGTAAATATTTATCACAATCACTAAATAATTCAAAATTCTATAAATGTAGATTATTCCTTTGGCCAACTGTTGTTTGCCTATGTTGGATATTGCATGCCATTGAATGACCACTCATTTTACTAATTATGCCTAGAATCTTTTTTTTACAAAATTTTCTAAGTTTACCTCAAATTTCTGATACTTATTTATAAGGATTTCCAATTCTGATTCTCAAATTTTTCTTAGATTAGCGATTCTCAAGTCGATTCTCGATTCTTTTAAGTTATATAAGCCTATATATTCTCTAATAATGAATTTAGTTAACTTGGTCATATGGTGAAGCCTTTTAAAATTTCTGTTTAATAGAAATATTTTTTGTGTAATAGACTACACAAACCGTTCAACCTTGGTATATGAATAGGAATCTCTGAAAGTATGACAAACATTGGATAAAAGTAATAATTTATGTAAAATTACAAATATGAACTTTAGTTCCCAATTATAATATGATTTCAGTAGTAGCCATTTCAGTTTTTATAACTGGAGAAATTGGAACTACCTTTTGTTTTGACATATATGAAGTGGTGGCGGCCAGAGACAGGGAGAGTGTGTGTCAAGTGAGAGTGAGACAGCAGAACGAGCAGAGGGGTGACAAATGGACCAGAAATTCTTCCAATTGTTTTCGTTGTCATAAATCTCAAATAGACATTTGCTTTAATCGTTCAATTCATTCAAAACAACTAATACTTGAATAAGACATAGTTGATAATTATATTTCCTATAAATTACACCACATACATATTTTAACACTTAAAAAAGACAAGAATCGGAATCGCCACTTCAATCAACTGAGAATCGAGTATCGACGATTCCTCGATACCATCAGAATCTATGATTTCTGGAATTGAGAATCGGAACCAGCCCATCCCTACTTATTTATGATATTAGCTATAATACCTTCAGTTTCATGACTTTTATAGACAAAAATGTTATGAAATCTACAAGCAGATGGTTTCTCCATGTTTCTCCACGTCATCTACATATCTGTTATAATATTATAATACTATACCGAGGAAACATAAGACAATGCCAACAACTCCAAACACATATAAACAAAATACACAAAAATATCCAGTTCACTGCAGAAGTTGAAAACAACAAAACATTGAATTTGTTAGACATCACCATAACAAAAAATCAAAACAAACATGAATTCAACATATACCGCAAGCCAACCATGACAGACACATTGATACACAATTCATCGAACCACCCAATACAACATAAACACGCAGCATTCAAACATTTACTACACAGACTAAATAAAATACCTATGTCCACAACTAACTACACAGAGGAACTAAACACAATCAAGTATTTAGCTCACAAAAATGGATATGACAATTATTTAATAGACAAACTACACAGAAAAATACTCAACAAAAATAGTAACAACAAAAACACGAACACAAACAAATTCATCACCCTCACATACATAAACAAACTCACAAATAAGATAGCGCACCAATTCAAAAAAGCAGGATACAATGTAGCTTACAGAACAACAAATAAATGCCAAACAGCTATCAGACACAGCATTAATAACAATACCAACACATACAATAACCCAGGAGTATACAAACTAAAATACAACAACTGCAATAAGTTCTATATTGGACAAACAGGCAGATCTTTTGCCGAAAGATATAAAGAACACAAAAGGGCACTGCACACTACTATTGAATCCACCTTCGCAAATCACCTCATGGACACTAAACACTCATGCAAAAGTATGGAAAATAACATGAGCATCCTCCACACATGCAACAAATGCCATAAATTAAACACACTAGAACAATTTGAAATATATAGACATAGCAACATACATAAAAATAACATCTTAAATGAACAAACACGGCACAGATCACACATACTTTCGATCACATCACTTCTAACTTTCAAAAAAATGGTACCGAGGAAGCACAACAGCAGTATTCCTAGCGGCAAAAATACGAGGCTGAAGAAGTCGTAAGATGAAAACGTTTCCTCCAAGTGTAAGTTAACAATTAACAACTTTTAGTTAACAAATGTCTGGTCACAAGTAATAGCAAAAGTGTAATTTGTAATTTACAACCAGCTCGTCATGAACAGCAACAAGATTTCGATTTTTTAATGTTTTGTCCCTTATATTACCTCTGATTTTAAAAGTGTCATAAATTTACCACTTTGTAAAAGTGTCATAAATTTACCACCTTTGTTTTATGGGTTTTCAAATGTAAGTAGACCATGATTTTCAGGGTAAACTTCAAGAGCAACACAAAATATGTGTCTCCATTTAATGTTATGGTCTTTGTTATAAGTCTATGATTGCCTATATTTTCTGCAAAACTATTTTTCTGGTTGTCAAGCTAGAAGGCAATACTGTCCATTGGTATTGTCATCTAAACAAATGTTCAGCTGAAGATTATAATTAAATGATTATAATTAAATTTAATGAAAGTAATAATTATAAATTAGCAATTAATTTACGTCTAAGAAAAATAGCCATAAAAACTGAAAAAAAGTTTGAATTGAATGGGAAAAACTATCTGACAATTTTGAGGCATCCCTCGATGCAATGGCCACAAATCAATTACAAATTGACATATTTTACATTTGGCATAGGGGTAATTTTTAAAAAAAATTGAAGAGACATTAACTGTTGCTATTTGACCTGTGAAAGGAATTTGCAACTATGACATGTCTCGTAACATATTTAATAACTTCAAATATTAGATTCTTTCTAAATTATCTATTTACTGAGTTAATACTGAGGCCATTTAACTGAACCTTTCCTAAACCATGGAATTGTAAATGAAGAGCCATTATTTCTACATTTATAGTTTAATGAAATTAAAATTATTAAAAACATATTTTATGTTTGCAGTACCTAATCTCACAATAAACGTTTTGGTTTATAGTTCTTTTAATTTTGTCCAGCCTTTGGAAGATGTGGAGATATTGAGACGGCATTTACATTAGTAGATGAAATGGTGGAAAACAAAGTATTTGTAACAGATGTAACCTTCAATTTCTTACTACAGGCATGCATTAATGACAAAGTGGCAGGATTTAGACATGCATTACTTGTAAGTTATGTTTTGCTTCTAAAAATTTGTCTAAATGATTTTAATTCAGTTTAAAAAAGGTTATGACAATATTTTGTTTTAAAAATATTTTGCTGAAAAATATCAGCAAGTAATAGTTTTGTCAAGTAAGTAGTAGTAACTAAATAAATAAAAACCCACTAACCACAATATAAAAATCTTCTATTTTTTCTAAATATTAGTTTATGTACATTTCGGTATATGGTAATCATCTTCAGAAGTACCATGTAATCGAAATGTACATAAAGTCGTTTTTAGTAAAATAAATGATTTTTATATTGAGGTTAGTGGGTTTTTATTTATTTAGTTGAAATTAGTCCACAGTGCTCAAGAAATGTATTATGTATTAGCATGGGGGGGGGGAGTTACAAGTTTTGTTCCGAGGGGCACAAGACTGTATTGGGGGTATCAAATGAGGTCCGGGGTACTCTCCTCCAAAAATAGAGAACATTTAAAAACTTGTTTACATTGAGCCAGCATCCAGAAATTTATATTATAAGGTACATGTTTTAAACTACTTTTTTAATTGGTGAGTTAGGGTATGGTATTCAACGATATGTTTGTCATAGAATGCATATCGTGGGCTTTTAGACTTACAGCTTTGCAAAATGCAAATTTTTTAAAATTTTGAAAAGTCATATGTCCAAAAATAAGCTTGATTTTATTTCCATGAGAAACATAACGTTGAATACCAAGCTTCGTGTCAAACAATTCATAAAATTTAATTTTCAACATCATGATTTGAAAGATTAAAATAAAGTTCATATTTTTCTTTGAACTTACATTTATATTTAGAAAATAAGTCTCATACAATCAAAATAACTGATACTGCTGAGTATACTTCCGTCAGCACTATTATTATTTTTATAGTATTTTAATGAATTCATTATAGCTTTTGATTATAAAAATAATACACCTATCCAGAAATGCCCCTCCTTGCCCCCCCCCTTAACTCCGCCCATGTGTAGTAGTAGTTTTGTAAAGTAAATTAATAAATAAGTTTCATCAAAAATCTAAAGATTTACAAACCAAAGATTACAAGTCGACATATTCCATGAATATAATTCGAAAATATTAAATATGTTATATTTCTACCACAGTAATTTCTATTATACTTTCTGTTGTAAATATTATTCCTCAATGATTTACTGTATAAAACTTAAACCCTGGGCTGTAACATAAATGTTAGAGATATGGTTTTATAGAGATTTAAAAACTGAGGAATTTGTGAAAAATTTCAAATTCATGACTCTGGATGATTTTTAGTTATAGGCTATTATTTTAAAAATAATAGTTAATAATAAACTCGCTTAAATTTTTCAAGTAGATTAAATACCACCAGCTGTTCTAAAGTTATTATTTTTAATTTTCCAAAAAATACATCAATTTTATAAATTTCATGAACTTTGGAACACATCCTCATTTAAAATATAACTTTAAATTTTGTAAGTGTGTGAAAACTTACTGAGATAGAACGTTTTCGATTGCTATGTGGCGATCTTCATCAGTGTCTTCTGCTGGGAGATGTTGGGTCAAACGTTGACAGTTTTAAAGGCAGGTTTTCAATAGTATCAAAGAGTATTTGTGATTTGTATTGTGTTTGTTCATTTAATATGTTTGTACTTTGTGTGTTTGTGTGTCAGTAAATTTCTTTTTGTCTAGTGTGTT
This sequence comes from Prosapia bicincta, assembly GCA_036971475.1. NCBI lineage: Eukaryota > Metazoa > Arthropoda > Insecta > Hemiptera > Cercopidae > Prosapia > Prosapia bicincta. The sequence continues at coordinate 274,526,091 of JBAIZL010000005.1, read as the reverse complement.
GAGATGTGGTCCTTTTTTGTTGATGTGTAGGATGTCTAGGTTATGTAAATGTCTATGTATTTGTATCCTGTTTCTTTTATGTGATTGTAAAATAATGAATTAGTGTTCTGTTTGTGTTCCTCGACTCTTTGTTTAAAGCTGCGACCTGTTTGTCCAATATAGAATTTGTTGCATTTATCACAGTTTAGTTTGTATATGCCTGGTGCTTGTAGTTTATCTTTGTTGATGTCGTGTTGTATTTTGTATTGTAACTTAGTTTTGTATGCTATTTTGTATCCTGTTTTTTTTTAAACTTGTGGGCTATCTTATTTGTTTTGTTTATGTATGGTAATGTGATGTATTTCTTTTCCCTGTCTAGTGTTAATTTTAGTGTTTTTTTTTGTATATTGTGCCATAGTTTGTCTATTATTGTTGTGTATCCATTTGTGTATACTAAATATTTGATGGTGTCTAGTTTTTTGTTTATTTTTTCTGTGGTCATTGCAACTTCTTTAAGTCTATGGAGCATGGATCTGAAGACAGGGTGTTTGTGTTGGATAGGGTGATTTGAGGTGTTGTGGATAATTGTGTCTGTTGTTGTGGGATTCCTGTAAATGTTGAAACTGTGTTTTTGTATGTAGCTTTTTGATATGGTTAGGTCGAGGAAGTTTAGGGATCGGTTGGTTTCAATCTCTAAGGTGAAGTGGAGTTTTGGGTGTGTTTTATTAGTGTAGGTGAGAAATTTTTTGCATTGTTGGGTGTTGCCTCCGTATAGTGTTATGATGTCATCAACGTATCTGTGCCCGTAAATGATTTTGTGTGCTTGTGTATTAACCACAGAAAACATAAAGAAAGAACTAGCACCATTATATATTTAGCATACAAAAATTAATACAACACCACAATAATAGACAAACTATTAATAAGAAGTTACAATACAAAATTCAACAATAGACCAACAACAAAGATAAACTACAAGCACCAGGCGTATATAAACTAAACTGCGACAAATGCAACAAATTCTATATTGGACAAACAGGTCGCAACTTTAAACAAAGAGCCGAGGAACACAAACTCAGCATTTTACAATCTCATAAAAGAAACAGAACACAAATACACAGACATTTACCATAACCTAGAAATCCTACACATCATCAAAAAATGATCACATCTCAACACACTAGAAAAATATGAAATTTACAGACACACAAAACACAAAGTACAAACATATTAAACAAACAAACACAATACAAATCACATATAATCTTTGATACTATTGAAAACCTGCCTTTCACAGCTTCACCCGATATCTCCAAGTAGAAGACACTGATGAAGATCGCCACATAGCGATCAAAAACGTTCTGTCTCAGTAAATTTTCATAAACTTTTAAAATTTAAAGTATGGATAATCATAAACTAATGTTAAAGTGATTAATTAAGATTCACCGAACGTAATGGACAAAAGTCAAGAGTAAAAAAAACATTAATAGAAAGGAATTTTGTTTCCTTGTGGCACTATTTGAGACAACAATAAGAAACTTAAACTCAGTTTCTTTATTCCATTTTCTATTATACTCACATGTAAGTAATTAATTACTCTTAATTTATATTATGAGTACATCTGTTTGAATACAGAAAGGTTAAACACAAGTTATAGTATTCAGAAAGCAAGTAGCAGAAACAGAGCAGTTTTTAAAACAAAATTGAAACTCAACAAAATGGATTCCATACAAATAAAATCTATCAGCTATGTTTTAGATTAGTTTATGAAAAAATGTTTAGTGGGATAATTTATTTAATTATAAGGTAAAAATTTTAATATACATATTTCTAGGGATTCTTTATGGATGGTAGGTCAATGTACCTTTAAATTGTCCTTTAAATTTCATGGAATGTTGGTGTCAAATTAATTTGTTTTGTTTACATCAAGGTGTGGCGTAAAATGCTGGAAAAGGGCGTGAAACCTAGTTTGTTTTCTTTCAATTTGTTGCTCAGATGCTCTAGAGACTTAGGAATGGGTGACCTTAATACAACAAAGGAAGCTATTCAGAGCATTCTTAACTCTAGTATTCCAAAACAGCAGGTTTGGATTATTTAAATTTTATCTTACTTTTTTTATGCATTTTGTAAGCATTAGTCTTATATTATTTATTAATTTACATTATGTATAGCAAAAATGTAATACAAGGGTAGTCCCAAAAGTTAGTTACACTATTTTATTTTTCAAATAATTTTTCCAATTCTTTCTATTAGCTCCCACTCTCCTGATATAAAGCTTGTATAAATTTTCAATCATTAATAAAATGCGTTTTATTCAACCATTAAGTTCAAATACATTTCTCTTAACATATAGTAGATGACAAGTGATGTTAATACAGTTTTTTCAAATATTTATTTAATAACTAAATTTAATAAATTTGGCGGGTTTAAGTTGGATTCGAACTGATTATCTTCATATTCGAAGTCTAGCGCTTTTTGGCACTGAGCAAACCTATAACTAGAAATCACGCCTCAAAGATCTATATGAAAAACCTCCATTGTAACCTTGAATTGTTGCCATGGTTACCACACAACATCATAAATAATACTCAAGGATTAAAAATGAATGGAAAGAATAAAATAAACAAACAAACTGGATTTACGTTATCGGACCTTGATTGACAAATAGACAATGCAAAAAGAAACTACAGCACAATGCATGCGATGAAAAAAAGAAAGCGTATAAATAGTATCAAATAAAAATAGTAATCCAATACCATACATAGAAAATAAAATGGAAAATTTTTCTGCATGAAAATAGAAACTGGAAGGAAATTCAGATTCTATATTGTCACTTAATATTGTTATTCCGGCATATATATAAATATTGACATTAATTGTAATTATAAAATGAAAAAAACTAAAATAAAAATTTTCTTTGCTGATTTAAGTAGGAATTTACTTTTAAAAAAATTTTATATTACTAGTTTCTAGTATATAAATTGAAAAGTACATATAAAACTTATTTTGCTTTATGTTTCCCTTGTTTTTTGACATTTGTGATGAAAGTTTTTTCAATCCAGCATATATTGTTCTATCACTACACATAGTGGAAATATTAGGGGAAATAGATTTCAAGGTTTCTAATGGCTGATTTATAAAGTTACTGTAAGACATATTCTCTTGTTTTCAATAGTGTTTGTAGAGAATCAGCAGATGTTATCAGAGTGGGCTGGAAAATTAAAGTTATTAATGGAGGGTTATCAACCTAAGGAGATTGCTAATTGTAACATAACAGAATTGCTTCTTAGGCATTGTTTAACAAAACACTCTGCATGAAAGGTTAAAAATGTTCTGGAAAGAAATTTTTTATAAAAGAGTTGACTATGGTTTTGGGAGAGGTGAGAGTAAGTATACTGTTAGACTACATTGTTTCAAAAATATGGATATCAATAGTCTTTCTGTAATGTGGGGTTCAAACAAAAAGGTGTAGACAACTGCTGAAATTACTGACCGAATAGCTACAAGGATTTAATGAAAAATATGAAGAGGCGGAACAGACATATTCTTTTGTTAATGGAAACTTTTACCTTGAAGTGTTCAATGTAAGTATTGTCTGGCCTCACACTAGAAATAACTAGCACAAGTTTCTCAAACCATTGACCGAGGAATAGTAAGTGGTATGAAAGTGAATTACGGAAAATATTGATGCATTCGGTTATTGCAAACATGGATTCAGTTTCTCCTGTTTCTCAATTAACAAGATCAGTCTCAGTAATGGATACTGTAATGGGGATTGCAGTCAGTTATTGCAAACATGGATTCAGTTTCTCCTGTTTCTCAGTTAACAAGATCAGTCTCAGTAATGGATACTGTAATGGGGATTGCAGAGTCAGTTATTGCAAACATGGATTCAGTTTCTCCTGTTTCTCAGTTAACAAGATCAGTCTCAGTAATGGATACTGTAATGGGGATTGCAGAGTCAGTTATTGCAAACATGGATTCAGTTTCTCCTGTTTCTCAGTTAACAAGATCAGTCTCAGTAATGGATACTGTGATGGGGATTGCAGAGTCAGTTATTGCAAACATGGATTCAGTTTCTCCTGTTTCTCAGTTAACAAGATCAGTCTCAGTAATGGATACTGAAATGAGGATTGCAGAGTCAGTTATTGCAAACATGGATTCAGTTTCTCCTGTTTCTCAGTTAACAAGATAGTATCAGTAATGGATACTGTAATGGGGATTGCAGAGTCAGTTATTGCAAACATGGATTCAGTTTCTCCTGTTTTTCAGTTAACAAGATCAGTCTCAGTAATGGATACCGTGATGGGGATTGCAGAGTCATTTATTGCAAACATGGATTCAGTTTCTCCTGTTTCTCAGTTAACAAGATAGTCTCAGTAATGGATACCGTGATGGGGATTGCAGAGTCAGTTATGGAATTGTTATCAGAAACTGTAGTCTTGTGTTAGAAATACAGGGATGATCATATTTGATACTGAGGTCTCTTCTAACAGTACATAAAACAATAACTTAAAATTGTACTAATACGAGCCAATTTCAGTAACATTACAGCAGACTATTATTTGAACATTGATGAAAATGTTACAACCTATTTTTTTTATGTGATTATCCAATTTATTGGAAAATATCAGCAAACTGAAAAAATTGACGAGGAAGAAACACATGAAGAGGAATTTTTTATTGAAACCTATCCCGATACTATTCTGCATTTGGTATTATGGCCACCTTATTCGCAATGGTCATATGGTATTCTAAGTAGGGAATGTGACTAGTACTTTGCTTTAATAGCCATTATTACAGGCTGAGTCAACTTGGAAACTTTTCAAAAGCTGGAGACTCTCAGAAATGGTTGGTCCTACCACTAGATCACTCAGCAGCCTGCTTGGAAGTACATAACAAAAAAATAGATTTCAGGAAATTTAGATGATTTAGGAATTGGCATTAATGTATACAGTAGAGCCTTGAAATTCCGAGTCTCGATTTTTGAGCTTCCGTTAAATTAGAGCCTGTCTCTATCTGTGCCTATTTTATCTATTTGAAAGGAAATGATAAGTCACGCTTGAAATAAATGTTCATAGTCATATAGTATGCAAAGGAAATGAGTCGAGCTTCCAAGAAATGTTTATATCAATACAGTATGCAAAGGAAATGAGTAGGCAGGCGCGTATCCAGCGACTTGCTTTAGGGGGGGGGGGGATCGATGCATTATATATATAATATGTGTGTGTGCATGTATGTAAAAACATGTAACAAAATGCTTAAAATTTGAAAATATTTAATGATTTTAATTTTTATAAGTATTATTTATTTAACAATAGGATCAAATATCAAATAAAAATTAAATCATACTAAAATTAATAGTTCGTAGTTAAATAATAAACTGTAGTCGATGTTTGCGTTTTCTTGCGTAAAGATCAATGACAGAATCTGTATCAATTTTTTTTCCTCGATTGATATTAAGCAATGCTAATCCTGTCAAGCGGTCCTCTTCCATGGTTGATCTTAGCCATGTTTTCAATTTTCTTAAACTAGAAAAAGTTCTTTCTATGCTTGCATTAGAAATCGGTAACGTGATTAAGATTTGTAGTAAAAAATGAATAATAGGATAGACGTCTTGATCACATTTTTTTATTAAAATGTTGTTGATGCCCGATCCCATTGGGAATACCAAGATTCCAATTCTGATTCCAGCTTTTTTTTAATTATGTCCTCTGAATCGTTCAAGAAGTAAGCATTACAATGTTACAAAATTATTATTATATTTATTACAGTTAGGATTTTATATTTGAGAATATATAATAACTTAATTATTGAAAAAAGTCCTAATTTAATAATATATTGTCGATTTTTAACCCAAAGTTCTTGAAGGTTGGGGGGGGGGTGATCGCCCCCCCCCTTGGATACGTGTCGGGCTTCCAAGAAATGTTTATATCAATACAGGATCTAAAGGAAGTGAGTTGGGCTCCCAAGAAATATTCATATCAATATGGTATGCAAAGGAAATGAGTCAGGCTTCCAAGAAATGTTCATATCAACTCAGGATGTAAAGGAAACGAATCAGGCTTCCAAGAAATGTTCATGTCAATATGGGATGTAAAGGAAATGAGTGGGGCTTCCAAGAAATGTTCATATCAATACAGGGTGTAAAGGGAATGAGTCGGGCTTACAAGAAATGGCCATATCAAAGTGTTATGCAAAGGAAATGTTTCGGGCTTACAATGAATGTTCACATCAATACGGTGTGTAAAGGAAATGAACCAGGCTTCTAAGAAATGTTCATATCAAAACGGTATGTAAACGAAATGAGTTGGAATTCCAAGAAATATTTGTATAAATTTCTATAAACTTATTTTGTGTATTCCTAATTATAATATTAAGGTGCATTAGAATTCCTATTTTTTCTACTGCACAGGAACGTTTTTTTGTGTGATCCGAGTTTTCGGTAATTCGAGGGGGTCTCAGTCTCATTTACATCAAATTATCGAGACTCTACTGTATATATATATATATATATATATATATATATATATAGATTTGTTGGACTATGAGACTGACAGACTTACCTTGGTAAGAGTCCACTCTGTAGTCTTGAAATAGAAACACATAAAAGCACTTAAACAATGATATATTTCAACCACACAGTGGTCTTTGTCTATCGAAGACAAAACACAAAAAGAAATATGAGAGAATGAAATAAAATAAATTGTAATCCTTGTGTTTCTATTTGAAGACTAATTGAAATGTGTTTCTATTTCAAGACTACAGAGTGGACTCTTACCTAGGTAAGTCTGTCAGTCTCCTAGTCCAACAAATCTAAATAATCTTTACCAACCAAAACTAACCTAAATATATATATATATATATATATATATATATATATATATATATATATATAGATATATAAGTTTAAGTAATCAATATTATTACACTCTTGAAATAATGTATTTATGTTTATTATCGTAACTGTATACAGACTTTAAAAGTAAAAATTAAGGTGAAAAATATACTAGGAAATTAAAAGAGCTATTAATCATTCTTGATTTTCAATTCACTTAATCATGCTTATATCTCTTTTTGTGTTAATTATATATTTATATTTTGTGTTTGTAGAACTTTATGAAGATGATTGATAGTGGCACAGCTAAGAAACCTAATGAGCTGGAACAAGTAAATAGCACACCAAACTTGTTGGTTTCACAACCTCACCTAGGAAGTGTTGTAGATCTAAAAGATATTAAACTCCCTGAACACAGGTAAAAGTCTTAAGATAACCTTAATAGTGTGATAAAGTTAGTAAAACTTTAATCTGTGTAAATTTGGTCTTGTTGTTTATAAACTGTGTTTTGTAAACAGATTGATGTTAATGGGAGGAAGTTCAGGAATTTTACAACAAATGAGAAACTATGGCATTAGACCCGATATTAAAACATTCACACAGCTTCTGGACCAGATTTCATCGACAAATGAAGCTGAAGAGGTTAGTAGAAATAATATTTTTGTGCTAAAACACTTGTAAATATGTTACATTTGCCTATAGTAGCACTTACTTATATTTGTTGAGAATGATGCGCTGTTTCGTTAGATGTGTCCCATTGTCAACTCAAACCATAACTGATCTCAAGGTTTTCGTAGGTTAAGGTGGGGGTGGGATATTATGGTGGGGGTGTGAGTGTATTTGGTGAGTATTAGGAGTTATGATGTCGAAAAGTGTGTGTGAGTTATAATGTAATTGGATCTTGAGTATTATGTGTGTAGGGTGTAGTTTGAAATGCTTGTATATTTCGTATTGTTCGGTTGTGTAACGTTGGTTATTTTTGGATTGTTCATGAAGAATTTATAGGTTGGATGTAATGTTTATATGGTCATGTTTTATGGACATGAGATGCTCGGCAAAGTTTGATTGGTAGTTGTTTATTAGTGCGTTTATATGTTCTTCGTAGCATTTAAGGTGAGATATAGGCCAGACAGATAGGTTACCACACGCTACCAAGAACATATAAACACACTAACTACCAGTCAAACTTCGCTGAACATCTTATGTCCACAAAACATGACCACATAACATCATACCTACAAATTCTTCATAAACAATCCAAAAATAATCAATGTTACATAACCGAACAATAAGAAATATACAGACATTTCAAACTACACCCTACACACATACTCAACACCCAATTACATTATAACTCACACACACTTTTCGACTTTAACTCCTAATACTCTTCAAATACACCCACACCTCCACCATAATATCCCACCCCCACCCTAACCCACAAAAACTTTGAGATCAGTTACGGTCTGAGTTCACAATGGGACACATCTCTCGAAACAGCCGTCCTCAACAAATATTAGTAACTACTACTATAGGGAAGTTGTAAAATATTTACAGGTGTTTTAGTGAAAACTAGTAGCTCACGTGAAGATGGATTCTACAGTTATAAATGGTTTTTGTTTGTTTTATAGATTTAACATTATTTGTTACAGAATCAGGGCTTCACAGTCTTGGCACCATTATATTGCTAACTTTAATAAAGTTTCCAAACCTTCACTCTAATTTTGACAGAATTCTACAAAGCACAGAAACAGTTTATAGACATTATGTTTGAGTGTTTCACAGATTTGTCTATTCATTTTGAAATAGCATTGCTGTTGGTTTCATTATTGATGTTATTGTTGTTTTTTAAAAAAATTTAAACAATCTTGAGAACATTTCAGCTAGAATTGGAAGTTTAGTCATTAGTATGATGTCCAAGTTTATATAAAAAAGAAAAATCTATCTAGATTAAATTATGATTTTATGTGGGGAGAGATGGTGTTTTTGATAGGGTGTGTGGTGTTTTCTTTAAACCAATAAATTATATAATTTACAGCCAATTCTGTTTTTAGTCACACGATAGGAGCTTTTATGTTTATGTTCTAAAATTGCCTTAACATTCTTCAGGCAAGGAAAATGAGAATGTAACCAACTTGCACAGTTCATTATTCAGAAGTTGCGTAACTCATGAAGATACCTTCAAGACGAAAAAGTATCCTATGTCAAATATTGTATCTAAGCGATGGCATTATTTACTGCTCAAGACACAGCTGCCATTGGTTTGATAAATTCATTCTTTATTTTTCTCTGTAATAAAATCACATTTCTCCCCCCCCCCCCTGGAACATACCAGGAAGCAAGTGAAAGTTCCAGGAAAGAGCTAAAGCAAAATTTATCATCCTTTTAGAAAAGATTTGAGATTTTTTAAATTTTCTTATTGTAAGGAAGAGAAAAAATAACAGGAAAGATAGTTGATTTTTTACTTTGATTAAAACATTAAATTCTGAATTCAGTACGTCTTTCCTCTTAGCCTAAGTCTGACCTGAAAACAGTTGTACTGAGTTTGTGTATCAGTTAGGGAAATAAGAACTGAGTTGTAGATTGACATGATATGACAACTAGAGGTTGAAGAGTCAGAAAAAGTATTTATTTCCCATTCTCTCGTGGTTGGTTTTAGTGAAAAAAATTGTACCGGGCAATGCAGAAAATCTCAAGGATACAAAAAAATCATGAAAACTCTCGCTAACGCCCCAAAAATTAAAAATTGTGGAAAATAGAAATTCCACCCTCCCCATCACACACGAAACATTACTAATTTAACGTGATAGCTTAATTTTTTTGAAGTAATAACTCGCAAAGTACCTCAAAATGTAATTAAATTTACTACTGCCTCCCTAAAATTACAAATTAAAAAAAAATTGAACTTTAACAAAGCACTATTAGCAACACATTTCACCCGGCACACAAACCTTATAGAATTATAAAACTTGCACACACATCTTATTTTTTGGCGATAACAAGTCTCTAAAAGATGACAAAAACTACGCTCAAAACAGAAAATATTACATTGAACATTTACACCTTTTATTTCTATCACCAAAAACGATAGAACTTACATCACACAAAATCGTGGTGAATTGAAGTGTTGAAGTTGATTTTTGTCAAAATTTGTAATTTTTTGGGAGTCACCAGCAAATTTAATTGCATTCTGAGGCATTTTGCGAGTTATATAAAACAAATATAGTCAAAACGTTGAATTCGTAACGTTTTAAGTGTGCCGTGGAGTGAGAAGGAACTGCTATTTTTCAAAATTTTTAATTTTAGGGACGTGAGCGAAATATGTTATAATTTTTTTCGTATTCCTAATGACTTTCTGCATCACCTGGTATAAAGTGTTTTACTGAAATCGAACACATGGGAAGGGAAAATAAATACCCAGAAAATACTTTGGTGTATCCAGTAACGGTATCCTGGAAAAACTATATTTTCAATAAATTGGATCCTATATTTCAATAAATTTTCACAGTCTGAACTGTGTAAGGAAAATAAAGAAAGTACTGAAAATTCACCTTAAATTAACCAGAGAATATGGGGTATCAACTACAGTTAACAAACTAAAGTCATTTTGAGAGAGGTTTTGAATGAATGTTCGGGGTTTGATCAAAGTGCCCAGTATAAGGTTAGAAGACTAATGCCTACAACTCCAATGTCGGATACACTAAATCTGGCAGTATACACAAGCCCAACAGAATGTCTAAAAATGATTTAACAAATTCTTCAATTTTCTCTGAAAACAATTTTTAGAACTATTTAACCCTTTTTATTAGCATTCACGTACCAGTATGGGTGCGGGAGCGCTCTACTATTTCTTTCAGATTAGCTTTGCCTTACGTTTAAGTTTTTTTTTCTTGTGTATTGTACTGTATTCTAGGTTAAATATTTGCAACTATCTGGACAGTAAATACTACACAGAGTACATAGTCACCATTCTTTTGTGTCCAAAGTCTATGGGTTTTCCCACTCTTTACAGATCGTTTCGAAGTTTGACCAGTATTTTACAATGAATAGGCAATTGAATAATAAAGAAGTTCTTTTGTATTCAAAGTCTATGGTTTTTGCCACGTGTTTACAGAACGTTTTGAAGTTTGTGCAGTATTTTACAATGAATAAGTATTTTACAAAGAAAAGATTAACAGATATTTTTTAGCAAAGAAATTATCAGTAAACATAAGGTAAAGTTTGAGTAACATAAGAAATTAAAAAAATATTAACAAATAATACAAATATGACTATAATTTTAAAAATTAGAGAAAAATAAAGACAAAAATTAGAAAAAAGTGTAGAAATCTTTCAAAAATATGTTGCTCCCAGGGGCCATATCAAGTCAGGCACATGTTACTAATAAGAGAGTTAATGTTGGAGTTAATTATGGTTGGTTTTTTGTTTTTGTAATTTTTTACAAACATTATACGTGTGTAGGTGGACGAAACAAAATATGTTGAGATGTAGTAACATGCCTCAGGATGTAGAATCTATTGTAATATTTGTAAGTGAATGATTCACTTACAAATCCTTGATGAATCCCGCCCTTGCTTGAGCGTAAGAACATAATCCCACCCTTGCTTAAACGTAAGATTAATCTCAGGACCTATGACCACTTAAGGTATTGGAATCATTCCCACACCAAACATTTTACCAGTCTTGAAAATATTTATTGATAACTAAGAAAACAGATATTTCCTTGTGTTATGTGAAATGAAGTACTTATAACACAAAATCCTCTATAATTAATACAGGACGACAGATTCCTGTAATTAAGATTAGATATAAAATATACATTGTTTTTGTGACTATTATTGTTGTTAAAAACTGTTTATTCTTTTACTGTAACATACAATTCATTTGATTTTATTTTAATCCATTCTGTGTTTAAAATCCAATAATATTTTTTTTTGTTAATAGGAGTTGCTCAAAGAATTGGCTGCATTCAAATTGCGTTTAGACATAGACTTTTGTAATATGTTGATAAAAAAGCGCTGTTTGAGGTTTGACTACAAAGAGGCTAAGGTAAATTATTTATAAGTACTTACACTGTATCTACAGAGTTTTAATATTACAGTAAACTCCCGATTATCTGTGGGCGGATTAACCGGTTTGCGGATTATCCGGGGTCTGTCATTGTTTTACAAATATCCAATTTTTATTCCAATCAGATTCATGTGTTTAAATTTCCAAACGGTGAATTACGACGTAAATACATATAAGGCTTAATAGAAGTTAAAATGAAGGGAATAGATATGTAAATATGTATGTACTAATTTTTACATTGAAAGAGAAGCATCTCGACGCTGGCCAGCGAAGAAAAAGGGGCGAGCAGACTACTGTATATAAGAGACAATGACAAAATGCTTGGACGCCCGAAAACCTAAAGTGTATCATAAGATTGTAAACAAATATCAGCTAATCTTGACTATAAATAGTCTAGGATGTGACATATGCATTATCCATGTCTGTCATATACATTATCAATCTTTATCGCTTTGTGACACAAGTAGACACTGTGCGACAAAATGGTTCTCAAGAAACTTAGATCGCATATTAAAGCTAAATCAATGCTCACAAAAAAAAAAACAGACGAAAGTGACAGATTTTTTTTGTTAAAAAGTGAAAGTATTATGTGTAAAGGAAATTACATATGTACATACATACTTACTTTTGACATATACTTATGTATGTATTGTAAATAGTTAGACATATAAATGTACATCTTATAATGCGTCAAATACATCGACGTTTTAAATTATTTTCTGTATTAATTTTTTTCTCTTAAGATTATTTGTAAATTGCATTAACCGGGGTCATTATTTGTGTAATTTATGGTATATTAATCGATTATCGATCGTTTTGCGTATTCTTTGTTCATAGCGGATTATCCGGGGAATTCGTTATCCGGCGTTGCCGGGCCACCCTATTCCACGGATAATCGGGAGTTTACTGTATTTATTTAGGATATTTTCCTTTACAATAATTAACTGCTGTAAAACCTCATCAATACACTCCCATGCTATCCTTGTGTATCATGAGCTTTTTGGATGGTTGCAGGTCTTGTCCAATAAAAGGCTTTTATAAAATAACCTATTATCGTACTCAAAATTCTATGTACACATACCTTTTCTTGTAAATTTTGTCTGTAAACGTAAATTAATTTTCATTACAATGAAATGGAATGTTTTTAGTACGTAAAAGGCTACACTCTAGCTAGCACATTAGCTGACACAAAATAATATATAGTACCTATTCTATTAGTCTACATAACTTTGGAATGCCAAAAAGAGAATTATTTTTTTATACATTTTGATTTTGTTGATGTTGTTACTATAAGTAACTAATCATGCAGCGGTGCTTTCTTCTAGTTGTAAGGAACAATACATTATTGTCTGCAAAGAATAGCCATTGTCAGTACACTTACAGAATAGACAGTCATTACAGAATAGTCATTACATTGTAGAAACACCATTTGCCTAAAACTACCTTCTGATTATGAGGACAAATGTTGTATTTAATGTTAAGGTCTTAATATACAGTTTTTTACTAATTTAGTATTTTTCCCCAAAATTGTTTCCTAAATCACGGGTCAAGTGCGTATCCAGCGACTTGCTTTAGGGGGGGGGGGGGCGATTGATGCATTATATACATACACACATATATATATATATATATATATATATATATAAAATATGTGTGTGTGTGTGTGTGTGTGTGTGTGTGTGCTCGCACATGCGAGGGTAGGCCGAGGGAACGCGTCACATTTTCAAATTAAAAATTAAAATTGTATTTTTTATTTACAATAAAAGACGAATTAACTTAAGTAAATTAACAGGGTGTCTAGTGACAGGGAAAACCAGGAAAACCTGGAAAAGTCAAGGAATTTTAAGATTCTGGAAAATTCAGGGAAAATTTTAAAAAATCGGGAAAATATTTATTTTGATTAGAAACAAAACTAGTGGCCATTGCTCTCGAATATTTGGTATTGTAAGCCAGCGGTTTAGGGGCAGGGCAGTGAGGAAATAACACTTCTTTATTTAGATGCCCATTATTTATTTGATAAGCCCGTTGCTATGACTTCAGGACTTATGTCAATAAATATTAAACGTGTCGAGTTGGTACATCTGGGAAGTTTTACCCTGGACCGTGGCCTTGGGGTGCGCAGTGGTTCTGTTATCATATGGACAGGTGGGGATAACAGATAACTCAGTCTGTTTCTGACCACACAGAACGCTGTGTAAACATTCGTAGCCAGTTATTTGTCTAGACTCGTGATAGTATGTGTTTTATTTGACGGTGATTATTTTTACACTGTTTATTTCAACATAGAATGTTCCGGTTTTCATTACCTCCCCTCCTTCCTTAGGATAAATATAAACTGAAAGATGAAGTGACCGAAGCAGAGATTATATGGTGCGTGAATTTAGTAATGCAACACTTCTTTACGCAATGCAGAAGGTAGTGTGTGCCTCTTTCCAAGGATGTTCCCTGATAACAACATTGCACAGAACATGAGATTGCGGAAAGATAAAATTTCCTATAGTGTTGTATTCGGTTTATCAAATTATTTTATAGATCTGTTACTGACATCATTAAATTCAAATTCTAACTTTGTAATTGGCTTTGATGAAAGTTTAAACAAAATATCACAAAGAGCCCAAATGGATTTGAGTGTTAGGTATTGGGATGCAGAGACGGATGAAGTGAAAGCTCGATATTTTGGTTCTGTGTTCCTTACAGACACAAAAGCAAAAGAGGTACTCAATTCGTTCTTAAAAGGTGTTCAAAGTCTGGATTTATCCAAGATCCTTCAGATATCAATGGATGGGCCCAATGTAAACTGGGCTTTCTATAAACATCTAAAAGAGGAAAAGTCAGGGAAAACTCAGGGAATTTCTTCAAGCTATTTTACTAGACACCCTGATTAAGTTAAAATTCGAGCGTATTTATAAACGTAGACTAGCATTTGATAAGTGATTCTATTTTTGTAATTATTCAAAGAGCATTACAATGTTACAAAATTATTATTATATTTATTACAGTTAGGATTTTATATTTGAGAATATATAATAACTTATTATCGGAAAAGTCCTAATTTAATAATATATTGTCGATTTTTAACCCAAAGTTCTTGAAGGTTGGAGGGGGGGGGGCGATCGCCGCTGCGGTTGCGGGTGTGTCTTAAATTTTAAGTAATAAGGTATATTTATAAAAATGTATGTAACTGTTGTACTCTATCGTTTCGTAAAAAAGCTACGTCAACGTTCCAATCTTGTTTCATTTCTGTAATGTACTTAACCAAACTTTGTATTTAGTATATTGAAGAAGATAGTTTATAATTAGAAAAATGAACATGAATTTTGATCTTCTTGATTTTATATAACAAATAATTATACAATTAGTGACTTTTAAAAGCATTAAAACAAATTAATAACATAAAACAGCTTCACGTGTAAACATCCTTGTTTACTGTGCATTGGAAACACTTTTTAAAATTTAGGCAAATAAGTCCACAAAACAATGTAATAGATGAATTGAATATTTAAATTAAATAGATCTCAACTGACTATTTTAGAAGAATCTCCTAGGTCACTAAATAAAGTAAAAGTGATAGCTTAGCATAGTTCTTCAAAATACCCCTTGAAATACCTTGACTCTTTTTTCCTTATTTATTTTACCTAAATTCTACTTTAAAATAATTTATATAATGTTTTGAATAATAACTAATTTGCAAATTATAAATAAATATGTATACTTTAAAGTATCATAGTATAGCTGGTCATAGTAAGCTGGTGAACGACCTCGAAGGGCGAGCAATAGTTTAGAGGAAGCAAAAGACCATTCCACAGACATTACTAGATGACGTATAGTATTTATATTACAATAATGTAAATTTGATAAGGATTTAAGGCCGCTATAAATATAACTTTATTTGATTTGTCTTATTAACCAGATCATTTACATACAGTTTTGAACAAATTTACTTATATCAGTTTTCTAAACGACTGCACCACCTTCAATTTCTTAGCAAAGGCCTTGATGCAACACACACTACAAAATTAATGTTTAATCACTTTAACAATAGTTTATGACTATCAAAACTTTAAATTTTGTAAATTTGTGAAAACTTACTGAGACAGAACGTTTTTGATCGCTATGTGGTAATTGAAATTCACAAATATACAAAATTTAAAGTTCTGATTGTTATAAACTATTGTTGAAGTGATTAATTAAGATTCACCGAGTGCAGTGGACTACAAAATTCAAGAAAATCAATGTTTTTGAATAGGGCTAGCTTTTTGTTTCCTATCGATCGATCTCTCGTTTAATTATCATCCATATAAAATTTATATTCATCCATAAAGCCTTTTTTTTATAGAGATTCTGAGGTACAGTAAAGTCTCGAATATCCACTCCAAATATTTCAAACTTCCTTATAATTCAAGCCTCTTTCTATTTGAGGGTATTTTATCTATTTGAAAGAAAATTATGAGTTGGGCTTCCAAGAAATGTTTATAGTCATACGGTATTCTAAGAAAATTAGTCGGGCTTCCAAGAAATATTTTTATCAATGAAATATGCAAAGGAAATGAGTCGAGATTTCAAGAATTGTTTAGATTAATACAGTACGCAAAGAAAATGAGTCTGGGTCTCAAGAGATGTTTATGTCAGTACAGTATACAGAAGGAAATGAGTTGAGCTTCCAAGAAATGTTTATATCAATACGGCATGCAAAGGAAATGATTCGGGCTTCCAAGAAATGCTTATTCAAAGTTCTCCTATTTTTTGGAATGCACAAGAACATACTTCCATGTAATCCGAGGGGTCTTGGTCCCATCTCCCTCGTATTATCAAAACTCTACTGTATTTAGAGATTTGATACCAAAGAAACTTACTTATCAACTATAACTTTTAGAAATTATTCAATGTTTTTGGCAATTTAACTATTGTTATAAATTAACAATATAATTATTATTATTTGGTTCCACCTTCAACTTCAGCTAACTGAGTTAGGTTTATGTTGAGAATGGCATAGGTTTCAGAAACCATCTGTATTCAATAAACAACGAAAGTAAATGCTACTATAGGCAAGTTTAACATATTAATATATGTTCAAGTGTTTTAATATAATAATTGTATTGTTGAATTTTCAATTCATACAGTTTTAAACATATCGTGAAAATAGAAATTAAATTATTACTTTTATTAATTTGTCTAGGCAGTTCTGAAGTTGATCCAGTTAACTGATCTTCAACCTGATATTGTTACATTTGGAGTTTTAGCCATGAGTTGCAGAAATGCAAAGGATGCTAATCGCCTTATTTCAGATATAAATGAAAATGGGTTTAGGTGAGTGTTTAAAATACAGGAAAGACTGGACAAATAACCTACTTTGTAATACAAATCAAACATAGTAGTTTTCTATTACTTTCAATAAAAAATAGTTGAATCTCCACCAGTCATTAGAAACTATTCAAACATACTATATTTTTTTCTTCATAGATAATTTTGAAAAAGACATAATTAAATAAACACAATGAATAAAGAACAATAAAATAAAAGGTTGATTACTAAACTAAGAATCACATAAAGTGAAATCTTTGTAAAAGAGAAAAACACAATAATATTAAAAGCCACACAACTTGATATATTAAATGACTATTGAATGTAATCTTTACTAATTGCTAATGTAGTTAGAGGTTATGGGGTGAACAAGAAATAGTCTTGCGCCACCAGAAAGAACAGCTAGGCTTGAGTGTCATATGCCTTTTCCGTATCTATTGTCTGGCAAAAGGACAAGTCAGCACTTGCATTGAACTATGTATCACATAAATAAAATTGTTTGAGTCATGTCAAAATAATTACCAATTTATTGGGATGTTGTATGTTTACTGTGTTTGTATTTTCAGTAGAGAATGATTGTTAAAGGAAGTATATGCCTTCAAGTTTCTACTAATTGACTGACCCCCACTTATTTAATACAAAATAAAATATTAAGAGAGGGTTGACCTTAAAACAACATTATCATTGAACATGTTAATGTTATTGTATAATTTAATTGCTTAATTCATAGTATTCATATTGCACCTTTTCTTCATCTAAAATATCTGATGAGTTGCTTATTGTTATCATTATCAAATTTATTGGAGTTATGTTGGCCGAAATATCAGGCATGTTCGGAAAGTAAGTACCGGTTTAAAAAAAAACAAGTAAAACAATTTTTTTTCAACAAAATTTTATTTTCACATGAAAGTACATACCTTAGACTATTTTTCGACATAGTTGCCACCGATGTTCAAATACTTGTCATAGCGGGTGATCAATTTGTCTATACCCTTTTCGTAGAAGGTTCCCGCCAATGAATGTAGCCACGACTCCATGACAGTTTTCACTTCATCCTCGTTTTCAAAGCATTGACTGCCTAGCCTACGCTTCATGTCCAGGAACAAGTGGTAATCAGACGGAGCCAAGTCCAGGCTGTAGGGTGATCGAACTGCTCCCAACAAAACTGTCGAACCAATGTGTGAATGTTACTAGCGGTGTGTGGCCGAGCATTGTCATGGAGCAGCACAATTCCGTTACTAAGCATCCCTCTCCGTATGTTTTGAATTGCCTGCCTTAGTTTTCTTAAGGTTTCGCAATACCTTACTGCATTAACGGTTTCACCTCTTGGGAGAAAATCAATCAGCAAAACACCTTTCCGATTCCAAAAGACAGTGCACATGATTTTTCGTGCAGACATTGTCGTCTTGAATTTTCGTTTCTTCGGGGATTGCGTGTGATGCCACTCCATTGACTGCTGTTTGGATTTCGGTGATAACTGACCCAAGTTTCATCACCTGTCACAATTTTGTTTAAAAAATCCCCACCATCATCATTGTACCGTGTGAGAAAAGTCAAAGCAGTTCCGAGTCTCTTGGTTTTGTGCACGTCATTCAGCATTTTTGGAACCCATCGGGAACACAGCTTGCGATAATCTAAACAGCCCCCCGTAACAATTTCGTACAAAACAGTATGTGAAATTTGTTGGAATTCGTAAGATAGCGTTGTCATAGTGAAACGTCTGTTCTCTCGGATTTTTTTGTCAACTGCCCTTACCAGAAGGTGACGAGAGACGGTCGACCACTCCGATTCCCGTCATACACATTACTTCGACCGCTATTGAACATTCTAACCCACTTTCTCACCATTCCTTCACTCATCACGTCTTCCCCGTAAACATCTCGAAGTTCACGATAAATTTCAGCCGGTTTCACATTCCTTGCCGTTCAAAAATCTTATTACAGAACGAATCTCACAATTGGTGGGAACACTTATTGTCTTAAACTTTTTAAACGTTCAGAGAAAACTGAAAACAACGTACAACAACTATAATGGCGTGACTCGATAGCCAGTGAACAAGGACGACTAGTGCATATGCGCGGAACACCGATTGCAGCGCAACGGCGGCAGTAGAATGAAACGGTACTTAGTTTCAATATACGCCTCGTAATAACTTTTGGGGGCTACAAGGCCTTCAGGCCACAAGTTGCTAGCCGCTGGTATAAACAATGTTATGTTTTAAAGTAATTTGTTTCATCATTATACCACAGTAAAGATTGTTATTACATAAACAGTTCTTCATAACACTTCATTACTCCGTGTCTTCCAGTAATCACCCTTTGTTCAGGGATTAACACTAACTACTAGTTGAAAATTTTGCAATTCTTGGCATTAGAAAGAATTTAAACATTTCTTGAAGAACAGTGAATTGCATTTGAAACTTTGTAAACACATTTGTGTACAATTGTTGTACACATGTATTCAATAAAACTAAAAATAAAAGTGATATGAAAAAAACAAATTAATGAAACAAGTCGGCTGGAGGCTATTTCTTAGTCAATGCCAATTTCAGATCCATTTCTGTTCTTCTATGTCTTCATAACCAATCGATTGTCAGTTGCTTTCCAAGTTTGTTTGTTATTATCTTATCTTCTCTGGGAGAACCATTTGTAAAATAAATAAATCAACATAACCAATCATCTAAAAAAAACACTTTTATCATCCAAACCAAAATATTTTCTATAAAATCATGTCTTGTCAAACATGGTCATTCATTGTAGGTTATCAAAACAGTAAATAAGCTATACATTCTCAAAGTTAGCATATGTTGTGATTTGTAGCCAGGATACAATAGAAGGACTTCACTGCTCATCCAGATATAGGCTATTGGTTTGTGTTAATAAAAGAATCGATTTTGTAAATTAAAACTGCATGTTTAACTATTTCCAAGCAATACAACTGCAAATAAATCACAATATAATCAGTAAACGAGACATATTGTGTGACTTATATTGATTAGTCTTAGGGTTAACATCCCAGGAATCTGCCAATTCTTTGGTCTCATGAAATAGTTAGCTCAGAAATGAGTGGGAAAGGGATTACTCATGCACATATATGGATGCATGCATTGACTGATTCTACTCCAACTGTTGTAGAGAACGGATCATACCTCTTAAGGTCAACTATTTTGTTGCCTGTGGTCAACCCTTTTGAGCAAATCACGATCATCAACTTCATTCAACAGCTTCTGAGAGATGTTCATGCAACAGTTCTAGCCAAAACTAATCAGTTTTAAAACAAACTGCACTGACACAAGTCTCATGCCCAAAACATTCAAAAAAATTGAATGGCTGAAGCCAACTGATATCCAAAATCCTGAGAAACGTCTCTAATAGTGATTTGACGATTTTCCTAAACAATTTCCTTCACTGCTTCAAAGTTTTCAACTGTTGTTGAAGTACTGGGGTGTTCCTTCTTGGAAGAGCTTTTAATAATTATAAACATTTTTTATCCAAAGCAGACTTATTGATGCTACTCTCAATATTTCAAGTGTTTCAGAGCCCTTAGTTTCATTTTTTACACAAAACTTGATGCATATTCTTTGATGCATTTTTTTATAGCAGAAACACATGTTTTTAATAGACAAACACATCTAACCTTTGTGTCTGACAAAAACAAACAAAATATGCAATATTTGTTGAAACTGTAAATGTATGTTCAGGACATATGTAACAACACAACAAAATTGAAAATAGAATGTATGTTGTCTGGAAAATTTGAAGTCACCTTTATTTTTTAACACACTTCGTACATATGACTCCAATTTGAGAGCCTCTGTTGCAGTGGTATTGCTTGAATAATTTTTTTATTTGTGGAAAAGGTCTGTTCTACAGAAGCTTTATTTACAATGCGTATATTAAAGAAATGATTAAATTAATTTGGAGAACACCTGTTCTAAGCACAAGGTTGGTGATAAATAATGCTCAAAGCTTACATAGCTTAAATGTTTAGTATATAGATTAAAATTCTTTTACATGTGAGCAGGATTGTAACTGATGACAATATAACATGAGACACTTCTTTTCTTCAACTTTTTGTTAAGCAGTAGTTGGTTCACTTGTATATCTCAGTCAACAGAGGGCCACTTGTTTATTCAGTCTCTCCTCTCACCCCTTCTGCCCTTTAACCCTGTACTGTCCACATTATTAATTATTATAATCAATAGTAGCCTTCACTTGAAGCAGTGCTTCATTAGCTTAATCTTACTGCTTGCCTCTGCAGATAACCGCAACAGAAAGTTGTGAGCACTTATGCGTCACAAGTATGAAGATTATAATTGTAATGAGAGAAAAATTATTCAAAAAAATATTTGACTACCATTGTTTTAAAAAGAGAATTAACTATACCATAACATATCAGGTTGACAAAAATCAATTTAATACCCAAATTATTAAAGTTAAATTAAAATTAGTTTTAAAAGAAGCATTAACCATAAACATTGCTATGTTTTAAATTTTTAACTCAAATTTTAATTTATTTTTTTAGAGTTAACATGGAAATTTTGGGAACATTTTTGAGTAATGCATGCTACGAGCAAAACATTTGTTATGTTGAAGAAATCATGAAAAAAGTTAAAGAAGAAGAACTTCAACCTAATACTAAATTTTTAGAACACCTTGAAAAGTTTTACAAAAAAATAAATGCATCTATAGTGCCAAAGGTAAGAGTAATATAATATCCAAATTATAATATTGTATAGTATTTATTCAGTAGTATAGACAACACCCCCAGTGCCCTACATAGATTAATCAAATGCGCCCCCCCCACACAATGGAGATGCACCTTCACACCATAATGAAGTGTGCGCTTATCTGTCAGCTCCAGTCTCCACTCAGCACTACTCACATACCATACCCTTCAGTAATAGTCATTGAATTTGGTATGGAGTCAGGACGGTTTTCTTGGTATTGACGCTAATACCATAGTATAAATTCCTAGTATGGTTTACTGTGTTCATTTTGAACTGAGCTTTCATACATTGAAGTCTGTTTTGGGGAATTATTGTCGAAAGCGGAAAAATTTCATTAAAAAACCCCTTTTACTCTTTGTTGGACAGTTTTTCCAAGCATAATTACGATATAAAATTAAATTTCATATTTACTAATTATTTTTGTACTTAAAAGTCGTAAATGTATGTTTTTGATTGACTATTGTCCTATGCATGAATATTGTCCTATCTTTCCCCAGTTATGTTTCACCCTACTAAAGTAACAAATGTGAATCTGAACAGTATTTTTAATAAAATGTATTTTTCACATGCTTAATAATATTTTGCGTACGTCTTGGGGCACTGTCTGTGATCTATCACGCCACTATATATCTTACTGGTCACATGTAGATACAAGGTATACAACTGTAGTCATTAATACAATTTCAGAATTATCAAGATCATCAATAATAACAAATATATAGTTTGTAGTAGACTCACTTATGTATAAACAATAATAATAAAATTCAATAAGTATACCTATTTACATATTAATGTCCTGTATGTATGTGCGAGGGTAAGTTAATTATTATCTGCAATGTAGTTATAAAATTTTATTGTAATCAAATAGGAAACTTATATGTATGTTATTTTTCGATATAGTCCACTTGTTTTTCAACGCATTTCGTCCATCCTTGTACAAGTTTCCTGTTGCCTTCATAAAATATTTTTGGTTAAGGTGAGAGCCAGGAATGCACCACTCCTTTCAGTCCATCCGAGGTAAATCGACTCTTAATTTCACGTGACCTACTAAGAGCGGAACTCAACGATTAATCAGGACATCCTTAAATGCAAAAAACACTGGCAGCTTGCTTGTGCTACGTACATTGGACACTGGGCCAAGACTCTTAATGCCTCTTTGAGTGGACCAAATAAGTGATAGTGAGAAGAAACAGGATCAGGATTATATGAACCAATACTTGAAAATTGTGTTTTTGGAATGTTTCAGCAGTATGAGGACGGGCATTATACAACAACACAACATATTTTGACAGCAGTCCTCGATGTTTGCTTCAAATTGCAGACTTTAGTTAGGCAGTAAGCATCTCACTGTAATTTACACTGCTTATTGTTGTGCCCCTTCTTCAACAGTAATGGCCCAGTACTGGACCTTGTGAGTCCAAAAAACCGTAAGCATCAGTTTTCTGTGGACGGTTCGGTCTTGAAATCTCTCTTGCACGGCAAATTTGGATGTTTCCATTCCATATTCTGCAGTTTACTCTTTGTCTTGTAAAGATGGATCCATGTTTCGTTACTAGTAATGTTCTGTCCTAAGAACGTCCTATGTAAGAAGTTCCGTTCTTTACCATAGCAATCCAAAAGGTTTTATCAGATGTCCAAGCAGGGTTTTTTATGCAATTGTCAGAATTGATTTTTGGACCCATCTTGGACAAACTTTATGAAATCCAAGTCTGTTGTAGATGATTTTGTAGGGAGAACCGTGACTAACTTGCAGACGATGTACCACTTCGTCAATAGTTACTCGTCTAAGAGAACCATTTCAAGTGAACACTCAATGTTTCCTCATTTGTGGCAGTAAACACTGTGCGATAATTTTTGAATTCTTCAATCCATTTGTAGACACTCCGCTTTAGTAAAACTCTGTTCCCATACTTACCAAAAGTCTTCGATGAATTTTGGGCCCTGATACATCTTCCGACCACATAAAACGGATTACTGAATATTGCTGTTCTTTGGTGCAAATAGAAAGTGGAGCAGTCATGCAGCGCGACAGGAAACTAACCTAGCAGCTTAAAACAAGGATAGAGATAACAACAATAAACAAAATCTGCATCATTAACTCAAGACGACAGTATTACTAATATAACTAAATTACAGATGATAATTGACTTACCTTTATATAATATATACTGCATGTATTTTATCTAAGTATTTGCTAAGAATAATTACCAACATGAATTTGATCAACTGCAATTTAGGATTCTCAGAGATATAATTTTATCGTCAAGCTGTAATAATAGGTATGTACATCTAAAAATGTTTCCATACTATAACAATTTGTAATAATATTAGTCATAACTATTTTAATTACATCAACAATTATCTAAAAATCAACAATAATTATCTAAAAAGAAATTTATGGTTGTAAACTAATAACAACCCTGAAGCTTTTTCAGGGTGTGCCAAACTTAATGGCATTTCAAAATTTTCATGTTTTCACTGGCAGTAGTGCTTTAGCACTATTTCGATAATATCAGTATTATTTGAGAGGGTTCTACAAAGTACGAATTTGTTAAAAGTATCTCCTCACTTAAAGATAAAAACCAATCAAAATTCCAACTAAAGGGTGGATCAAAAAGAGCGGTGGTTTTTAAATGGATGGTACATTTTGTTTATTGGTTGGCAACAATGTTTGACCTCGTTTCTATTTCTGGGAACATTCCGATTGTTGACACAGCTGGTATTTCTTTCGTTCTTGTATTCTGTGTCTAACCATGGGGAAGTTTACTTGTATGCAGTGTTAATCGTTAGAACGTTTTGTCAGAGTAGGGAGAGTTATGCAGCTGTCAGGCGACTTGCGGTACTCTAGGACGTGGTGAAGCTCCGAATGAATATATAGTTCACAGACTTATGAAAACGTTCTCTGAGATAGGTTCAACAGCTGACCTTAAACATCCTGGAGAACGTCGTTCTGAACAAACTGAACATTGCATTGGTTTGTGATAGTGTGGCTGTTAGCCCAGCAAAATCAATACCTTGCCATTATTAACAATTGGGTTTAAGATGTTCTTCTGTGTGGTGAATTCATTGGTACAATCTCCATTATCACCCCTATAAAATTAAGTTGACGCAACATTTGAAAGTGGCAAATTACTAGAAGAGATGTCAGTTTGTTGACTGAGTATTGAGAACACGGCAGGAGGATGACATCTTCGCAAACAAAATCATCTTTAGTGAAGCACATTTCCATTTAAATGGATGTTAACAAACAGAACTGCCATATCTGAGGTTCAGAAACCCTCGCATGATTATAGAAAGGGAAATTTATGCAGAGCGAGTGACAGTTTGGTGCAAATTTTGATTGGGCCTTTTTTTTGGAGATTAGGAAGGACAAGCCGTGACAGTAGATGGAAATCGATACCATACGATAATTAGGGAGTTTTTGTGTCCTCATTTGGATGGAATGGACTTTTGACGAGTTGTGGTTTCAGCAGGATGGTGCCACTTGCTCGTGAAACAATTGTCTTGCTCAGTGAACGTTTCCAGGATCATGTCATTCTTCATAATTCCGACTATCAATAGCCACCATAGTCATGTGACTTTCATCTTTGGTGTCATATGAATTCATTGGTGTATGTCAATAAACCACGAAACATCAATGACTTGAAGGAGGAAATTCGACAGGTTATTGGCAAAATGGAAGTGGAAACTTGTTGTGGAGTCTTAGTGAATTTCAGGGACAGAGTTGTTGCTTGCCAGCGCAGTAGAGGAGGGCACATGCATGACATAATTTTTCATGAAATTGGAAGGTTAGATGAAAATGTTGATGTAGTTAATTTTAGGGAAAATAAATCTCTTAATTTGAGACATAAAAACTGGGCCTCTTTTTGAATCACCCTTTATATGTGAAAAAAATCCAGAATCGTAAGCAATCTAATATATCAACTCAAGATGTCATAGTTAAAGTTGATAGATGTCTCATTTTTTAATAATCATTGGCTATAATTTTAAAAAAGTTATAAAATATTGTAAATAAAAGTTTTTAAAATAAAATTAAAACAATTTATGTCTGTTAATATTAATTTATAATATTCTTTGTTCACAGTCATCAGTAAAAGAGAGAAGTTCAAAACAACAACAAAACAATGAGTATCTAGAATTCTGTGCTTACTATAGGGCTTGGCGGAAAGAAGTTGAGCCTGAAGTTTTGCCTCATCCTTGGAAACAGTTTGAAAAGCATACAACCAAAGAAGATGAAGAATTATTGCATACAGGCAAATTAAAATATGTAAAATTGTGAAAATAGATTTTGTAAAAATTTTAGTCACTTCAGTTTTGTTTAAAAATAATTTTAACATTTAATGTTATTTAAGTATCTTCTCCTTTTCTTTTAACATTTTTTTCACCAATTTTGTATGTATTTTTTGTAAAGAAGGTTCAGAATATAAATTCATTAACGTTATAATCATGAACTATACGAGATTTTTTGTTTAGGCAAATTTCTTCTTTTACTTTTTCCTTAAACTCTTCATTACTGATATTAAACTGCCCAGCATTCTATTTGTCTTCCTTAATTAAATAGCCAATACCATTATCTTATCCATTACACCTTCTCCATAACTTCCAACAACCTGCTGGTGGATTTCAGCAGGAAAATCTTTTTATGTGTTTAAAAACCAAACTATTGAATTAACTTTAGAATTGGTAAGATTACACAATAAATACCAGCAGATATGTGAAACTTAATGGCAGCGTGGTTGAAAGTCACTAACATTAAAGGATGTCACAAGTTAAAAAATTACCTCTAATACATATTTTTTACATAAGAATTTTTACTTTTTAGATCTCCTTATTTAGACTTATAAATTAAACTAGGGGCTTGTAGGCGCAGTTCAACCAATTCATATTGAAACAAATTTTAACTTTAGTAAAGTAGTTTTATTTTTTAATACAAATTAGATTTAATATAATTTAAATTTTTCATAAAAATATTTCTTATAAACTATATGTTTTGTGAATACGTTTTAAAGTTGATTTTTTTTGACCAATCGTATTTTCAATATGTATCTTTAATCTATCTTGAGATTTTACTCGGCTTAGTGCAAGTGCACATAAAGTTGACCCTTTGGTCAATTGAAGCCCCAATCTTGTGAATGCTTGATCCTGAGTTACAGTTATTGAAAATGGAAGTCTTGAAAGAAATGGGTTCCTTTTCATTTGAAATGGGATGTTAGGATCTGTTGATGTTAATTTAATTCTTGGTAAAAATATGTTTCCTTTCCCAGAACTAGTGATTATTTCTAATTTAATACACTTGTCAAACATATCTAGAACAGATGATTTGTAAACAAACAAATATTTTAACAACATGAAGGAGTGGATAATAATATAGGGTTTTCTCAATTTACAACATTTATAGTTTTGAGGAACTTAAAACTACCAAAAATCTCCATAAGAAATACACTGCAATGAAAAACAGCTGTTTATAAACAAACTAATTTTCTAACAATATGAAACAGGATATATGTGAAATATTTTCTTATAAATTGAGAAAAACCTATATTTCCCCCCGCTCCTTCGTGTTGTTAAAGTATTTGTTTGTTAAAAAACATAATCATCTGTTTTTCATTGCAGTGTATACACATAACCTGCTTTCATGCTGTTAAAATATTTATTTGTTTACAAATCATACTCTGTTTTTCATTCAATGTATTTCTTATGGAGATTTTTGGTAACTTTAAGTTCCTCAAAACCCTATAAATGTTGTAAATTGAAAAAAAACCTATAACTTCCCCCGCTCTTTTGTGTCAATACCTTTAATTTGAGCCAGCTCTGTACGACTTTCCAAGCTCCCACAATCTTTCTCTCAAAATTTGGCTTACCAAATTATATAATAAGACTAGGGGCTTGTAGGTGCAAATGCCCCTATTCATATTGAAACAAATTTTAAACTTTATAATAAATACATTTTTTATTTTAAATTAAATTTATTATAATTCAAGTTTTTCATAACCTATACACATAAACTTTAATACTGTTAAAATATTTGTTTGTTTATAAATCATAATCATCTGTTTTTCATTGCAATATATACACAATCAGCTATTTGTTTACAATTCATACTCAGCTGTTTTTCATTGCAATGTATTTTTTATGGAAATTTATGGTATCTTTAAATTCCTCAAAATCCTATAAATGTTGTAAATTGAGAAAAAACTATATTTTCCCCGCTGCTTCATGCCAATACCTTAAATTTGAGCCATCCCCCAGCTCTGTATAACCTTCCAAGCTCCCACAAATTTTCTCTAAAATTTCAGCTTACGGAATTATTTATATGGAATAATTTATTATTATTAATGTATATTGTATAAATATTTACAATATATTTTAATACGTGCCCCTGAGAATATTTAGGGAACTACTTTTTTTTATCAAATACATTTTGACATGAGCAAGACTGAAAATGTCCATACCTCTAGTGAATGAATTAACACAGAATGTATTTTAGTGCTGACATTAAATTTTAATTTTGCATGTTCCATGCAGTACTTTATAGTTTTTGAAGGCGTTGGTTTACTTTGTCTAATGCAAGTATCCTCTTGCTAAGTGCTTCACATATAACTTTCAGCTCATAAGGGCCTCGAAGTAAAATATCTTTAAACAGTATTTGCTCTTCATCGGTTTTGAATGATAGGTATAAAAAATAACAATTATGAATCTTCTAAATGTTTGTTATTTATAATTAAATGGTAACAACACTCAAAAATATAACATTGTTTGACAAATTTATAAAAAGAACAAATGGTAGCTAATACTATACACACAACACAAAACTCTAAATTAATAAATTCTCTAAGCAAAAATGAATCAATTATCAACATTTGTCTTACACATGTATTTACTCTAGAGCTTATTTTAATAGCAAACATAGCATCATTTAAAGCATACAAGTTTAAGTAAATCTTCTATTTATATATAAAAAAACACTTAGTTTAGTTAGGTTAAAAATTAAACCATGTTTTAAGTGGAAAAAGAAATAATAATAGGAATGCAATTCAGCTGGTATTTAAAAATAAAAAATTAATATATTTTAAAACACATTATTTAACTTTTTATATTTCTTTAAATGCTTTTTGAATAAATGTTTACAAATACTGTATTATTTAATTATACAAAATTACATAGTAAAAAATAATGTTGAAATTAAATCTCAATTTCTCTTCCGAAAATGTGTTGAGCCCATAAAAATGAATAAACCCTCAAATCATTCAATTAGTAAAGAAACTTTGTTTTTAACACTTACCTAATAATATGATGAATGTAATTTATTATGGTTTAAAACGTTGGTACTTACATATTATATGGAGGCCACTAATATAGGTCAACTAAATCTATTCCAACTGGATACTTCATGTTGCTACTGTGCGCCCAAAAACATAGTCCTAACTAAGATGTGAGTAAATAAACCTAACTTTAGCGTGTTTACAGCAGATAATTTGCTTGCTGCATCAAGTTAATTCATTTGAATTTATTTATTCAAGTATCTAGTCAGGATAGATTTGGTTGGATAATTTTATACATTACTACGTACCTGTATTAGTGGTCTCCATATCTTACGTAAGTACCAAAACGTATTTTTGTATCTTATATAAAATATTTAAGATAGAAGTAAATAAAAGTTATTTTAAGAGAATAATAATAAGGTAGTTGAAGAATATAACTTTTTTTATTAATTGGAATAATTAAAGATTCTTTTAGCTAAAATACAAAACGAGGAACATCAGTAATAACAATACACTTTTATTCCACTTTCAATATATTTAGCATGGATTTAATGACAAGATTAATAATGGCAAGTGTTCTTTGTGATAACAACTCTGCTTCAGCAGAGTTTATCAATAAAATGATAACAGTAAGTTATATCATTACTAGCGTTTGTATTTGATAAATTTAAAACTCAACCAAACCGAAGTGGTAACATTGGGGTCACCGAATTGTAGTGAAGAATAAATGTGATGTTACCCAATTGTGACATTGATATGTGATGTGCCTAGAAAATGTTTTACAAATGACAAAAGAGGAAGCAATGTTGATTACAATTTATGCAGGTAAGGAATGTGACAACTGTTAATTACTCTGGACAATTGGGCTCACTGTGTTTTTCTGGGTTGTGTAAATTTCCGTTTGTTTTCTCTTTAAAATTTGAGATATTTTATGAACAGTATATGAAATTTATGTTTCATAAACTGATTATGTGTTGAATTAAATTCGAAATCTTGTTGTTGTAAGTAATAAGTATGTGTTGAAATCACTTACTATTAAATTAAATCTACTTATTATTTAACAATATAATAAAAGAATACTTATTAAATTCTCACTCAAAACTTAAAAACAATTACAGGCTGACACTACAAAAAATACCGTGTTTTGCAACAAACAAAATAATAAGTGAAATTTATTAATAATAATAAAAAGAACTTAAATGTATCATACATTTACCATTTGTATACTTAAATACCTTTAATAAATTGTACTTGAAAATAATATTTTGTTTTTTTTTGCAATATAAATTTTTTTCTATTATAATTTTTAAAAACATTACTGTAAAATAAATATTAAAGATTTTAGTGTTATCAGTAAAACAAATATGATACTAAATCATATACAATTTCGTACAATTAATTAAATTTACTTGTTTTTAAAGAAGAAAAAGCCTTTAAAGTTTTCATTTAAATGCATTTTAAAAATTTTATAATATAATACTGTATTTTCTAAGATAAAATAAAAAGGGTATTC
Organism: Prosapia bicincta; assembly: GCA_036971475.1. Lineage (NCBI taxonomy): Eukaryota > Metazoa > Arthropoda > Insecta > Hemiptera > Cercopidae > Prosapia > Prosapia bicincta. The sequence continues at coordinate 274,495,399 of JBAIZL010000005.1, read as the reverse complement.
AATTACCAGCAAAATTAAATTTTCAGTTATATAAACTATTCAAATAAAGTTGTAACCACAAAATTATTTTTATTTTAAGAAATAATCTACAAAAACAAACACTTATCAATAAATTTGTTAAAAACAAATTACAATCACATTAAATTGTATACATAATTTTAAATTACGAATTCTAAGCAAATATATTATAAAAGGAAAATTTATGGTGCAAAAATGTGACATGAAAAGAGAAAAAAGACCTAAACTAACCTAAGTAAAATTAATAATGCAAGCAAAAAAAGTTTCAGTATCTAAATTTATTATTATTATTATTTTTAAATATGACAAAAAAAGTTATTTGTACTTCAAATTTTTATAGTGTTTCCTTAAAATCAGAGTTTTATTATGCCCATTACATATTGAGATCACAATGTAACATTGGTATCAAACTCTCCAAGTTCTTTAAAAAAAATCTGAGACTTTGATTCCCTCTTCGCTTTTCACATCACATATAAAGGTAAATTAAATAATTTATAACTCATGACACACAACTTTAAGTTTGCTAATATAGAAAAAAAAGTCTAATTTGTTATAACAAATAACATTTATAACTGAAATTAGATTTAAAACTTTTATTTCGAATTTAATTTCAGAAACTTACAAAATTATTTTTGCTTCTAGGGAGAAATATCTTTTATGCTTCCACTTAAGTGAACGTCGGTCTATGAAAAATAACATATGACCACTTATTTAATTTTACACCAAATTAGGTATAAGTTATAAATAATGATGCACCATAAATATAGACAGTAAATTGTCAATTGTAGATAATTTTACAAAATAAATTATTTTCAAAAGAAGTGAATTAGAAATTATTTAACGAGAAGCTTTCAAACCAGACTTTTAATTCAGGAACTGATATTATAACTTATCATACAAATAAACTAAACTAATGCACACATAATATTTAAAGAATATAAACAAAAATTTTAAAATCTTAATATAGAGTTAATTTTATCAATATATTAGATGGCTGTTTACAGGTGACTAATATAATGTCTGATAATGTCATACAATATTAGCAATTTAAGATTATTTAAGAAACCACAACAAATTTAGAACTCGATGGGTTGGTAATCTAACTTAAATAAAAGCTTTAAATATCTTTGGATAATTGAAGCTAGAAAGGTACATCTGTAGACATAATTTGCAAATTTAATTTTTAAAAATATACAAAAGAGAAGCAACAGCATCATTGCTTACACAAACAATTCAAAATACTAGCACAAGAACAATGATCAACTTTCTATCATTAACAAATATTTAGAGTTTTGCTCTTGTTGCAGTGCCTTGGACCATCACATGTCTTGAGCTTAATTCATTAGGATCTGTCTGCATCTGTGGCTGAACTTCAAGTTGTTCTGATAAAATAAATTAATGTCAATTAGTTTTTTTAGTAATTTCATAGAAGCAGAACTTCCAATAATTTATACAAATTGTGAATTACAGAGTTATCTGGAAAAATTGTTTAACATGCAGAAAGAGGCCCTAAGTATGTGTTTTACAAGTTTCATGCAGAAAATGTAAATGAATTATCATGTATAGTAGAATCTCGAAATTCCAAGCTTCCGTTAAATTCAAGCCCGGCTTCGAGTTGGCTGAGCAGCGAGATTAATCAGCTAAGCCGCCAGCATTTGAAAACATTTCTATGTTAACATCGGCGATTTCATATGAGAACTAAAGTGCTGATTGGATGGATAGAGAGCTATTCAATGAGTGGATTTTTAATAAGTCTGTGGCCGAAATGGAAATGTTTTTAAAAGCAAAGAATTTGCCTTGGTAGAGTATTTTAGTGTTAGACAAAGCATCCCGTTACAGATCAACTGTGCTCCGATGTCTTTATATCTTCCTGCAAATGTTACAAGCCTAATCCAGCCAATGGATCAGTGTGTTCTGGAATATAGAAAACAATACATAAGCTACCTTTTACAATATCTCTTGGAAGCGACTGAAGGGGAAGAAAGCATTGCAGGCTTTTTAAAAACAATTATAGTTAAGGGAGTTGTGTACAGAATAGCCGAATCATGAAATAAAATAAAACAAGAAACAGATTTGATATTTATCATCAAAAAACTTCCAGGTTGTGAATTTTCGAAGTGAACAATTTGAGATAAATGTTACGATTATTGAAATGGTACAAAAAAGTACTGAAGGCAGTGATGACGAAAATAGAGATGAAGGTTCGACCAAGACAGTACACAAAAAGAAAATTAGTCACAGCGAAGGAACGGCCACCTTGGAAACTGCACTACGCTTTATTAAACAACAGATAGAGACCACGCCAAGAGATGTGCTTCGGCTAAGACGTCTACTCAATACTGTAGCATGAAGAACAATCTTATATGCAAACCCAGAAGACAGATAATAACTTTTTCTAAAAAGTGTAGCAACCGTAATGAACATTGTATTGCAAAGCAACATTATTCTATGTAAGTACTGTAATCAATAAAGTTCTATAAACTTATTTTTTGCGTTCATAATTACAGTATTAGGGTTCATTAGAACTCCAGTTTTTTCTAACGTGTAGGGAAGTATTTCCATATAATTTGAGTTTTCAGTAATCCGAGGGAGTTCTTGGTCCCATCTACCTCGAACTATCAAGACTCTGTTGTATTTATAAATTTACAAAAAGACTGATAAAATCATTTTTTTATGTAGTGTTACACTCAAAAAACACATTAGGCTCAACTATAGAATCTGTCATTTTTAATGTTAATGGGCTAACCTTTCATTTTCATTTCTTTTTACAATAGATTGTATATTTCATAAATGTCTATTTATCATATTTAAATTCTGATTTGGAAAATGTAACAAAAGTGTACTAACAGCTTACATAAGCTTATAAATAAGCTATTAAGGCATTAGTGCTTTTGATGCATCCATCAATCTTTTTGATGGTAATATATTTTAGTAGTAGGGTCTATAGTTTTGTATATAAATTTTCTTTTTTGCTTTGTCTTTTTTATTGTGTTTTCTTATTTGTCATACAGTAATTTATCATTTGTATTTCTTTTTTTAAATTGTGACCCGATAAATAAAACAATAGAGTCTAATACACTGTTCTGATGGCACCAATAAAAATGTATATGTTAGAAATAAAATTATTGAGATGAAAACAACGGGCTCGATAATTAGATGCTACGACAAGTTATGCAACCACTGCCGTCAGAGCTGGAAGTTAACGAAAAACAGACAGTAGTTTGATGAGATCACCAACGCCGCCATGTTGAAAGTGCTAAGACTTTCATTGGCAATCACGCGATATCGCGTGATGTCAGATCTTACCGGATGGCCGATCACGCGTGGCCGTTGCTATCTAAATGCTAAGTGAATTATTATAGCGGCCACCACACAAAATTCCAATTTCCAGCTTGGCAATGAACGTGTTAAAGGAAGAGTAAAAATTGAAATAAATTTTATCACTAAGAGAAATAACAGATTGTTGTCGGAAGAAGTTTTAGAATAAACTTAAATAAACTGTTTACTTATACTAATTTTAATTAAAAATTTTGATTTCCTGATAGCTACTTACCAAGCTGCTGAACTATCTCACTCAAGTTATGGTAATTTACTTGGTATTTAACTTCTCCTTTTCTGTAAATAAACATACACAAATATCATATAAAAATCTAACCTTTATAAAAACCAAGTATAAAAAAAAGTTTAATGATTTTCATTAGAACACTATTGTTGCTACTGCTGTAGCAACTCCAGATAACAAAAATGTATTTGACTCAGTGATAATTTATAAACCACTTTAAAAGAACAAACAATATATTTGTGTATATATTGAAGCAAATTTAAAAAAGAAGAAAATAGTCAATTATCTTCCATGTATAGAAGAATTCATTAAGCTTTTATCTATGATGGTGATGATTGAGTGTATACATTTGGTTTTTTATAAACTAGCTCTATAAGATTCTGCAAAATCCTTTAACCAATAAGCCTCTATACGATTTAAATTGTATTAGTGATGCTAAATACTTTTTTAACTGCAGATATCATAGATAAATCATATCATCAACAAAGAAGCAATTCATTAGTTAGGTAATGAGAGAATGACACTAATAATGATTAAGAGAAACAATCTGGATTATTTATAAACAGATATAGGGTGTTTGGAAAATTTAGCAGTACATGATAGAAAGCACTCTTGTTGGCGTTTTAATTTGTTTCAAATGTTGAGATTCTCATTGCACAACTATTTAGATTTGCTCAAATATAATATATTAAACTTGAATAAATAAACTGCCAGAACCAGGAAAGCTCAAATTGTATATCTAAAGCCTGGCACTCAGGGGAGTGGAGACGGTACTGAATAAAAAGAAAATGTGTTGGTTGAGATGTACAAGATGCAACATATAGTGGATGACTTTGAACACAAACTGAAAAAGTTAAAAAAAATAAAACTACATGTTATGTAACCAATTTTGTTTATTTTTATAAATTTATACTGCTCCAAATTCAAGAGCTTGAAAACAAAAGTGGAAAAAATTGTTTATAATAAAGAACTTACAATCATTCTACCAATAAAAACAAAAATCTAATTTTTTTGTGACAGGCAAACATTATAAAAGGTAACTAATTTAAACCCAAAACAATGACAAGTATTTTAGTAAGAAATTTGATTTTATAAAAACAGAACTATTTATTTTATTGTAATATAGAAGCCATTTCAAGCAAGTTATAAAATAAATATGGTGGCAATAGAATAAATATAATCACATATACTTCTTAATTTAATAATAGTTATTTTTTTAATTAGATCAATAATATTTAAAACTTTTTTAAAGAAATATGATGAGCTAAGCTTTAAATTTCCCAAGTAGTGTATGCTAAATAGCTTGGTGTGTAGGGGGACGGTAGTATGACTTGTTTTCACTACACTTCTGCTAGATTCATTTCCTTTGCATGCCTTCCTTCGTAGGAAAAACCGTTACAAAAAATTAGCTGATATCAACGTAAGGGGTAAGATGTTATGTTTACTATCTACTTTCCTATCGCATAGATTGGTCAGTTTAATATGAAGGCATGTCGTCCGAGGTGTTGAAAAAAACCGCCCCCAACATGCTGTATTTAGTTGTCTGCTTTATAATGTTATGATAAAAGTGCTCAACATCATGCTAGAAAAGATACATTCCCAGTCTCGTGCTATGCAGAGACCTCAACAGCAACATACAGGCTCTAGAACATGTCTTCAATAAAGCAATTTACCGTCTTCACCTCTGGTGCACTGGGAATAACATGACAGTCAGCAATGACAAAACAGAGGTCCAGATATTCTTATTGTCTACCAAAAAGCACTTACTTCAACTCCTGTTTGATTCAGAACCACTTGAAGTGTCCAAGTACTAAGACATGTTGCAGGACAATAAGCAAAGCCCATTCACCATGACAAAAACACTACAGCGAAGTCCTCTAAAAGGCTACATATCCTAAGACATCTCACAGGAAAAACATGGGCAGTACCCTAAGACATCCTACAAAACAGCGAGGCTTCTAAGAAGAAACTGGACTCAGTTCAGAATAATACCCTACGGATTGTGTATGGTACAGCTTTTTCAACACCAATTACGGCTATGGAAAGTTAAGTAACTCAGTTATCAGAACATTCAAAGTTCATCATGGCAAAACCAGCCTGAAATTTTTTGTAAGGTCATGTAGAATCAGAAACGTTTAGGAGACTTACTTCTCTGCCAATTACCGGGGTAAGCCAATCTATGGTGCTACAGACGGCCCTTGATTTACAGGAGAAATATCAAATCGATCAGGTTAAGGGGTAGTTTTTGTCGCTCAGGGGACACCTGATACTCTTGTGAATGTAATTCTACCTGGAATTGTACGGCATAAATCCGATGTACCGCAGCACCTCTTGAAACCAACTGGATTAGAAATGCAAGCTAACATCTACCCTACCACTGAATGGACCTTCATTTACAATGATGGATAGGCTATGGGTTAGTAGAGTGGCACTAGAGTTCTATATAACCTTCACAAAAGAGTAAGTCCCAGTTGGTTTACACAGAGTTATTCTGTGTTAAATAACTTCAATAGCCAAGTGGCAGCCATTTGTCATGCTACTGAAAGGCTCTCAGTTTTTCTTTCTGACTCAATCTCAGCAATGCAGGCATTGCTGCAAGAAGGTGATCCCATCACATGATGCAAAGAAGCCCAATTCCTCCAACTACTAGCAGGAAAAGAGTTGCCTATATTGGGTACACAGAGTTATTCTGTGTTAAATAACTTCAATAGCCAAGTGGCAGCCATTTGTCATGCTACTGAAAGGCTCTCAGTTTTTCTTTCTGACTCAATCTCAGCAATGCAGGCATTGCTGCAAGAAGGTGATCTCATCACATGATGCAAAGAAGTCCAATTCCTCCAACTACTAGCAGGAAAAGAGTTGCCTATATTGGGTCCCTGTTTATTGTTTCCTTGGTGGAAACAAGTGCAGTGACAAACTCGCTAAAGCTGGTTGTAACCTTCCCCAAAAAGATCCCTGAGTTATCAAGCTTTGTAAAGCCTTATAACATGAACTATCCGCCAAATGGTGAAGGCAATCTAGGAGGCAGCAGTTTGTGGCAAAAGAAAGGAGCGATTATTAGATCAAGGGACACACGGATGCTATCTTAACCCTTTGATTAGCATTCACTTACCAGTACGTAAGATTGCGCAACGGCCAGTGGGAGCACTCCCATATATGTATGTTCTACCAATTCTCTCAGATTAGCATTGCCGTACGTTTATGATTTGTTTTCCTGTGTATTGTGCTGTATTCTAAGTTAAATATTTGCAACTATTTGGACAATAAATACTACACAGAGTTCATAGTCACCATTTTTTGTGTGTCCAAAAACTATGTATTTTCTCATGTATTTACTGATTATTTTGAAGTTTATGCGGTATTTTACAATGGAAAGGCGATTGAATAATGAAATAAAATTCTTTTGTGTCCAAAATCTATGGTTTTCCCCTCATGTTTACAGATCTTTCGAAGTTTGTGCAGTATTTTACAGTGAACAAGTATTTTACTAAAAAAATATTAACAGATAATCTTTAGTAAAGAAATTCTCAGTAAACACAAGGTAAAGGGTAACATAAAAAAATAAGTAAATAAAAAAAATGTATAATAATTTGAAAAATTAGAAAGTGTAAAAGTCTTTCAAAAATATGTTGCTGCTAGGGACCATATCAGGGCAGGAAAATGTTGCTAATCAAAGGGTCAAGGATGGCAATCAACCAGGACTTATCTTCAGTCACCCTCAACAGATGGGCTTCGATGACTCCTTCACATGTGTCTAGAAGATATAAAAACAAATCATAATCTCGCAATTAGCAGCGCTCTGGATTACTTTAATAACGATGATACCTTTCAGGGATGAGTGAGGCTTTTCGGAGAAGCACGCATTCGCTAACAGCGCTGTCGCAAACGGGTGTGTAATGAGTAAGAGTACAATAAGAAAGTAAATGTTAGTAGACTGATAACAGACACTGATAACCTTTCAATTCTATCAGATAAGTGTCTAAACAACAAGAGAAAATTGGAAAGGGGATAGTCATGGTTAGAGAGATTCACAACTGATAAAAAATGCCTATCGTGGGTTTCAAAAACAGATATCATTACTGTCTGTTATTTTTGGAGAGTTGATATAAGTGTTGACCTCTCTAAAGTAACTGTAAAAAAGTATTCAAGAATTGCCTTACATAATACTTACACTTTTATCCTAGTAATGCCTCGCATTAACGTCAAAGATGACAAAGCAGCGGACATGATATCCAAAGACAATGAACAATAGCTCAAAATTTGCCCGTTAGTTAATTCTTCTTCAATTTTGGCTTGGGCTAATTGCATTAATTTTCGTTCACTATGAACTTGAGAATCAGTCTAAAACAATTAGAAATATTATTACTATCAAACTGATAATGATAAATCTACTTTTATACTTTCTGTAATAATTGTCTGTATATAATATGATAATAAAAAACCCATTTCTAAAGAGAAGATGCATTGTGAAGGAGAGCACTGTAATATAGCTCTTGTTCATTGATTCTCAAATATTACAAGTAAGGTTCTTGTGCAGCTACATTAAAGTTTAAGTGATAGGTGAATTGAAAAAAAAAACAGTATTGATATTCAGTGGTGATATACCTTTTGTTGACTATGTCAATACTGTGTTTTTTTTTTTAAATTCACTTAACATTTACACTTTATTGTAGTTATACAAGAATCTTACTTGATATATTTGAGAGTCGACTTACTACAGCTACGAGTATGTTTACAGTGCTCTCATTTTCGAGCATTAGAAGATGGCAGTATTCTTAAGATGGTTTGGTATGTGAGACAGGCAGCCACCTTCAATAAAACTGCACAGTCTTTTATATGAAGTAAGATTCAGTATATTAGTTTGTGATTGATATACATATAGAGTAGAGTTTCGATAATTCGAGGTCGATGGGATAAAGACCCCCTCGGATTACCCAAAACTCAGATTACATGGAAAAACATTCCTGTACATTAGAAAAAGTAGGAGTTTTAATAAACCCTAATACTGTATGTAATTAAAAATGTACTAAATAAGATTATAGAACTTTATATGAACATTTCTTGGAACCCCGAATAATTTTCTTTCCGTACCGTACTGATTTAAACATTTCTTGGAAGCCTGACTCATCTTTTTCTTTCAAATAGCTAAAATACGATCAAAAAGAAATAGGCTCAAGCTTAATGAATTTCGAGACTCTACGGTATGTATATATATATGTACATATCTTTAATACTTTTAACGTTTATTTTGTTAATTGTATCTTGTAAAGTATAAAGATGGTAGAAGACAATTTTTTGGATTATATGGACAAAACAAAGATCTTGCCAATAATGTATAAATCATGGTGTTTGCCAAGTTTAAAAGAATTGAATTAATGTGTAGTAAACAAAATTGCAGGACCAAACAAATATGCTGTAACAAATTGCTTATAAAAACTGAAGCTAATGTATGAAGGTAACAGATACAAAACTATATTAAAAATATTAATTCGTCATGGTCTTCGGCATGATTTGAAGAACATGTAAAAAGTTGTTTAATATTTTGATTAAAAAATGGAAACATGAATTGTAGCTATCGGCTTGCAGAACAATGCACAGGTTGTATGCATTTGTGTGTAAAATAGAAGCAAACACTTTCATACAAACACACAAAAATAATATGCAACTTGACATACATAAACTAACATAAATAAAAATAAGTTACCACAGTACAACTTAACAAACAGTTGAAATAATAACAAGCCTGTTTTAGGTAGCAACATTGACAATGGGTTATTTACAAGCATTAGGAAAAACTAAATCTCAAAAAAAGGAAAAGAGATGGTAAAGAATTAAAACCACTGGCGGTTTTGGGAAAAAAAGAAACAGTTTCAATTGCTTACAGTATCACTTGCATATAACTAATGGACCAATCAGAGCTCATTGGCAATTTAGTCTTTGAAGCATGCAAAATCAAATTCAATCTGCAAGATTCTTATACAAAATTTACCATGATAATAAGAAATACATAAAATTGTCAAATGTGTCTACCTAAAACTTAAGAATCTTCTCTTTCGAGACAGTATAATAACATTAGACTATAATGAGCATCAAGTTAAACAGAGATTTGTAGGCCTTATTTAGGTGAGTAGTCATTCACACACACGTATTAAACTACTATTTAAGTAATTTTGCCATTTTAGGGTTAAACTTACAATAAATTTGTATAAAACTTACTGAGTTAATGTTTTTTGTTCTTTTACTAGGCACTTCTAAGAGACACTATTAATGATTGACTTACACTATCAAAATATGTTTCAGTAGTAAGTTTTATAAAAATTTCAAACTTCAATCACAAAATGTTAATTACCAGTTTACATTTTAATATATAAGGGTAAGTGAATTATTATATACAACATAGTTATAAAATTTCATTATAATTAAATAAGAAACTTATAAATTTTTTGACATAGTCCCTTTGCTTTTCAACGCACTCGGTCCATCGTTGTACAAGCTTCCTGATGTCCTCATAAAACAAGATTTTCGATTGAGCTGCAAGCCAGGAATGGACCACTTCTTTCAGTGCTTCTCTGAAGAAAATGACAGCCTCTTAATCCCTAGTTGAGTGGACCAAACAAGTGATAGTCAAAGGGGCAAAATTAAGACTATATGGAGGATAAGCCAGTGCTTCAAAATTGAGTTTTGGAACATTTCAGCAGTATGCGGTTGGTCATTGTGCAACAACACACTTTTTATCAGCAGTCCTTGGCGTTTGCTACAAATAGCAGGCTTTAGCTTGGCAGTAAGCATCTCACTGTAACATACACTGCTTATTGTTGTGCCCCTGTCTCAACAGTAATGATCCAGTACGAGACCTGGTGAATCCTAAAAAACCATAAGCATCAGTTTTCCTGCGGACGGCTGGGCCTTGAAATTTTTCTTTTAAGACAAATTTGGATGATTTCATACTCTGCAGTTTACTCTCCGTCTCGTATTGAAGGATCCATGTTTTTGTCACCAGTAATGGTCCTGTCTAAGAAGTCCTGTTCATTATCATAGCAATCGAAAAGTTTTTAGCAGATGTCAGGTGCGTTTGTTTATGCAATTATATGAGTTGATTTTGGAACCCATCTTGCACAAACTATGAAACATAAGTCTGTTATGGATGATTTCATAGGCAGAACCGTGATTAATTTGCAGACGATGTGCCATTTCATCAATAATGACTTGTGTCTAAGAGAACCTTTCACGTGAATGCTCAATGCTTTCCTGATTTATGGTCGTAAACAGCCGTTTGGAGCCTTCATTGTGCATAACACTTGCGACAATTTTTTTTAATTCTTCAATCCATTTGTAGACACTCTATTGTGGTAAAACACTGTTCCTATACTGTACCAAACATCTTCGATGAATTTCAAGCCCTGATACACCTTCCGACCACAAAAAAACGGATTACTGACTGTTGCTCTTCTTTGGTGCAAATCAAAAGTAGAGCAGCCACGATAAACTGCACGACAGCAATAACAAAACTAACCTACCATGAAACTTTCTTACACATAACAAAAATAAACAAATTATGTATTGACAATGCAAAACAAGAGTGCTACCAACATAAACAAAAATATACCTTAGTTCCAGATAATAATTGACCTACTCTTATATTAATGCAGGATTTTACATACCTCTAATAAAAGTTTTCCAAAACAAAGATAGCTTGATATGAAAGGGTATAGCAAGTTGCATAATATCAGCTGTAATTTTTTGTGATTTCCTAGAGTTAAAAACCCTTCATCATTACTCTCTACAATGTTTACTAGTTCCAGCTTTTCAAGAGCAACCTCAAAATCCTGAAAATATAGATATAATACATTAAATGTACCAACACTGTGTTTAGAGCATTAATAACTTAAATTTAACAGTGTGTATGTTAACATTCACAATAAGAAATTATCTTTTTAATAAATAATTGTAATAGTAGTTATATACCTTTAAATCCCATTCTTTGAAAAGTGCAAATTCATGCGTAAGAAGAGTGCGGAGAAACTGGTATCTGCTATACAATTCTCCTGAAAAAATTCATTATATATTTATTTACCTTTTTATTTACAAAAGGGTTACGCAAAGTATATATATATATATATATATATATATATATATATATATATATATATATATATATATATATATATATATATATATATATATAATTTACCAGTGTATGCTACTTGAGAATCATGCACCCAAATTTTTGTAATTTTTTTATAGGTAAAGTATATGTTTTTTTAAATAGGAATTTATGGAAAACTATATATAAAATTAAATGGACACCTCTCATAGCTGATATATTTTGGGTCTCAGTAAAAACATCTTCTAGATAATGGAGGGTTAATTTTTAGAGGTTTATTATAATTTTTATGCAAGATAATACCCTTATGGCATATTTCTTCACATATTTCTTGCATATATTCATTGGATCACAGCCAGCTTGTTTCCTTTCTGCTTTTAACCACCAATTAATTTTTCTAAAAACTTTTCAACCTGTGAAACAATTTTAAAAATTCAAATTCCAAATATGATTTTATCTAAATAATGTCTCCTAGTTTTATCCCTTGTTTGCACTACATGAGTAACATCAGGCCACTTATTTATGCTAAACAATTTGTGAGAAAGTGTATGATATAACAATAAAGTAACAGATAAATAATATAACAGAGTGTATATGTAAAAATTATTCCTTCCTTATACAACAGATACTTTTTAATTACCTTCAAAACATGAATTATATTTGTCCCTATAATTATGCTGTAAACAAAAGCTTTATATGGTTCTATAAAAATGCTGTGATCCAAAAGCTTTTTCTGTTATAAATTAGCATAGTTCAGTTTTTTACACCCCAGTACACACAATGGAGAATCCTTGCTTTTGTAGTTAATTTTGTAATATTGATAATGTGCGGTATTATTTAAGCGAAACTCGAGGACATTTTCTCTCTCCCCTCCACACCCCAGTAAAAAACAGTTCAATTTACCTTGAGACGTTAGTGAGCACACAATGACAGAGTACTTTTGGCGGAAAATCACAGCATGTGTATGAAACGATGTAATTTTTTTACGCAAATCAATCTTTTTTAAAGTAAATTGTTTATCCAACAGAGTAAACATTGTGGCTGAAGAGAGCAATACCATGGCCTAACAGTAGCAGTAGTTTTTATATTTTCCATGATGTTTACTAAGTAGTAATGCCGCATTATTTCCAACATTGGCCGCAATGTTTCCTCGATATAGTAGTATTTCATATAATTTTTGTGTACAATGTTTATTTGGTCTAGTAACAGCCTAAATTTGTGTGTTAAACTACAGTTCTTGATCTTTGGTGAAGTGGGGGTTTATATGACTAGCAGATAAAGCAAATGCGAAACCAGTTTCTTTGTCTCAAGATCAGTTAACTTGAAAATGTATATTTTTAACCCTGTCAATAATGGTATATAGCATAGCTTTACATGTATGTGGTATCATGACCATCAACATTTTTTAATATTTATAAGACAAAAACTGTACAGCAAACACAAGTACAGTAAATAATTGTTTTATAAAATATAACTTTTAAAAGTGTTCATTTAAAGATGAAAAACAATTTATTTTATTACAACAGTAACATTAAAAATTAAATCAAATTTGTGATTGGTAGGTTGGTAATTACAAGTATATCATTTATGTATCTTGTCCATAGTTAAATGTTATGAGATATTATTTATTCGAAGTGTTTTACAAACATTTGAAGTAAATTTATAAAACATTCACAACGAACAAATCATAATACTAAACAAACTAATTACATACAACAAAAACATACAATTCACATACAAAACAAACAGAACAATTAACTATTGATATTACATTAAATATTAATAATAATAAAATTGAAATTACAGTACACAGAAAACCAAAATCCAACAATACCACAATACACAACAAATCTAAACCCGCCTGGACACACAAAATTAACACTTACAGTAACATGATAAATAAAGCAATAAAATACACACAAGATAACAAACAAAAATTAAATGAAGAATTAGATAACATTACAAAAATAGCAATAGAAAATGGATACAACAAACACCTTATAAAAAACATATACAATAAATTTACAAAATAACCTTACCTCAAGACAACACTACAACCAGAACACAAAAACAAAAATAATAAAGATTTACCTAAAATATAAATACACCAATAACAAAATAGAAAAAAAATAAAAAATGTATACAACAAAGAACACTACACTCTAACATAAAAACTAAACAACAAAATAAAAAAATTCTTAATAACACAAAACAAATACAGAAAAACATAACCTATCTGGAATCTACAAAATTACATGTAACAACTGCAACACATTTTACATAAGAAAAACAACCAGGTCATTTAAAATAAGATTTGCAGAACATTACAGAGCATTCAAAACTAAAAATACAAAAGCATCAAATGTAGCAGCTCATCTAATATCACATAAACATGAAATAACAAGTTAAATAAATAACCTAACCATACTTGAAATAAATGATAACCCAATAGAACTAAACTCACTAGAAAATACCACACCTATAGGAAAATGCACAACAACTTAATTAACCAACAGACAACATATGCAGACGATGCACTCTTCAAAAGCATCATGCACGTGGAACTCGACGAAACATATATGACATCAACAAGTACCAACGTCATGGACTGATAACAACATCAGAAAAGTAGAAAAAAATAATTCAGTGATTCAACAAGGGTCAAGTGATGAAAGGTGCCTCATCACAAAAGGTAAAAATTAATTGCACTTAATGGTGGAACAATTGCTTACAATTAACAATAATAACTTTATAATGTCAGTGCAACGGAAAAATAATGGACAACGTGAAATATCATAATACATATATGTTCATGATTTAATTCAATAATATTTTTTCACGTATCTCAATATTTATTTTGTCAACATTATAAATAGTTTATGTATTGTTTTACATGTATATGACTATAGTCTATTTCATTGATGATATATACTGCTGATATAATTGTTTTTGTTCTTTCCCAACATTTAAAACTATTATATTTTAATAGTTCAACATAACATATTAGTTTTTTAAAATTCATCATTTGGTTATCTCATAACAGTTTAGTGTACATTTAAGAATTATAATTTTAGTCAAGAAAGGTTCATATTGAGTAAAGGTCTAACCAACAACTCATTTAAATATGTTTGGATCAATAAATAAAATAATATCTACTTAAAATGAGATATTTTTTTTCAATACAATGAAAAAAAATGTTACAATACCTCTGGTGATGTGTCCAGCCCCATCCAAATGCTGCATTATAACAGTAATTATTGCAGGACCCACAAGGAAATGTAAGCACGAATTCACATACTGTTGTAACATTAGTAATGGTACTGCTAAGTACATGGTCTCTCCTCTTAAGGAATGGCCTGTAACCAAATTTATCTCTATGTAACACAAATACAATTAGCGTAGGAAGGGAAAGTTCTGTTTTTCTTCTTTTATTATTTATTTTTAAGACAAAAAGTGTTCTTTTATTTTTTAAAACAATTAGCCTTTTTTTATATTACTATTGAAACAAATGCTAAATAAATTAGCAATATCTAAAACTATATAATTTCTTAAGATTTTGATACATTGGTTTCTTACAAGGTTTTAACTGACTATGGATTTATTTTGAGTAATTTGATGTAAAAAATAGTAATGCTTATAATTTTATTACTCGTATTATAGTAAACTCCCCATAATCTGGCCCCTTCACCGATTTCTTAAGGATGTAAGATGTAAACATAACTTGTATATTTCTCACTGCATGTCGATGGATGTGACTGAAAATGACCTTCATCGTGTTTTAGTTGTATAGGTCTAACATACAAACAATTTCGAGCTGTAAGTCATTGCATTAGTTATGTAGAGTGACTTACTGAAGTGCAAGTGAGTCATAAAGTAGTTAAAATGTGGTTAGAACCTTGTCATAGTGATTTCCCAGTGACAAGGTTGTACCAACAGTTATAATTATACTGTTATAATAAAAATTATACTGGTAAAATTTAAGTGAAAGATTCAAATAGAAAGTTATAATTAAAATATAAATTTAAAGACTCATTTATTTATAATCATTGTTAATGGAATATGTTTTACATGATTTATATAGGTCCTGAATACTTCTTCACTCCTTAAAAAGATGAATAATTGCTTTATACATTTCCCGGAATATAATATTGCTCTTAAAGAACACGAAAGGGAAAGCCTCCTAATGTCTTTCATTTTCATATCAGGAAAATCTACAAGATGTCTGAACTTTGATCATGCTATGATTCATCTTCAGTCAGTGAAGTTGATGAACTATTGTGAGAATGGTTCCTTTCAGGTGTTTCATTGTTTATTTATACTGATTTGATTAATTGCTTCATAACTAACTTGGCTGGTTTTATATCTAATTACATGTAATGCATGTGTGAATTTTAACACCATAACTTTTATGAAAAAGACTCATTTGAGTTGAAGAACTTAGCTGTAGCTGAAAAATCCTTAAAGTTGGCTGCCTTTATTTGTAAGTTACAGTAAGAATTGCTTCAGAATCCTTATCAGCCCAATAGGGCTGTAGAAATCAGACGTTTTTATAAACTCTTCCATTTCACTGAGCATGATCTACATCCTGGACAAGAATGACCAAAAAGGGAGGGACTTATCTTATTTCAGGATTTCTCTTATAAAATCCAAATCAGCGTATAATATAATACAATAAACTCTCACTAATCTGGGATACTGCCGGGTCTATTAAAAACACAATACACATTTTACAATATTTATGTGCATTGCCCAAAAACAAAGAAAACAGCAGATAGTCATGTACTTGATATGATAAAACAAGAATAAATGTACTTTAAAATAAAATGTCAACCTATCTTTAAAGGTAAAAACAAAAATTAAAAAAAAACAGCTTACAGTACAGTTTTAAAGTCATTTAAACTTATATTATTTGTATCTCTCAGCAGGCTTAAAAACCTTTTCTATTTTCTTCTGCTTTTTGTTTTGAAATGACACTTTTAAAACCTTGTTTTGCAGTCTTTTCAACACTAAAATGTCACTTGCTGAAACACCGTTTTCTTCTGCCCACATAACGGATGTTGCGAATCCAGTCACTGGCTTACGTCGTCAGCTGTGAGCTTGTAAATCGTCAAAACATATTGGTTATGTTTACATCTTTTGCCCTTGACAAAAATGCTGGATTACTGAAGGGGCCGGATAGGCGAAGAGCAGGGTTATAGAGAGTTTAATGTACTGCTCTGATTTTGAGGTGTATACAAGTCAGACCATGTGATTAATTCTTAAAATGTTTCATTACATCACAGCATCCAAAATCTTACGAAATACTCTGGTTATGTCATTTCCAGCAGCCATCGTTTTGTTTGAGATTGCACAGTATACCCTTTTTGTTTTGGAAAAATAAGCATTCAAGTTATAAATATTTAATTCCCTCAGATAAAAAAAAAACTTATCTCTGCATGTAGACTAATGTTAACATTCTGGTGATAAAATAATATTGGAACTGATCTGTCTTTTTTTTTTGGCTTGTGTGGCTTCTTTCATTTATAAAACTTGATGTCTTTGATAAAATAATATTGGAACTGATCTGTCTTTTTTTTGGCTTGTGTGGCTTCTTTCATTTATAAAACTTGATGTCTTTCACATTCCTTCTTCAGATTTTCTGAGGCAGTGTCAGTTTCATCTAGCAATATGGAACTTTTTGCAAAGGTCACGTCTTTTTTTTTAATACGTTAAAGGCTAGGTTGAAAGTGTGATGGGGTACAATGTTTTGGACAAGATTATTTTCCTCCTTTGGCATGAAAAAAATATTTGAATAAATACTTCCTTCTTCAACAACTTTGTTTATTTTTGTCTGTGTTTTTGACACTACTTTCATTGTCAGTTAAAATACCCTGGTTATTTTCCACAAATGTTTTAATAAGTTTTATCTTAATAGTTTCAAGCAAAACTTATACTGTACTCAAACAATAAAAATATTGCCTGGGTTTAACAAGATAAAAAATTCTACCATAAAGTAGAATTATAATTTAAATTCAAAATCTCAAGCATTAACTACTAACTGAATTACAATTACTATTTATCCAAATTACTCAATGAATACACGCCCTCATTCGAAAATTTGGATAGATGGATCTGTTAAGTACAGGTTTAGTTAAGTTCTAGAATTTTGTAATTTGTCGCGAACTCTAACAGCTGCTATGAAGGTTTTGTTGCAAACGCGTGGCTTATGCGTTTGACCCAGATTTCTAGGCTAGTTTCCTTGTTGTGCAATTAGTTCAGTCTTTTCCTCGTAGCCAGTATTGAATTGAATCGCATTGAGGGCGTAGTTGCACCGCGAAGTAAAACCGCCGTACACCGTAACAATGACCGCAGTTTATCTATAATTAACTATAATTCATCGTATAACAAGTGCGTAACCGCCGTAATTAAGCTCAACTGCGATCGGACTTAAACCATTTAAAACAGTTTCCTTTGTGTGTCACTCTTGCAACATGTCACATTAGCATTCAGTAATCATTTTCTAGCCAAGTGCGTTATCGATGTGAATCCTTGTAAAACTGCGTTCATATGTTACACCACTTGCAGAATACTTTCGGGCAATAGTGTAATTATGTGCTGACAATAAATTCTCGACGTCAAACTTTAATAAATCCTTTTAAACCACGTTATAAGTTCGAGTGCCATTGTCTTAGGTTAACCGCGTGTTAATAACATTGCATCAGAACATTAATTCTTTTAACCGCTTGAAGGAATAAACATTTAATGATTAAAGATGGTTTATATTGTTATAAGTGAAGTAAAGTTATTAAAATAAAGATTAAATGGGTTTCAATTTATGCCACTCTTCGAGAAACTTCGTTCATCTCTGCAAGATTCCAAACAGGCCTGTTGTGTTGAACGACTCACCGCTCTACAAGAACCTCATACAGTTTGATGGTAACTGGCTTAGAATTAACTGCTACTCATGAAACCTGTGTTATCTCTCTTTTTTATCTTTGGTGTTAAACTTAAATTCAGTGTCGTTTTATTAATAAAGCAGACCCCATACTGCTCCAACAAAGAGTGGGTGGTCTTCCGGACTTTTTAGTGTAACTGCGTACAATTTGACCTACCCTATTGCTCTTACCCTATTCATACATTTCTTTCTTTAGTTTTTGCTACCAAAACTATACAGGATCAATAACTCAATATAGCCATAGTTATGATAAATGAAGCACCATTACAAATATATTTATTGTAAAAATAATATAAAACAAATCAAAAGGTCAAATAAATGCATTTGAGTTATGAACATAAATATATTATTTTTAGTGCACAATATAAATTACTTGAATATGTTTTAGTAATGCAAGGTGCTATGATCATACAACTAGCATATGAATTCAATTACATGTTTTTGAAATCTATGCTTGCTTTTAATGTCCTAAAAAAATCAATATTTTTTAAAATGATAAACTCTGAAATTTCTTTTTTATTTTACTTATGATAATTTTTTTTAACAGAGTTCAATAAAACAACATGAGAAGAAACTTTATGAATTATAATAAAGATTATACTTTTAACTCACCTTTAAGTCTTTTGGGGTCAATTTTATCTTGTGGAGAATGAACACTGACTAGTTGTATCTCATCTTGAGGAGTTAGTCTGACTAGAGATTTGTGAATGTTAATGCTTTCCATTAATGATACGAGAGTATCTTCTGAAAATGATAAATTTGCTTAAATTATTGAATCTCAGATCAATTTAGTAATTAAAACAAGAGAATATTATTATTAGTAAATAGATTAGATAGGAATTTTTAGTTTCAACAATTGGGTTGAAGCATTAAGTTTCAATATTAGTATAGTGTGCGCCACATAACTTGGCATGTAGGGAAACAGTAGTACAAGTTGCTCCCATTACACTTCCTCTACGTTCATTTGCACGGTCAACTCAACTTGAAAGTCTCTGCGTCCACAATAATGTTAACTGACTGGTCTGGGGTTACTCCATGCAAACCAGACTCCATCACATCTACTGGTAGTGAAAGGAGCGTAGTCTACCTGTGCCAAGCTATGTGGAACACTATACATTTCTTAATAAGGATAAGTGTTCAATATAAATTTTTACTTTTATACATAAATTGACCATAAAGACAATTTAGTCATTAATTCTATTTTCGTCATATAAAAAGAAAGTTACAGGTATTTCATTTTTGTACACACAAAATAATACCAATATAAATTACTTGAGAATTGACTGTAAAAGTTAAATCTACTTACTTTTGATATCTACCACAGCCCCTAGTACTCCTAGTACAGTAGACAGCCATGACACATCTTTTATAGCCTGACCTAATGTCAAAGGGGCAGAGTTAACACTAAGATGGTTACTGAGGACTAATGCCAAAACATTGAAAGTTGTCAGTACAGAAAACTTCTGCTGGCTATAGAACAATAATAAAAAACACAAATCACTTGAAGAAATTATATTGTAGCTTAGTTTACAGAATTTAGTAAAATATTAGAATAGACTATTAAAACACTTATTTTATGGGGTGTGAAATATTTTAACACAATGAGATGGCTTTGTAATATTTAGTTCCTACATTCTCAGCTAAATATTCTAAGCTGTCAATAATTAAACCTTCCTTGGAGTAATTAATCAGTTATAAAGTTGATCAGCTGTTATTAAAATTGGCTTTATATAGACTCTGTATGCTCTATAGTCACTGACCAATTTTTAATGTTTTTAAATACCAGATTTTTTAAAAGATTTTCTGATTATATCTCTCTTTATTTTCTTTACAAGACACTTTATTTACTCTTTAGATCATTTTCTACCAAAGCACTTTTTCCCTTTTAACTTTGGCTTTTGACTATGCTGCAATAAAATTGGCAAAGTTTAGTTAAATGCTATTTCTCTCATTTTGATCAGATATTTTTCCAACCAATGATTCATGTCATTGTCAACAAAACATCTGAAAACCTCCAGTCCTAATTTTATTTTACCAAGCTCCTATTCTTATGGCAAATTGGAACCGAATTTCTGACCAGCAAATTACGACCAGAAATTAATATACAGTAATACCTCGACTTACGCTACCCCCTCTTACGCGATTCCCAAGTTACGCGGTTTTAAACCATGCTGTTGGAGTTATGCAGTAACTGGCCTGTTCTGGAAGAAAATGCTTAAGAACTTTTAGAGCTAGCGAGGAAAAAATATTTTCAGGTTTTAAGGCCGCCAAAGATGGATTGGCAGTGATATTTGGCGCAAATACAGTTGTTGACCGTAAGTTGCAGTCTCTTATAGTTTGTCGCTCAGAAAATCCAAGGGCATTAAAAAATATTTCTAAAGCTAGCTTGCCCATGATTTGGGAGTCAAATCGGAAGGCTTTGGTAAGAGTTTTATTTTTAGGACTGGTTTTGTCATCATTTCATACTTCAAAATGAATGTTATTGTCGGTCTAAATAAATTCCTTTTGAAGTATTTCCTATTAATTGTCAATGCACCTGGCCATCCTCCTACTATTTAACTAATTTCGACACACACGTGAAAGTGATATTTTTGCCACCAAACACAAATTTGCTTCAACCGATGGATCAAGGAGTCATCAAAACATTTAAAGGTTATTACATAAGAAGATCTTTTTCGCATCTGCATGAAGCTATGAGACAGAAAAACGAGCTCTCTGTTGAAGATTTTTGGAAACAATTCAGTGTTTCAGATGCTTTGAGAAAATCATTGGACAATCTTGGAATGAAATTTCTCATAAAACTTTGAATGGGCTTTGGAAAAAGGTGTGTCCAAATTTTCGCCATTGAAACTCAAGCAGAATCAGTGCCAAAGTCCGATGTGATTGAAGAAGTTGTCGGTTTTGCCAGACAAATTCATTGAGAAGTGGATAATGATGATGTTCAAAAACTGCTGGATTTACACAATCAGGAGCTGACAATTAATTGAGGAGCTCACAGAAATGCGTGAGCAAGAGCAAGACCTTAAAAACGCAGATTCTTTAGACTCAGTTGATGTAGAATGAAATGACGGTTAAAAACTTGGCAAAAAGCCTTAGTTTAATTGAGCAAGGCTTACAAATTTTGGAAAACTTAGACGCCAACGATGAACATATTTCTGCCATAAAACAAACAAAATTAGGGAATTATGAGAAAATTCTGTGTGGGAATCTTCAACTCTTCAAACGAATTTACTAGATTTTATGAAGTCATCTATCTCAAAATAACTTCTTTTTATTATGTATGTATATAATATAATTTTTGGTTGTAATAAGTATTTAAGATTTTAATGCATACATATTTTTTTACAAAAAAATATTAGTTTATTTAGTCTTTGGTCCTAATTAAACATGATTCCAATGCGATTGTATGTATAATTATACCCCGACTTACGCGAATTCGACTTATACGGTTATCGCTCGGTCTCACTTATCACGTAAGTACGGGGTATTACTGTATTGTCAAAACCACTGCTTAAACTAATTCATATAAAGCTTTTTTAACCTTTTTAGGCAACTAACTTACTCTATCCTTTTTGAATATTTTTTTTATTGAGTTAACTGTCACCATTTATACACTGCATACGAGCTTAGCTATGGCAAATACAACTTAGTTTCTCAACTAGGTTGATTAATATATTACTGAATATTCTCAGCAATACTCAGAGCTTTCCTGTTACTACACATTTTGGCACAATACACAAATCAAGAAAAAAACTAAGTGTGGCCAGTACTGTAATTAGCAGGTAGAATACATTCATTTATATAAAAAAGGTACTTATTTACCATAGTGCTACTATTTTTGTAGGACATACTTTTTGTCACAACATAGCATATGCTAAAGGTTAAAAATTGTGCATAATATTTAATATAAAATGAAATACCTGAGATACAAACTATTTTAACTTTAAGGAGAAAAAACTGCAAATTTTTAAAATGTATGAATATAACTAATATTTTCAGTACATACTACTTCTAAGTAGCCATTTGTTATTGCCAAGAGTATGTGGTGAGATCTCCCATTGTAAGTTACTCCAAGGTTTGTAGAAACTCCATCAATTAAAAAATATTGGAAAAATAAAAAACTTTACCTCAAACTCAAGTGAAGATGGAATCAAATAATATAAAAGTTATTTTATTTTATAATAACAATTCAGCTAGTGAGAACAATTCACAATGGTAAAATTTAAAACATTTTACTCTAAGGCTGCGGACATACAGAAAGCAATTGGTGATTGCAACGCAACGTAAACTAAGAGTTGCTATTAGAAAAGTTGCTAGTCGCTTTACACGATTGTTTATATAAAGTTGAGAGTTTAGTTGTCACTTATGTCATCGTCAGAGGAGGACGCGCTTCTTGTGTATATTTAAAAAAAAAAAACTACAACAACATTACAAAAAAAGACAATTCAGTGTACACCCCTATAGCATCATTCATGCGAAACAAAGTCAATACATTGCTGCACAAAATTTACGAAATTACCCAGACAAATGTTTTAATTATTATCGTACGAGCATTAGCAGTTACGACTACCTTTCAAGTCATGTATTTTAGAACATTAAGAAAATAACTACTAATTGGTGAGAACCGATTTCAGCTGGAGAAAGACTAACAATAACACCCGGCTAAGGTTAATTGTTCATTTATGTATTACTTCTTTGTATAAATGCAAAACTTAAAATAACATTACTTTGATTTAAAATAAAAATTAGTTTTTAAACTAATAAAATTTTATAGTTCACCGATTTTAAAATTGTTGGTAGTCGTTTGTATTGTGTAGAAGTTGTTGGATACACAAATCATGACCAGAACCAGTAATATTTTGTTTTTCTGACATACTATAGCAGTATAATAAAAGACTATTCAAAGAAACAGAAACACAAAAAATATAAATAAATACAATAATTATTTAAATAGGGTAGCACTCTTGAGAAACGCATACACAACACAACAAATACTGCTGGCAACGAGAAACTGAGCAGCGATTTTACAGAATGCCGTGACCGGAGCAACTCTAGTTTCTGTGTCACTTGCTGGTTGCGTTGCTATCACTTCACTATGAACAAGTGGATTCAACTCTATAGGCTATGAAAAAGCGACTTCAGTTTGTGTTGCGTTGCCATCACCAGTTGCCTTCTATATGTTCGCAGCCTAAATCTCACTACACATTAGTTTATCAACTATTTTATAGTATTCCATACCTTTGATTGATTTTCAAATTTCTAAATTGTATTGTCGGTATTTCAGAGAGGTGCAGAGGCTTAGGGGAGAGGCTACGTTGGTGGGGTTCTCCTTAGCAGCTTTGAATGTTGTGTCCGGGGTGCCTTATCTCCCTTGCACTGCTGACGGTAGGCTTATTATCCACCTACCATAGCAGAGCGGGTCTTCGCTGGTCCTGATGACATCTCTGCCACCCGTCGTCCAGCAGCCACCTCAGCCAGTGACACCACAACAATCTCTACCACCTCAACCCTAGGAACCAGCGCTGAGCAGGGTATCGCTGGTCATCACGTCAACCCAACCAACCACCAAGCAGCAACCACCATCCACTTCAGCTGCAGCGTCAGATGAGGTGGTCTCTCAGGACTTGGATATTATAGTAACCGAACTACAGGGCCGAAGGGCACTTCAGGGAATACCTCAGTCATCTCCTGAGTTGCTACCAATAACGCTCGAGGACCTGGACAAAATCGATGACATCGGACAAGGAAATACGGCGTCTAGAGGAATAACACTTCTTGCAATAAGGTAAGATCGAGTTTTTTGTTTTTATGTGAAAATTAAATTAGTGAGCAATATATTAAGCTTTGCAAAGACACTTGTTTTAGAATATTACTCCCTACTTTCATCTTCACGTAAAACCGATATTGTTTTTTATTTGGAGAGGTGTATAAGGCAGAATGGAATAAACAAACATACTAGTTTCGACGGCGGTGTCGCCTTCATCAGATTTAGAGTAAACGGTTTTAATTTTTACCGTTACAAAAATTATTGTTTTATAATGCCTAATTTATGTTCCCTTACTGTAAATATTATTAAATGACATATTACTGCTACAAAATTGAAATTATTTTCATAGTCCATTGAGAATTAATCATTTAACTCACCTATCTATAATAGCATATCCTAAATGCAATATCTGTTCTTGCTCCCTTGCAGGATTACGAACAGTAAAATCCACAGGTCCTCCAACCATTTGTGTTACAAAAGATTTAACAGAAATGGGTTCACCAAAATCCATATACATGTTTCCATATTTCTCATCCATTATTCTTAGCCCTTTGATTAGACCCTAGAAATATAAATAAAACACCATGGGTTAGTGAATAGTTCTTATACTCTAAAACACTTGGACATAAATACTCGTATATTGATTTGTTATACTTGCCTATAGTAGCATTTTTTTTTCTTTCTAGTAATTGTGCATAAGAACAGCCACTTACGATATTTTGGAAAATTGTTCAAAACCATCAAATAAGATGATACCCACAAGAATTTTTTTTCATTGACCTAGGAAAGTTATATTTTTCAATTTAAAGTAGGGTAAAAGAATTCAGTATGGAAGCATAAGTTGTGAATGAGCCGTGACATGATACAAATGATTCGTGACGTCCCAACTGTAGTGATTATGTTGTGCACAGTCAGGATAGATTTGGTTATAAATTTATACAACATTACTATATTAAAATATACCTATGAAGTATCCAGCCAGGATAGATTTAGTTCTAATTTTATACATTTAACCATTTAGGTAATGTATAAAATGAAAACCAAATCTATCCTGACTGGACACTTTTTAGGTATATTTTAATATAGGTATATAGTAATGTATGAATTTAAAACCATAAAAGTTATGCCCAAACGTTGTTTCTTAAATATCTACACAAGTAAGGTATGCGTGACGTCACTGTATCACTCCGCTGCGGATGCAAAACCTTATGCTCTGCCCTGTGACGTCACGAAACATTTGTATCACTCCGCGACCATTCACAACTTATGCCTCTGCACTGAGTTTTATACCCTACTTTAAATTTTTAAAAAAATTAACTTTCCTAGGTCAATAAAAAAAAAATTCTTGTGGATATCGTCCTATTTGGTGGTTTTGAACAATTTTCCAAAATATCGTAGGTGGCCGCTCTTATGTACAATAGCCTTTTTTCCTAATGAGGATGGCTATTTTAGAAGATCTAGTCCTTTGTCAACTCAAACTGTAACTGACCTCTTAGTTGCTTTGGGTTACGATGAAAGAAGTCATATGTTGACGACATCATCACATTATACAAAGGAAATAAAAGCTGAAGACATATTTTTAAAAAATCTCAATTCAATAAACAAAAACTAACATACATTATCAAAACAGGGAAAAACTATTCCTTTAATTTACTTAACCTTATAATTATACATACGTGCAGGTAAACAAACACATACACCTAGCATATCCTGGAAACACACCGCCACTAGCATTATTCATAAATCTTCAAACTCTCACTACCAACACAAACTAACTGCTTACAACACCATGATCTATCACCATAGAAAAACAATAACACCACCAAGAATCGAACACCATATAGCACAAACCAATAGACACAAGCCAACAATGACTGATACGCTATATAACTGCATGCAAAATACAACTTAATAACCTAACTCAACAAACCCATAAAATATACAACACCAACATACAAATCATTTAAAAGTCATAAATTAACCAACAAATTTTATAAATATAATTACAAAATAGCCTACTCCACACACAACACCCTCAACAAAACAATTTAAACCAACATTAGAAACAAAGATATTTACAACTCCGGTGGTGTATATAAACTAATTTGCAGTTCATGCCCCGGTTTCTATGTAGGCCAAACAGGAAGGTCATTTCATACACTCTAACAAGAAGACATAAAGGCACTCATAAACAAAAATACTTAATCAACACTTCATCTAACACCTCATATCCTCAAACAAAAACTACACAAACATAACATCAAACATATACAATATCAAGAGCACGGTGTTACAATATATTACAATGAAAATATTGGAAAGAACCCCAATACCACAAAAATAATCAAAAATAACAAATAAAACAAGTTACCTAAGATTAAATCCATAAGTACATTTCGATGACTATGTCATCATCATCAGAGGGTCTTATTACAAAATTACAATCTAGCAAACAAGAAGTTAAAAACCAGAGTGATTTTTTTTATAACATCAAACCTACAAATTCCACATAAACAAAACTAAAATAATCTATATATAAACTATACCCAACACACATACTCAATAACCAATTACATTATAACTAACATATGTATAACTTTTTAACATCATAATGCCTAAAATGTTTTCTAAAACCCCCTAATATCCCTATCCTATCACCCCCCCCAACCTAAAACTACCAAGAGGTCAGTTGCATTCTGAATTGACAATGGGATACATCTTCCAAAATAACTGTCCCCAGTAAACAACAAAGGAAGTGCTAATATATGCAAGTATAAGGTATCAATATGTGTTTTATTGTAAAATTAGTAGCTCAAATTCAAGATAAAATCAAATAATATTAGTTTTTATACTATTTATAAATAATAACAAATATATAAAATTTGATTACATTTAATAAAAAAGTTTATAAATACCCCAATGACAAAAATCTAAGTAATATATCCTGTTATTATTATTGCAGACATTAGTATAATCGTCCAAGACATATGCTACATTTTGAAAATGTCATATTTGTCAAATATATTTACAAGTACTAAATACATATGTGTAAGTAAAAATGTAAAATCATAAAAAAAGTTTCTTGCAATAAAAAATAACAATAAAATCTACAATGAATAAATATGTACCTCAACTATACTTTGAATACTATACAAGTTTAAAATGAGCAAATATTCAAGTAATTTTGTTCTTTAAATTATAAAGATAAGTTTGTAAACACATGTGACATTGTGAAACATTTGTAAGAAATCAATGGAAAATATTAAATCCACATTTTTAAAACTACACTGGAACACCTAAAATCTAAAACTGATTAAAAAAAAACAAAAAATGTCTCTTGAAAGGTGAAAAGTTAAAAAACATGTTTCTTTATAACTTAAAGTTATAATAAAAGTTAACATTTTATAACATGTTTACAATAAAAGTTTAGTTATATTATTTTTTTCAGAATTAAGAGTTATATTTATTTACAATGAAAAGACACATAATCATTGTACAGCATTTACAAAACAATAATTAGTTGGAACAAAATCAGTTATCTTCTTTTGGTGTAAGATTCCTTTGACAATGTGATATTACGGCAACGTCACATGAACATCTCATCTGTTACAAAATATTGTAAATTTTTTACATAAATTATAATAGCTATATATCATTCTACAATAGAAATTAATCTGTTTTTCTTCTAATGTGAACGTTATGACAGACAATGTCAGAAGGTATAACTGTATAAATCAACTGTGCTTTAATGTTTAATTTAATAAAAGCTCTATACTACAAATAACTTTTTTGTTTATTTACTACCTTATGTACATTTCAATTGCATAGCAATCATCCTTAAAGGTAATTTACAAAACAAACTACACATAGGTATGTAGTTTGTTTTGTAAGTTGCCTTTTGAGGATGATTGCTGTGCAATCAAATGTACATAAGGTATTTAATTAAACAAAAAAGTTATTTGTGGAATTAAGTTTTATTTATTTAAATTAATGACAGAAGGGTTTTATTTTCCCCATAAATAATTATCTAATATTAACTTTCGGTGCAATAATTTAATCAATTAAACTTCAAGTTATTATTTTCAATTATCTACAAATACATACATTGTAAACTTACAGATGTTGATTCTTTAGGTTTGGCAACTCCAAGCATTTCATAAGCAAATAGAACTTCTTCCAAAGTTCTTTCATAACTCATGTTAACGGGAACTATTGTAATGTCAGGAACTTGACCATTATAAAATGTATCCATTACCATTGACAATAAACCTAAACAAAAACAAATTTCTAAATATATATTTAAAAACTTTTTGTATTATTAGTTTATTGAAAAATAAATTTCAAAATAGTATTATCTATTAACTCCTAGTACACGATAACCGGAGTATTCGCCCAATCACCTCACATTGCTAAGTAATTAATATTGAAGTTCCTTAATTGCTTACTTGCTGATGCGTTTCAAAACGATCGTGCCTTTTACGAAGCTAACCCTCTATCGGCGGCATTTTGGCTGTTTACAAACGGTATTACGGCTTTATGACAGTGGAGTGGGGTGAGGTGTCGGCGTCTTGTGTGATGTATTGGAAAAAGGGTGAGGTGTCGGCGTCTTGTATGATGTAATGGAAAAGGGTGAGGTGTTGGCGTCTTGTGTAATGTATTGGAAAAATTGTCCCAACTATTACATCGGCCAAACCAGCAGGTCATTCTACACACGCTTCGATGAACACATTACCCAAACAAAACAAACAAACCCTAAATCCAGCTACGCAAAACACCTAAATAACACCCAACACACACATACCGACATACACACTAATTTAAATGTTCTACAGAGTAAAAAATTAACAACCTTAGAAAAATATGAAATATACAAACACTATGCAACAGACAGGAAAAATGTATTAAACAATCACACACATTTTGAAGCCAATAGCCTTTTCCTATACATCACACAAGACGCTGACACCTCACCCCACTTCACTGTCATACCGTTTGTAAACAGCCAAAATGCCGCCAGTAGAGGGTTAGCTTCGTAAAAGGAACGATCGTTTTGAAACGCGTCAGCAAGTAAGCAATTACGTATTCACTTAGTTAAGTAGTTTAAAATTAGTAGTAATTAATATGATTGCATATTATTAAGCCCAATATTTTGCTATTGCTTATAAGAAAGCATTATATCCAGTTAACCTTTGAAAAAGGTCAACAGAATCTGTTAAATGTTTCTTTAGTGTTTGGGAATATATGTATATATACACAAAATTTCAACTCTTATTTTGGCAAAAGTAGTGATCTTACTTCAGATTCTCCATTGTAAAAACTACTCAAATTGTAAAGACATTTTACCCGTCAGTAATAATGAAAAACTCATCATCGCCCACAACAGGGCTTCATGTTTACACATATCGCTATTACACGAATCCTGAATTGGAAAATGAACTTCTTAGCATGAATACTTATTTGACTAGAACTATAATGCGAGAAAAAACATATTTCCTCATAAATGACAGTGTATTAGTGAGAGATAAGAGGAAGAATTATATTCTTGAGAGAGATAAGAAAGCAGGTCACATCTTTAATACCTAAGCAAAAATAAAGTACATCAGATGTGACTGAGGTTCCACAAAATTGGACTAATAACAACAAAATGACAAAACCAAGGGTTATTTTAGATTACACAAAACCTATTACTAAAAAGATGTACAACCCAAAACTGCAAGTTTTAAGGTTATTTAACAAAAAATATTGGTATAATAAAGTGTGAAATGAAAACTGGTGTTGTTTAACTTAATTTTATGTATTAACTTACTAGTGTACTTAGATGTTGAAAAGTACTGTGGTGTAGGGATGGTCGATCCAGTGATTTAACGGATCCATGATTTTAGTAACAGCACCAGGTTTGGATCAGTGACTTTAGTACCAGTGACAAGGGATACTGAGACTGCTCTGTATGTGGCAATAACAGCCAGGCATACCACACTGATGAAATGATTCCACAACTCCTACTCCACTGTACTCAACATTGTCACTATCTTGAAACCTGACACAAATCGTCCACCCACACAAGACGTAAATGAGTAGAGCCAGTGACAGCAACAAATCAACCAATGACAGCTGTGGTCAAATATCAGTAACTTTTCAGTTACGACAGCGAAATTATGCCCAATCACAATAGAGACAACACCCTCCTTCAGTCAACGACACTGTAAGATAATCAGCGCTGAGAGCCGAGCGGTGAAAGCAGAGCCAGTGACAGTGACGAATCAACCAATGACAACAGTTTCATCCAGTGACAGCGACAAATCAACTAATGACAGCCGTTTCATCTAGTGACTGCGACTTTTTGACCAATCACAACAGAGGCAACTTCTGATCAACCCATTGTCACTGGAACTGGCATTTTCCTTATTTTGTCACGGGTACTACCAGCGGCAAACGAATATCAGTGACAAGTCACCATGACAGAAAATATTGTGTATCCCTTCTGTAGTGAATACAAAATTATTTTAATATTTTTATTTATAAAACAAATGTATTTCAAAAAAGGTTTATTGCTTTTTTATACCAATATTTTTAGCAAAGTGATTTTATTGTATTAAATTTTGAGTGGTTTTTCCAAGAATTTCACAAAATAAATCTCTAATACATATCTTTTTTTAGGCTACTTACCAAATTTTGGAGGAAGTGTTTTGGAAGACCTGCTTCTGGTGCCTTCTATGAAGAATTCCACTGGAGAATCTCCATCAATAACTAATTTTTTAACGTATTCACTAAAAACTGTACGGTAAATTTTATCATCAGAAAATGACCTTCTCATAAAAAATGCACCAGAATGTCGTAGCAATCGACCCATTAACCACATAGACTGGAAATCTGTAACAAAATTTTAGTGCTAATTAAATTAATCCTCAAATAATTATTAAAAAAAAATTTAAACCTGTGTTCAACATCACACTAAGAAGATTAAATGGATAAAGATAATCATAAAAATATAATACTACAGGATACCCTTCTGCTTCTAGTAAAAACATTTCCAATATTCAAACGTTTTAAAAAACAATCACAGCTAAAAGTGGTTGTAGAAATCTTCGTAAATACCGCTGATACAACAGAAGTCAAAGAAGATATAGTGGATTGTAGTCGATAATCAGAAACATTAATAATTTGAACCAATTTTGCTGCCTATAAGTTGTGAGTTACCTTTCTAAGAAACACTAGCCACTATATTAATTCATTAATTAAAACTTATTTTTCAGTTTGTAAGTTATGAGCCATTTTTCTGAGAAACAGGAGTCATTAGGTTTTGGGAAAACCGATAAGTAACTATATATTTGGGTAGGTCATATTCTTAATTGTTTCATTTTAGCGACTGTATGTATTTATTGTTTACAATTTGTGTTCTCTCAGTCGGTTTGATTCTACAATTTACAGTTCCTAGTACAAACATTGTATTTGTTTAAGAATCAAATAGCATCTTAAACAATTCAACTGTGATTTATTAGATCTTTCATGAACATCTAAAATCAGGACAACTCTAGTATGGACAAATGATGAAAACATTGATGCTGTTCAACTTCTGATTTCTGGAAAATCATTATTAAACTGTGGTGGAGGTTGTAGAAGAAATCAGGTTCAGTATTGGGTTATGTTTAGAAATTTTGACAGAGAACTTGGCATGTATTGCATTTCAGCAAAAGTGGTTTCATGAATGCTCAAAAGAATACTGTGTCAAAATTAGCCAAGAATTATTTAAACATGCTAACAGTAATGAAACGAATGTACTCATTTCAGAAAAACATTTACAAATGTTCAAGCAAAATTTTAAGGATGTAAAATCCTTTATTTTCACTTTTTCAATGCTCAGCAGAGTACTGACTATTTGTTTCACTTAAATGCCTCTGTTCACTAACTGATCAAGCTGTGCAAGTGTCTGAATTAGTTTCAAAAAAATTAAACTAGATGTATCAGGGGAAGCAAATTCAACTATACACGGTTCAGATGCAACTTCTAAATTCATCTTTTTTTAATAGACCTCTTATACAATAATTTATGGCCATCTGGTTAATATCTTTTGCACTCTCATATCTGAACCAGCCCCCATATTTTGATCTTATAGGTTGGATTGTACAAGAATATCAAATTTGCTTCAACTTTATTAAAAATTATACACATAAAATTTATTAAAAATAACTCATTTTTATATGTGGTAGTTCAATAAATTAACAATTTTTTAAAATGCTATAAATTATATGGTAGGTACCCATTTTTTATGTGTGGCAATTTGTTATCAGCAGATATTTTCAAATTAATATAATATTAAAAATAAATTAACAGTCTTTTTTGTAGAAAATAATTTATTTTGCCAAAACAAACAAATTTTTTAAATATTTTTCTGTAACAAAATTAAATAGATTAATTTGATTTACCCATTCCTGCTGCGACACATGGTAGTGAAATGTCGTAGTTGAACATTACAAATGTCATTACTATGAAATCTGCATAGCTCCTATGACTTGGAACAAATATTAAAGGGTTACTACCCATTTGGTTTTTAATCTGGAAAAAAAACTAAAATTTAGTTCAAACTACATTTCTGGTAATCACTTAAAACTTATTTTAATATTAACCAACCATCTGGAGTATCTCATATACCCATAAATCAAATCTTATAATTCATTTGGTTATTAATGTCTTAAAAAATGACTTTATTTGGACAAAATGAATTACTACTTTATTGGGGCAGAAAAAAAATGCTAGACTAAAAAAGTACCAATCAACGGCAATTTTTTTTATAACACATTTGTTTTTTTTTAAATTTTGGTCCATTTAAGCAGCTGTCCATTTAACCAGTGACTCATCTAACCAGCATCTACTGTATATATTTAATTATGATGGAACCCTGTTCCTGGATATACTTTTCAT
Source organism: Prosapia bicincta (assembly GCA_036971475.1). Classification (NCBI taxonomy): domain Eukaryota; kingdom Metazoa; phylum Arthropoda; class Insecta; order Hemiptera; family Cercopidae; genus Prosapia; species Prosapia bicincta. The sequence continues at coordinate 274,462,095 of JBAIZL010000005.1, read as the reverse complement.
AAATAAACTGTTTGTAGCCACACAGGATATTAGCTGTTACTTTCCCAGACACTCTGTGCTGGATTATTATTTTTTTTCAAGTTGTGGTGCTGTTGTAATATCCACAGAATTTAAGATGAATAGCAAAAACCATTATGATCACTGTAGATTGGAATAAAAAATAAACTAATAAAAACCTAATATTATCAGAAAGTTTTAACAAAATTGAGTATATTTGTTTATCGAGTTATCTCCATAGTTCTATAGTGTTTATGTAAAGTTATAAAATTTCTTTATTACTTTTGGTTGTAAAATTAGGAATTTTATTTTTGTGCTGTTTATTGTTACATTTTATTTAATCAGGTACAAAAACACATTATCTTTTAAGGATTCAAAGGAAACATTATAGAAGCCAAAAAGCAGGATTGGGTTTCAAATTACGTAGTTGTTTTAATTTTATTTTTCCCAAGTATGTTTGTGCTATTTTGCTTTCGATCTATATTAATGTATAAGTATATGCTAATTTTTTAAGCATTACCTTATGTAACGAGAAAGGCTTTTGTTCGTTTTCACAATTGCAGGCTAATTCTATGCTATTTTCAAGTGTGAGATTGAAAATATTCAGTTTTACTTATACACCACATGTCAAACAGTTATGGTGTTACTTGATCTGTATCCTCTCACAAGATTTCATTTAAATACAGAATTTAATGCAGAATATGAAGTGCCAATCCAAGATAACTATGAGTCTCCTAGTAAATTTCTTCATCCACTGTTATGTTTTACAATATTTTTAACTACAAAGACAATGGTTTCTTGTTATAAATATCATGTTTCTATTAAACTAGCACTTATACTAACACCAATAACAGTTGGAGATATGCTCAAATACATTCACATACCAAATATGTTACAAAATTTGTAAAATTGACTTTTTATAGTTGATCGAAAAGATTTTAATATTGCTAGTATCAGAAAAAATAAAATACTCTATTAATATATTCAAGAATACTTCAAGGTTTCTGATTAGTGTAATGGTTTCTCTTGGTTAGGGATAAATAATACAGGTCTTCAAACTTTGTAAAAACAAAAAAATCATCACAAGACACATTAGTGGTACAGAGAATGGCCCAGTTTTGTAGCAATAGACTCTGGTACAGCAATATAGTTATCACAAATCCAGTCCAGTTTTTTATTTGCCCCAAATCCTGATTTAGCTTTGTTCTTACCTCAAACTGTGAGAGTTTTTGTAGCTGTCTGAAATATTGACAATGTAGGTGGTGGATTGTAGCACCTAAAACCTTGTCTCAGTTTTGTAAGCAGTATATCCTCTCACTTTGTCGCTGTCTCAAATCCTGTGTTTTAACTACCCTATATCGCCGTATCATATCCATAAATGCCTCAAACACTATGTCAGTTGTTTAGCTGTCACAGTTGTCTTTCTGTTACTCTTTTGCGATGTTCTCACTTCAGGAAAGAGTAGTGTTTGTGCTGTTCAGTATCAAAATATCCAGGAAGTAAAGAATAGTTCATTATGAAGCCAGTGAAAAAACATAAATGATTCTTTATGTGAAACGTTTTAGTAATCAGGCTGCAGAAATCAGTCCTAGGTACAATGTAATCTTTATGTATGCCTTATATCAAGAAGATCCTTCACTGGGCCAAAGAAAGGTTTGTCCTCCTACGATTGATAAGTTTATTTTCAATTTCGTTACCAGCCCAATTGAAAACAGTCTTGCAGTTACTCGACAAAAGCTATCAAGGTAAACATTCTAGATGTTATAAGTTTCAAAGCTTCAAATATTTGGTGTGAATGTTAATATGGGTCACAAAAATGGTTTGTTTCAATCCTCGAAAAAATTCCCACCAGGTTTTTAGAAAAGCTCATGAATTCTCAGTACTATTTAGTAGATAAAAAATGTAATATCTATTGTGTCAGATCAGAAATTGGATGAAACATCTGTGTATTTTGATATTCAATACACCGTACTTTCATAGACAAGATGGCAAGGGAGGAAAGAATCATTTCAATTGGGTAAAAAAACAAACAAAAACTAACAGTGATGTTTTGTGTAGAGCATCTTCTATCTTATCTTACGCTAAACATAAAAGAGGAACATAAGGGTATCTTATTACACTTATTATCCTCAGGAGGGAATTTTCAGAAGTAATAATCAAAGCCCAATTGAGAGGTTGGTCAACTAGTGAGGTAATAGAGAATTGGGTGAAGGTGATATATAAGAAGTTCTATTTAGGACTAAATAAGCCACCAAACATGCTTGAACTTAATGCATTTAAACCCATACCATAGATCAAATCAAGAATATTTTAGACAAGAAGAACTTTCAACTTATAATTCCAAGAGATATGATCAGTGAACTCCAGACTATAGATATTTCAAATAATGAGCTGTTTAAAGGCCCCTTATAACATGAATGCACAAAATGTTTAGCTTCAGATTTGTCTTTTACACAATTAGGAAAAATTAAAAAAACCATACCATATCAAAATTAAAAGCTAATTTTTCAACTGTCCGAAAATTTTTTTTACCAGAAATCTCAAATGCCATCTTGTTTATAACATTATTATTTGGTTGATGACTCTATAGATTACATTGGTTCTGAACTTGGAGAAATTTAACAATTAATGATTCGTATGATGAACATGACTGATTCAATAGTTTATACCAAAAGGATTAGATGACTGATAGTTTTTCTATGTTCTATTATCCTGATTAGAGCTGGAGTTATGTTCCATGGTCATACATTGCTTAGTAAAACAACAGGATTAAACAACTACATCATCATGTCAGATGATAATGCACATATAATAAATGCATACAGTACTATATATAGAATCTTTTTTTTCAGCTTGTTTTTTTGCAATTGTGTTTTGTCTCACCGCTGTAGGAAGGATAAATCACGAAATTATGCCCCAAAATAAAACTGAGAATGTACCGCCCCTCAAAAGAAATGTTGACAAATAGCCTTCCTTACAATAGGCGTTATACATATAAATTTAAAATATTGAAAAGATTTGCCTTTTCTGTTCTGGTTTAAGAAAAAGTTACCTCCTTGTTCGATCGATTCCTTGGAAATTCCTCAGATCGTATTTTGAGTCTTTGCCGCAGTCACCAGCCAAACCTTACGACCCTTACCCTTCAACTTCTGTTATGCGAATCTCTACTTAACTTGCTATTTAAATTTAAAAGGGACCAGAAAATCAAGTATGTAGAGACCAGCTGAATATAAACAGAGACCGGAATATGCTGCCCTCATGCGGCGATTATTGAACTGTTAGCAACTACTTGTGTCAATTACTGACTGTTTGGCGGCAGTACAAAAAACGTTACAGTTTAAACATTTAATAATAAATACACAAAAACCTCTTAACCACAAACCTTCTTTAATTTACCCTTATGTACATTTCAGTTACAAAGTAACCATCCTCAGAGGGATAACATACAAAGACTCTATTTGTCAGTCTCGGTCTTTGTATGTTATCCCTCTGAGGATGGTTACTTTGTAACTGAAATGTACATAAGGATAAAATAAAGAAGGTTTGTGGTTAAGAGGTTTTTGTGTATTTATTATTAAATTCAACCACAGTATATTCCTAATAAATAGTAGTTTAAACATTATTTAACTCATAACAGATAACTTTAGTAGCTGTCAAATTCATTGATATCCTAAGAGTGGTATTAACTATGTGTCAATTTCAGACATATTTGTTTAAAAATAATTAATAATTATAAATCACATTAAAATCTTACCTGCAAAAGTTTTTCTTCATTCACATAAAGTCCAGTTAATGTCCTTTTAACAATTTTTAATAAAAAGTAACCTAACCATCTTACAACTGGAATCTCTTTACTAAATCCAATTTCTTCAAGGATATCTTTTATTATCCGGGCAGCTTTTTTCTTGTTTATACTTTGTTCTTTACTAATCTAGAATAAAATTGAAAACACATAAAAATATCAATTGAGAAAACAAGTTCTTTAAATATTCTTTTATCTTTAAAAGTAGTAAAACAAACAAGATACAGTAAACTCCCGATTATCCGTGGGCGGATTAACCGGTTTGCAGATTATCCGGGGTCTGCCATTGTTTTACAAATATCCAATTTTTATTCCAATCAGATTCATGTCTTTAAATTTCCAAACGGTGAATTACGATATAATACTTATAAGGCTTAATAGAAGTTAAGATAAAGGGAATAGATATGTACGTACTAATTTTTACATTGAAAGGGAAGCATCCCGATGCGGACCAGCGAAATAAAAGGGGCGAGCAGATTACTATATATTAGAGACAATGACAAAATGCTTGGACGCCCGAAAACCTAATGTGTATCATAAGATTGTAAACAAATGTCAGCTAATCTCGGCTATAAATAGTCTAGGACGTGACATATGCATTATCCATGTCTGTCATATACATTATCGATCTTTACAACTGTGACACAAGTAGACACTGTGCGACAAAATGGTTCTCAAGAAACTTAGATCGCACATTAAAGCTAAATCAATACTCACAAAAAAACAGATGAAAGTGATAGATTTTTTTGTTAAAAAGTGAGAGTATTATGTGTAAAGGAAATTACATATGTACATACATACTTACTTTTGACATATACTTATGTACGTATTGTAAATATGTTGAGATGCCCTTTGTTGTTGCTTCAGGATTTATAGGTTATGGTTAGTGTCTATGTAAGTGTGGCCTGTTCTTATTATGTTATTAGCAATAGATAAGTCACTGTCATGTTTAATAGAGTGAATGTCTCTTTGAACCTTTGTTTAAACCTGCAACCTGTTTGTTCAATATAGAATACAGTAATACTTCGACTTACACTACCCTGTCTTACGCGATTCCCAAGTTATGCGGTTTTAAATCATGCTGTCCGAGTTATGCAGAAACTGGCTTGTTCTGGAACTTTTACAGGGCACGAAGAGAAAATATTTCCAGGTTTTAAGGCCACCAAAGACAGATTGACAGTGATGGTTGTCGCAAATACAGCGGGTGACTGTAAGTGGCTACCTCAGATAATCCAAGGGCATTAAAAAATATTTCTAAAGCTAGCTTGCTTGTGATTTGGAAGTCAAATCGGGAGGATTTGGCGACAGCTTCCCTTTTTAATAACCGGTTTGGTCATCATTTCATACCTCAAATTAAATGTTACTCTTGGTCTAAACAAATTCCTTTTAAATGCACCTGGTTTGTTAGTTTTAAATGCATCTCTATAACCTTATATTTGTGTTATCTATATTTTTGGGAATATTTTCACTGATAATTTTTTTTTCACCTTGTTTGTCTTGTTCCTTGTTTTTATCAAAGACTGTGTTATTGTACCTATTTCTGTGTGATAAATATTTAATTGTTGATTTTTTGTTGTTTTTTTTCAGAAGACTTAGGTACTTATTTTGGCCTAGAAGAATAGACATAAAGACAACATGTTTATGTTGAAGTTGGTTGAAGTGTTGTGAATCAATGTGTCTGTTAGTCGGTTTTTCTTTAGATGTTGAAGGTATGTTATTGTGTAGAACGTTTTGTTACTGTGAAGTTGAGGAATTTAATAACCAATCAGTTTCAAATTCTAAGTTGAAGTGAAGCTTTGGGTGTATTTTGTTTATCCCTTATAGTTTTTTTTTTTTTTTATGGGTATTGCAGTGGTTTGTTTGTCTTTTTGAGGGATCTGTGTTTTTTCAATGTGCTGTATGGATATGCCACCTCAGAAGCTGCTGATTCGTCTATAACTAAGACAGCAGGTTTGGAGAAGAATTTGGAGTTGAAGATGAAATACTTTTGTTCCGAGTTGGTTTCTAGGATGTACATGATTTCTGTGATGTGAGTTTGTAGTACATAGTTCTGCATCAATTGGGATTTTTTTAATGTTTATGATTCAAGAACATTGGGTTAAAAATCGACAATATATTCTTAAATTAGGACTTTATATTAAATTAGACTTTTACTTAAGTTAATTCGTCTTTTATTGTAAATAAAAAATAAAATTTTAATTTGAAAATGTGACGCGTTCCCTCGACATACCCTCGTAAACGTTTTAACAACAGATAGCGCTAGTGAAGCTTAGTCTCGAACATATGATTTTCAATACGTAATTTTGCAAGTGTAATATTTGCAGTTGACTCCGGAATTGTTCGTGTTGGAAGAATAACTACTTATATTAATTAATAAACCATTTTTATAATAATAGCTTATTATGAAATTAATAATATTCTCTAGCCATAAGTGTTATCAAAACTGGAATAATTATTTATTAAAAAGTCTAACTTGCTACGAATCTTTATCACGTTACCGATTTCTAACGCAAGCGTAGAAAGAACTTTGTCTGTTCTATGTTTTTACATACACGCACGCGCGCAAGCACACACACACACACACACACACACACATATATATATATATATAATGCATCGATCGCCCTCCCCCAAAGCAAGTCGCTGGATACGCGCCTGTATACAGGTATACCCAAAACTAGGTTTTTTAAATGACTACTAAACTGTTGTTTAACCCCAGATTTTGGGATAGTTAAGGTTGCAGTTATAGCAATATTCAATTACAAGTATACCTAAATATAAGTTACTTAAACAATAACAATACTGTTGTATGCCAGATATGGGCTTAATCATATTAATGTCAAATGATAACTGCAGGATTTTCAAATGGGATTGCTGACAACATATCTCCACATTTGATAAAAACAAATATGTTGATGTTGTTATTAGCACAGATGTACACAGGCAAGTACAGTCAAAAACGTTCTCAGTAATGGTTTTTTTAAAAATTGACTTAAATTTTAAGTTCATGCTACACAAAATAGTCATTATTCTCATAAATCTTTTCATTTTCATTTCATGTTATATTTAAGAATTTTATACAATGAAATAACACTTTTATATATGTAATATTGACAGTCTAAACTACTCTAAACATTCATACATGTTTAAAAGATGTACATGTAAGATGAATAACTGAAACAACTACTTGTATTTTATATAGAGAAAGACGTACTTTTTAACAAATCAAATGTTTATATATATCTTTACACAACTTTAAATTAGAAAATAATGTTTCTTATTTTGTTTCAACATCTATCCAACAAAACAAGTGTTTTATTATTTATAAAACCACTACACAAGTATTTACTACACAAGAGATTGTTTGCAAAAAACATTAATCGCTATCAGTATTTTTACAGCACGGTCTATGAAACAGCTATTTTAGACCTGGAAATTAAAAGTACCAATCTATGTGGTTTTTTTTAGTAGTTATCTATAGTGAATGGTTACAACATTCAGTATGTACTAAGTCTTACATTAGCATTATACACTGCAATTAACACAATTATGGTAAATAGCCTCAAATACACATTTAAAACAAAGTAATTAAGTATGCCCTAAAATAGATATTTTCTCATAAATACCTCAAAAAACCTAAACCATTTTACATATTAATAAAGTAAAGGTTTTTTTCTTAAAATTGTCTAACAATTCCTAAAACAGTTATAAAAATAAGTGCTTCAGCAATAATTGATAACCTAATTTACCGACCATACTTACTTCAGCTATAAGGTCCTGTATAACAGGACTTGATAAGACATCGTGTTGTAATTTCAGTGGATTGACTGGAGACTTATGTCTGTTGTTGGAAGTATGAAAATTCATTTCTCTTGAACAATACATGAAGTCACTGCACACATGTCGTTCCTTTAAAACATCCTTGAACACTGACAAATCACGAGTAGTCACATGTTTAACCATTTTGTTCTTCCTGTAATTAAAAATAAATACAACTTATATAGTTTTTAGTCATTACAGTTATTTTAAAAAATATTTTCCAACTAGAACATGACCTAGGTAAATTTATTCTAAGAAAATTACTTTAATAGCTATCAATTTGAGTTATTATTAAAATTATCCTACATATTTCTCAATAGAAATCTTAACCAACATATCAAGTAACAAGGTAATAAAGTAACATATTAAGGTAATTAAAAATATACCTCATGTGTAAAAAATTTTTGAGAAAAACCAATTATTTCAATTATTCAAAATCATTATACTCTGAAGAAAAATTTGTAACAGCTTCTTTAATGATTAGCAGATCATACTGGAGCATGCTACTAGTGCCCTCCAGTACAGAAAATATGGTTGTATGCTTATTAATATATTAATTTTAACCTATAATGACTTAAAATTAGATCAGCTAAAGGGTCTATTACAGATGTTGATCCAATTTCTATATTCTTATTCCTCAGTTGAAGGTCTATGCTGACAAGATCTTTATTATAGGTTAGACAATTTTGAAATGATGCTTGAGGAAAAATAATCCTAATCTTAGTTTTTTTTATCAAATTCCCCTGATTTTCCTATTCAGGTCTTCCTTCATCTGAAGAAGCTTCATAATTAAATGTTACGAAGGATGAATAAGAAAAATAGCTACATGTTTTATTTACTTTAATTCAATAGGAAATTGTAACAGAACAAGAATACAAGATTTTAATAGTGGTTAATTTTTAAACCATAGATTACCTGGAAAAAACTACTTTTATTATAATCACATTACTCCTTTCATCTAAAAGAGAATCTTACAATGTTACAAAATTTCTACACAATGGAAAAATATAAAGCTTTCAATTGAAAATTGTTCAAAACCACCAAATAGGACGATATGCACAGAAAGAAGAGGATTGTATTACTTTGTGGTACAAAGTATGTAAATCTTTGTAGTAACATAATTTTTTATGATACAAATATCATAAATTGATATATGAAAAATTAATAAGTGTCGAGTTATTAGTTTTTTGGAAAAAAAATCTGAAAACTCGACACTTATTAATTTTTCTTATATTAATTTATGATATTTGTATCATGAAAATTCTTCAGGTAGGACCTTAAAATTATTTTATACTAAATATTTTTACATGCTCTGTATTTTTGCATTATAAATGAAACAGAAGAGTTAATTTTTAAATTGGTTTCTTTATTAAATTAATTAATTTGTAAAAAATAAACATATTCTGAAATCAAACATTAAAACAGAGTATTTTAGTCCTTGCAAGAAAGTATAAGGAATTTAAGGTTATATCCTAATTCCAGTATGGTGACTAAAACATGTTATTTTAATAAAGCCATTCAATCAATTGAAAATATATTTTTAACGATGGATCGATAAAAGCAAATATTTTTCAACATATACTAAAGTATATACTAGTTTAGTTATAAAAAAATTATCAAGTATGTAAACTGTTAAACCTTTTTCTTCAATGATTTACAAAGATATAATTGAAGCTATAGCAATAATACAGGTCATAGGTTAATAACACATACTATTTTAATTAGTAAGACCCTGTAATTAATAAATGTTTATCTTAAACAAATTTAAAACGTTAAACGGTCAAATTTTACTTATTATAAAAGATACACATACCAACATTTCCTAACCTTTGAACAAAAATGTAACAAATCAATAAAATACTTACCAGTAATTTTTAATGGTTTAACAGGAAGATGCTATTTCTAAAATTAATTAATTATTATCAAACATTGCACTTTTTAAAAACTGATGAAAATTTATTGATAAAAACGAAAACTCCCTACTTCGACCGGCAAGAGTAAGCTCTTACGAATTTTTAAGAAAAATGAGTAAACTGACAGAAATGTAGTTTTTTCTATAGTTTAGTTTATAATTTTGATGTTAAATTGTCTACTTGTAAACACACGTTTATTATACACTTCCTAACTATATATTACAAAAATAGCTTAATTTTTAAAGAAGAGGGAGTGGCACATCCAGGCTATACTGATATTATTGAAGGTGGATCTGTCTAGGTTTAACGTTGACACACTAGGCTAACTTGCAGTGTTGCCGCAACTACCGTAGTGCGAAATCCCTACCTTCACTTTTACTCTGAGATAACATTGTATCAGGAGGTAGAAGCAGTTATGTAACAGTTTAACTGTTATGGAAGATTGGCATTATTTTACGCCCTTTAATTTGTTTATCTTAATAATAGAGCGCGTACTTTCGTTAATATTTCTTCGTAAAGAAACATCTTTACATTAAAAGAGTTTTACAATGGGTATTTAAAAAAAAATTAATCTTTAGGCACTTTCTACAATGTTAAAGATAAATCAAATTTACATAAGTTAGGAAACTGGAACATAATAAGTAAATTAATTAATTATTTGTTTAAACTCATAAAATATTAAATAATTAATTGGTGATTAGCATTAAGCTTATTAGATCAAATAAAAATAATTAAAGGATTATTCCGTCTAATTTTTAAAAATTAACGAACCTATACTTTTATCTTCAGATATATCCAACATGGGCTGTGTACTTGGTAGAGATCAAATGAAGCCGTATAAAAAACCCTGATCCACTTTTCTTAACCTCAGCCATTGTAAAAAAGTGCAGACGCTTCCGAGGTCACCAAACTTTAAACTTCTCCGATTGATTCATTGAATATCGTACATCGTACATTGCAAATAGTAATTAATTCAAATTGAAGACCGGGGTTACATAACGAACAGTTGGTTGTATAATAACAAATATTTCTTTCTTAAACTTAAAGTTGCTTACGGAGTAGACATTTAATTTTGACCCATTTGTCAAATTAGGTGAGAGCAAGAGGGGCACTCTAATAATGAGCACTAGTTTCATTTTATTTTACCCAAAAAGTTTAAGAATATAAGTATAAGAATATTTATTAACGTATCACTCTAAATGTTACTATTTCGTTTTATATCAAGTAATTTATTTTGAAGAGAAATAAACCTTCACCCACTGTTTATACCTCCCCTCCAAATTTGTGTACGAAATACCATTGATGTCGGGTTTATTTGACAAAGTAAGTTGCCTTGAAGTTTTCGAAGAATCCGCTAGATAGTGCATGCGTCGAGGGCGGGGGTTGTTTTATAATAGACTACAAAATATGCATTTATATACTGTAATGTTAATAATTTGCACACTTATTGTTGTACAGGTGTGAATATTAGTCCTAAAATGCATGAATAATCAATAAAACCCTAAAAGATAAAAGGAAATGGCTCTATACAAGCTGTGCGAATAAAGAAGGAAATTAAAGCAGGACTAGGATTTAGCACAACATTGTTAATCTATCTACATTCGGTGAATCTTGTAAAATGAAATTTTGTATTTCAAAAACTTGCACAAACTTACAAAGTACAATTTTAACAAGTTTCCTGAGACAAAACTCTTTCGATTGCACTAATCAGTGAGTCCACTAAGGTGGCCGTTAGGGTGCCTTGTTTTAATGCAGTATTACTCCTTAAAATAGTTCACTGATCTCTAAAGTATAAATTAATTTTTGTTTTATTTTGTTTTCAAAAACTATGCAATAAAACTTTTAAGATATAGGCTACGAAAATCTAAAAGCCTAATTTTCTTAGTAAAACTTCCTTTACAGACAATGAAAAAAATTAAGTTCAAAGTTTTTACAATTAATTTTATCGTAGCAAGTGATTATGAGGTCTTGGGGGTCTAACTGGGCTAGTCTTTTGGATTATCTTAATCAAAGCAATAAATGTGATAGGTCATATTGTTGTATGTAGGCCTAATGAATGTCGCTTTGCCAAATCAGATGAGTTGCTAGTAAATATAAATTTAGTTTAAATTTTAAGAACAAATTTCGTTCTAATTAGTTGTTGAAATAATTTATCAGGTGCATAAAATATTTAGTAACATAAACTGGTTTGTACAAGAAGCACAGTTTACGAGTTATTTAATATAATTAGCAGTGTGTGTGTGAGTGTGTGTGTGTATGTGTGTGTTTGTGAGTGGACACTTGTCGGGAGTTTCGTCTGCAAAGCGAGCGCATTGTGGGGTCGCCAATTTTTGTGGGGAATCCCCAGAACGCCACCTATGGTTTTAATAGCTGAAATTAGTTTATCTACGTGTCTTATCATCAGAAAACATGTTTAATTTAATTTTTGAAGACGACCCCACAACGTCATTATTTTGCATACGACTGTTTTTCGCACACCTCTGAACGCTTCCTAGTTTTAACACCACAGAGCGCTAGCGTAGGCAAACGGTGTGTACAGTGTGTACTTTTACTTGTGGGTCCGCTTTTGTGAGGAACTGGAGGTTACACACACTTCTTGTTCGTGGTACGTTTGGGGGCTTTTTCGTATGACACACTACTTGTGGAGAGTGTCTTGTGACGACTTCAGACACATAGCCGGCGCCAATATATGTACACTAATTAGTTGTTTTGAAACTCCAAATCGTGTAGTGCCAAGAGTCTATTTAATTTATACTTTATAAAATCACAAAAACCAGACTAATTATTTTAATATATCTCTAAATTTTTCTGAATTTATTTAATTATTTATGCTTAATATCTTCTATTTAGTTACATTTTTAAGGTTAAAGATGATTGTCTTAGCTACTTACAAACATTTTAACCACGTAGTTTATCATTATTAAAATATGTTTGAATTTTTCGTAATTAGAGTTTACAATTTTAATGTTTATTTGTAATCATTGCATGCAGGTTATGCTTATATCTCTCAGATAAAATTTTGTTTTTACATTACTTTGCATATATATTTTTGCATTAAGACTAACTGAAATGTTATGAGAGGTGATATAACTTGGTTCTTCTCTTTCCATTATTGGAAATATTAAACATCTGTTTAGAATTAAAACTTCATAAACTTGAAAAAATATTTTATTCTATGAAACATGATTCATCTATTTACGAATAATGTTTGTGGTTTTATTCAATTTTATTCCCAAATGTGTTTTTTTAAAATTTAAAACGTGAATAACAATATTCATGTACCTTTATCTATTAGGTCTGAATGTTAACGGCCACAAATTCCGAAACGTGACACACATTTTGGGCACTAAACAAAATTAAAGGACAAATAAATGTAGCCGGGCTTCGTGTATCTATTGAAGGACTGGTCATTATTCTGATCTAAAAACGTTATAAATAAACGTTAACAGCGCTAGCCCAAACACAAAAATAAATTGATGAATTTGTTTGTTTTTTTTTAATTAAGAGTGAGATATTACAAGTTGTAAATTAGAGTTTGTACTAGCAAAACTCACTGATGATGACTTTGCCTTTGAGGAAATAAATGACTAATTTGTGAGTCTAGTGTATGTATTTTATCTGTTTTTATTTGCTAATGTTTAAAGTAAACTAGACTTTAGGCTTGCAAGATAATTATTCATTGTACACGGGCTACACAATTTCGTTCCTTTTGATATTTAAAAAAGAGTTTTGGCTTTTTAACAAGTCGTAATTGATAGGAAGAATAGAATTTCAATAGAAATAATAATGCGTAAATATATATTCTACAGGTAACTGTAAGAATAAATTTACGGTTTGTAAAAATGATAACTGGAAATTTTAGATATAATTATAAGTAATAAAGATTTTCTAATTCCCAGTTAAAAATAGCATTAGAGAGTAACCGGAATTAAATAGCTGTAGTGATATCATAAATTAAGAAAAAATGTAAATAATTCCAAAATATAATTGTTTAATTTTAGTTAAAAGTAAACATTTGTGAATGCTAGAAACTTTTATCACATTTTCTGGATGGTAAATATCTTATAAGGATTTCAACATAATCGTAAACTTATAAATTGTACAAAATGTATGCTACTTTTCGACTGCTAAGTATAAATCTAACAGTATCTGGAAATCTGCCGGGCAAATACCTTCAAAATTTACGTTTGAATCTCACTTTTCCCTATATATTGCTTGTAACCCTGACCGATGAAAGAATGTCCGAGTGTCGACAGTTTATGTTATCATATCAGATAGACATGTGTAAATAAACGTTAGCCGTAGTAGTTCCAAGATAAAGGGCGGACGAGACACAGCAGTTTCTGCATATCATGTCTTATCGCTTACATATAAATGTACATCTGCAAAACTATCTATTAACGGTGATCATCGGTAACAGAAGTGTTTTTGTAAGTGATAGCGGCTAGAAATTGTTGTTAATCACCGATCCAATCGCGAGTACAAGTTCTCAGTGTTTAGTTTTGGATCCAACCGTTTTTTACAATCGCTTACATTTGTGACTTGAAAGCAAATAACTCAGGGCAGTAGGGTTTGCCCTTCAAAACCTCAAAAATCTTGAAAGTATTGAGCCTCAAATAATATCGTATTAGCAGCTTTGTCCGAAGTAAAATAATGTACTTTTCTTCTCACTATAAATAAAGAGAAGTAGTCATTTATTTATCCTGTGACATTTGACCATGACAATTCTCTCCCATTGTCAAAATAGTGATATAAAAATTCAAATATTATTTACTTCTATATTCGTGTTGAACAGCTACTTTATTTGTTTATTTATATATTTAGTGTATAAAGATATATAAAATTAAGTATTAATTTAATAAATTAAATGTTTTAGACTAAACGTGTATATACTGGATTTTAGTGACCATATGTGTGTATATGTGTATATATAGTATATATATTTTTACATAATGTTAAAATATTGTAAAAATATACGATAACTCAATATTGAATATTGTAACATACTAACCATCTATTTTACATTAGGAATAGGTATGTAAACTTATCCCTACTTCCATTTTATGTTTTAATAAATCAAGACGTTTGTACGGTTTGAGATGACAAAGGAACACATTTCCCTAAACTGTCTTCCTCATTTATGGAAAAATATGTTCCACTATAGAAATTATTTATATATCAGTATATGTTAATGTGTACAAAATATTACAATACTCAGCAACTCCACCCATTCTTATAAAATTTAGGTAATTTCTTCTGAGAAAGGTCAAAACGAGAAAAAATTATAGATTAGAAAATTAGATGCAATAAGATAATAATCACAACCGACGACCGTACAGAGGCACTGTTTAGTGAGTCAGGTTAATCTTATTCATACCGCAGCTTAATCTACTTAAGATAATTTAAAAATCATTTTTGAAGATTAGATTAGCAATTCCAAATTCTTTAAAATAAAAAACTATTGCTATTGGCATTTTCAATAAGTAGAATTTCAACTGTTTCCCCATATTCATTGTTTATATAAGTATAAAAGCGTTTCAGGTAGATAATCGGGGGAACAATAATACAAAAGCTATCCCTACGTTACGCACTCTAAATATGAAAAGGCTTTTACTTGGTCCACTTAATTAAACATATATTATGATCGAGCCTAACCTAATCCCCTTTTCTTGTTCACGTTATTCTACGCTTATTTTATATATATGTACAAACAATTCCAAACTATCTTCCCTAATAAAAATTTAATAATAGTATTTCTATAACTACAATAGCCAAATATAACTAAAAATTGTTGGTTTCGTTTTCGAAATCTCGAAATTTCGCTCTAAATCTCATTACACACTAGTTTAGTAAAACATATCGACTAGTTACGATGACGATACCGTTTTCATCAGTGATAGGCTACTACTAAGAAATTTCATCAAGCCACGTCAATATAAATTGTGTATAAGCTTCGTACCGTACAACTATAAAACAAACAAATTAATGTATTTAAAACTCAAACAATAAAGACATTATAACCTACAGAACACCAAACTCCTTACTCACGAGTTATCTATTTTACATTAGTATTTTTTGTATCATCAATATACAGGAAATACTATTCCGCACGTGTAGGCCTAACTCTGTGGTAAATTTATCAAGGGAAAGAATCCATTAAGTTCCAAATACATCGTCGACATACAGGATCCAAACCAGAAGAAGAAATTTCTTTGTCTCTTTAGCATTGCTCTTAAACCTGCTCAAAACGAAAAAGGCCAAGAAATCCGCCTGTGAGAAATTCAGAATTTACAGCGTGAGATGTGCAATGGAATATATATTGGCCAAACAAGTATGTATGAGTATTAAGGCTAGAAGCAGGGAGCAGCACTTTAAAAACTACTAACTTGAATACTCAACGATGACCAAGCATTGCCTGGACAATCAGAGTTTCTTTAAGTCTGACCATTCTAGAATAAACAGGTGATTAGGTACAACACTCATGATGCTTGGTAGACTTGGATAATAAACTAGTTTCGAGATGTCTCAGTGATCAATGAGTCTGGTTGCTACCGCTAATTTAAATGTTTTAAGTAATGTTTAAATTTTAATAATTATATAATAATCCCTTACTTGATTTTCTGTTTTTATTCATAATTTTGTATTAAACGTATTTTATAAACGAATACTTTATAGCGATAATTTGTTAAAATATGTTTTAAACTGTTTTAGAATTATTAATAGTAAATATATTGGTAATACGAGAAATATTAATGTAAAATAGATACCACTCCTTAGTAAGGAGTTTAGTGTTCTGTAGTTTAGGATGTCTTTATTTGTTTGAGTTTTAAATATTTCATCTTGTTTATTTTATATTTGCACGATACAAAGCCTATCGTTAATATATAATGATGTAGTTTGATGAAGGCCATTTACTGAGGAGGCGACATCGTCATCGAAACTAGTCTGTATATTTTAACAAACTAGTGTGTAGTGAACTGTTATAATGCATATCGATGTATCTTAGGCGTGAATCTGTGAAATAAATTAGACAGGAGTTAAAAGGACAAATAGGCTAAGGTAAACGCAGTGTTTAAAATGCCTTTGCTACCATACCTTTCGAAAAAAATCAATCATCCAGTGCCTCCTAATGTATGTATAGTGTCGTGGAGCTGAACAAAATGGTTTTAAAGGGGTTTGGTAATCGATATAGTATATTTATATATTTACCCATTATATTAAGCCCCATCGGCTTTTACGGATACAATTTTTGCCATTTTTCCATATCCTTTAAATTAGGTACATTCATTATATTTTCATTGTAGTCGTACGAATTTATTTAATTCCTACAGCATATCTTTTCCACAACGATTACAAGTAAAAAACCTTAACTTTCATCGTGTTAATACAAGAATGTTACTTTCTACAAGGCCGGGCGAAGAACCTGGGAATTTCTCAAAACGGATTTAAGTCGATTTCAAACATCTTCTCTTACTATTGTATTAAATCTTTCTCCTGGTTTTCATTTATTATTAATTATTTTCCATTTTGTTGAAATAGCTACAAATAAAAATGAGGAAGTGACTGAAGAAGCAGTTAAATAAACTTGCCATAAAAAAGCTCCTTGTTATACTGGGTATACAGATTACTGATAATAACTAGCGATGTCTATCTTATTGTTAGTGCAAAAAAAACAAAAGGTTTTGACTGTTTTCAATTTTTTTACCTGTGTATTTGCTTTATTAACTGATTTTTCATCAATTAACACAATCTTTTGTAGTTAGTATGAAGTAATTTTACATTGAACGTAAGGTACAATATTGTTTATGATACCATGTCAAGCGAATTGTTATAAATACAGTAAACTTAAGTCCAAGCCTCTTCAAGATGAAGGGCTCAACCTGATCCCCGCATTTTGTGCCTCAATTGGTCAATCTTGATATAAATGTGTCTACAATATAATCTACGGGCGATGATCACCATATTAGAAGTATTCTTAATGCGTTTGACGCAGATCTAGCTACCTGCATTCATGCATTTTCATCTCTTTCTTTCGATTCGTAGGTTAAACGTGAACCACTAAGGGCAGCAGTGGGTATTGAATAGCCCTCCAAAAGATTTGTAAAGGTTGTATTTATATTAAAATAACACCAGCAGTTTTGTCCAATATATTGTGCTTTTCTCTCAAGTGAAGGAAAATAGTCAAATTTTCATCCTATGACTTTTGACTATGACCGTTTTCTCCCAAAGTTGAAACATTATTTGTTTCTATCATCGATCGACTTCAGCCTCTGATTACCTATGTTTGTTTACTTATCTCTTTAGTGCAAACATAGAAATTAACACGTAGTACACATACGTTGGTCATATTAAATGCCAAATTGTATGCAATGCTGCGATATTCTAATAACACGAGTATACTATTGGTTTCTATTGCATGTTCGCACATATTAACCACATAGAACATTAGTATTGCAAGTTAGGATTATGGAAACCTGTCCATACTCCCACCCTATTCTTAAAAAACAAGACGTATTATTGCACTATCAAAATGCAACCGAAGATTCACTTCTGCATTATTCGTTGTGGTAGTCTGTAATATTTATTCTTTAAATACATGACCGAAGTATCATATCAATCACATATTTGTAAATAATAATGGCCATACTTCTCTTCAGTATAATATCGCGAACCCAACAATTATGGATTATGCTTTAACGTCGCAAGGTTAGGCCATAGTCAATACAAATTAAAATAAAGCAATGCTTTATAAAATAGATTTTAGTTTAGGCCATCAAAATATAGATAAATATGAAAAGACCGAACTAACTCTAACAATTCTCCAACAGTATCTTCGCGCCGCCGGGAACCGTGATATAAATTTGAGCTGAACTATCTATGTAATATATTGAATGTAATTCCATACTAAGAGGTGTATTTATAGTTGGTTGTTTATTTTCCATATTGTTTCACTTCTTTTTAAACAAGAGTGTTTGTTCTAGAACTTCGCTTTAAGAAACATCAACTTATAAATACCCCATTTATAACATTAGTGGTTTAGTAAACAGTAATGGTTAAGGCTTGTTAAATTAATTTCAGTGTTTATTTCAAAACTTTTCTATAAGAAACATAAACTTATAAATACCTCATTATAACATGAACGTATAACGGTTTAGGGTTAATAGAATAATTTCAAGAACATATACTTAAAAGCCCTAAACAGCATTGAGTAACTCTATCATTCTTTTCCAATTAAATACTCAGCACTAGACAGCAATAATGAATAGCCCATTGACCCGCAACGTTTAGAATCACAAATGCCTACAGTACTTTTCACATATAAAAGGATGAATTGTGGCAACTAAGTAGTAGTATAATACCACGTTACTGAGCCCCTCCTTACATAACCTAGTCTACTGTGTAAATATTTCCCAGTAACGGAAAAGAGAAAAATACTGTTTATATCTATACGTCCTTCTCAGATAAAACTGAACCTTGTCATATTGTGAGTTGTATAATAACAAAGAAATCATGGAGGGTAATTTAAATTGGGTAATAGTTTTTTTTCAAAGGTTTTTATAAAATAAAATTTACATATTATTTTATATTAATCGGCGAAGACATTTAAATAATAAAACAATACAAATAGATACTAGTGGATCTGTTTCTAAGTTAGCGAAATCCGCTTGGCTTACCATCGTTTTTACTTTTAGGATTAGGTCAAAATGTCAAAATTAGGCTCAACAAATTAATAATGATTACGGAACACATAACAGTAAGATTCTGTGTTTATTTTACCACGGGATTTAAGTAGTTTTCAGTGTACTAATAATACGGTATGTCCAGTGCATCCCCAGCTTATGAAAAAAGGTAATCAGTTTTATCACAACTATTTCCACAATTACCCTAAAATGACCACACACGTTTGTAATCAAGCTACTTGAGGTTCTAGGTTATAATGATGATTTAGTAGCTTTAATCGAAAGTGAAACTGTTCGAGAAAAGAGGCTCCAAGCTTTTAAATACCTGCAATCGGTAATTTCATACATTTATAAACATCGTGTTACAATTATATACACAACAATATTATATTTTAAACACAAATCATATTATGATTTAAATCTTATAGAATAACTTTAGTTGTTTGCGTTTTAATCATAAAACGGACGATTTTGAAAAAATCAGCCTGGTATTTCCTTTAGTTGTAGGCAACTGGTATTGTAACTAATTATTTATTTTATATTTATCAAAAGTAGTATGTAGCTATAAAGTTATTATTTTTTAAAAAAAGTGTAGGTCATTCGGGCACACTTGCTTAGCTTGTTTTGAAGTACCCGTTGCTATTTTGCAGTGTTTTGTAGAAAAGAGTTTGTGTTTTATTTTACTTACAAATACAGTCGATCTATACATTTTGGGAGGTATGAATGAAATTTGGAATATTCTGTAGACCCTATAGTTTTGATAGTGTTAAAATTAATATTTGTATAGATAGATAAAATTGAATTTTATGTTTGTTTTATCTCTCTCTCTCTCTCTCTCTCTCTCTCTATATATATATATATATATATATATATATATATATATATATATATATATATATATATATAATTGTTTAATATTCCTTATGATGTTGGTACTGTTAGCCAACGAAAGCTTTGAATTGTATATTCAATTATAATTCTTGTATTTGTATTTTTACTTAGTTCTTTATATATATATATATATATATATATATATATATATATATATATAAATGAATTTTTGTATGTATGTTAGGCTATACACGCCTAAACCGCTGAACAGAAATTTATGAAATTGTTTGATACATTCCCAGGTTAGTTCGATTGAGGTTTGGTATAGATCTATTAACAGGGCTCTGCCCCAGTGGCTTAGGATGGTTCAAAAACTGATGTAAGTGTGTATGTATCTTATGACCGCCTAAACTTCTGAACATTTTAATGACATTTGGAGACATTGTTTAACATATTTTCTGGATGGTTTTATATATATGTATGTATATATATATATATATATATATATATATATATATATATATATATATATATATATATATAGATGTATGTATGTATATGTAAATTCAGAGGGATTGTTTAATATATTCTCAAGATGCTTTGTTAAGGTTAGTGTATATCCAACCAGAGGCTTAGGATTGTTCAAAAACCGATGTATATATGTATGTGTGTATGTATATATCTTATGGACGTCTTACTAACTAAACAGAGGTTATTATAATTTCGAGAGATCGTTTTATCTTTCATCAATTAAAAATCTTTTATAGTTATTATCAGAGTAATTTTACATTGAACGTAAGGGACTCTATTAACTGTATAAAACAACTGTAGCGAAATGTTTACTATAAATAAGTGAAACCTCTCAACCACAAATGACTTTTTTTTATTATGTAAGTTTCAATTGTATAGCAATCATATTGAGAGGTAATTAAAAAAAAATAAAATTGTAATCACCTCTGAGAATGATTGCTATGCAATCGAGATGTACATAAGGCGTTAAATAGAAGAAAAATGTGATTTGTGGTATAGAGGTTTTATTTATTTATGTTAAGGAACACTATTGTTTATGATACCATATCAAGCTAATTGTTATTCTCCAATATAAAGGCCTGAACCTGATCACCGCATTGTGTGGGCACCATAGCTCCATACTTCTGTTCAATACAATGTCGCGAATCCATCAATTATGGATTATGGTTTAACGACGCAAGGTTGAACCACAATCAATACAAATGTAAAATAAAATCATGATTTATAAAATATATTTTAATGTAGGCCATCAAATTATAGCCTAATAATTTGAGTTTATGTATGAAAAGACTGAACTAACCAACAATTCGCCATCAATATTTCCGCGCCACCGGAAACCGTTACATTAGGTTACACGAGTTGAACTATCTATGTAATATATCGAATGTAATTCCATAGTAAAAGCTATATGTATAGTCGGTTGTTTATTTTCCATATTGTTTCACTTCGTTTTAAACAAGAGTGTTTGTTCTAGAACTTCGCTTTAAGAAACATTAACTTATAAATACCCCATTTATAACATTAGTGGTTTAGTAAACAGTAAAGGTTTAGGCTTATTAAATTAATTTCAAGAATCTACGTAAAATCCTGAATCAGCATTAAGTAACTGTATCCTTTTATCACATTTAATCCCCAGCACTAGAAAGTAATAATGAATTGCCCATGGTCCCGCAACGTCTAGGGCCACACATGCCTACAGTATTTTTCAAATATGAAAGGATGAATTATGGCGACTAAATAGTGGTATAATAGCTATCAAATCGTAAGACTTGAAAATGGCAAGTGTAGATTTGGTCAATGTCTTGAAATGAGCTGCTATACTCTTACTTATTGCTTAAATAAAATTATACAAATGGCTTTCAGAGAACAAATGAAATCATCTTATATAACCGAAGGCTAGTGTAGAAACATTTCATAGTAAACGGTAAAGAAAAAATATTTTTTATATCTTTGCATCCTTCTCTTAAACTGGACCTTGCCATATTGTGAGTTTTACGCAAACCAATAAAATATCGAGGTTAATTTAAATCGAGTAATAGTTTTTCTTCATAGATTTTCCTAAAATTAAATTAATTATGTTATTTTAGTAATAATCGGTGAAGATATCTAAATAATAAAACAATACAAATATATATTACTGAATCTGTTTCTAGGTTCGGAAAATCAGTTTGGAGAGTTATCGTTTCCACGTTTAGAATTAGGTCAAAAAAGTAAAAATTAGATCAACAAATTTATAATGGTTTTGGAACACATAAATGTAAGATTCTGGAAAGTTTATGTTACCACGGGATTTACATCACGTTTTCAGTTGCTGTGTCTATTAATACTACGGTATGTCCAGCGTCATCCCCAGCTTATGAAAGAAGGTAGCGAAATTAGGTTTATCTCAACTATTTCCACAATTACCCTAAAATGACCACCCACGTTTAAACGTGCAACTTGAAGACCTGTGTTACACTGGTTATAATGATGTTTTAGTTGCTTAATCGAATAGTGAAACTGTTCGAGAAAGGAGGCTCTAAGCTTTTACATACGATCCAACTTACCATCGGCAATTTCATACATTTGTATACGTCGTGTTGAATTTGTATACGTTTTGTAAATCTTAAATCTTATACTTTAACTTTAGTTGTTCACGCTTCAAACACAAAACGGAAGATTTAGAAAAAATCACCCTGATATTTCATTTAGTTTTAAGTAATTGGTGTTATAACTAATTATTTTTTTTTATACTTATCAAAACTAGCACTTAGCTATAAAGTTATTTTTTATTAAATTGTGTAGGCCAGGCTATTCAGTCACACTTGCCTAACTTGTTTTGGAGAATCCGTTGTTATTTTGCCGTGTTTGTAGAAACGAGTTTGTGTTTTATCTTACATACAAACACATTCAATCTATATATTTTAGGAGGCATAAATAAAATTTGCAATATTTTGTAAAACCTTGGTTTTTTTATTAATTGAATTTTAAGTTTCTATAGATAGATAAATCTGGACATAATATTTGTTTTTATTTGTCAGAAATAAGAACCCTACATTTTTGGCAATCATACAAGATATATTAGTATATAAAAACCGCCAATTCATAAATACAATTAATGGTATCGTGGAATAGGATTTTAGATTTTTTTTCTACAAAATAATCTATATTATGTTCCACGTAGAGGCAGGCATGTTGCAATGCTTTAACAGATATAAATAGTTATTGTTTTCATTTTTATAAAAAATGTTTTTGACAGAATTTTATAGCTCCTTGTGTTTATAAATCAAGAAAAAAAATATTTTTAATGGTTTACTATTGTTACTATTTTTAACGATTAATTATTTTTTTTAAGAGTTAAAATGTAAAAACTTGTAATATATAGAACAAAATTTCAATCGTAATTAAAATTTCAGAGTGAAGAAAACATGCATTTTTCAAATACATCAATTTTTTGAGAATATTGCAGAACTTAATAGTGCCTGAAAGCAAAAGGATTTAATGCCATGGTCTAACGTTCCGATTGATCACACAAATGTAACCAACCTACTTTGGCTTCATCTGTAAACGTTGCAGATCAGCCTAATCTAGCCGGCTTTTTATCATACTACTACGCCTTATCTCAACTTCTTATGATCACAGACGTAAACATCGGTGGGTCGGAACGTAAGGAGGTGATGACTCAGATAGATAATAGTCAGGCAGAAAGCCCCCAACATACCATGCACAAGTGAGTGTGCACGCTTTAACTGCGTCCTCAGAAGAAATTTATAATACGTGAATTTAAATTTCAAGTTACATTAAAGGACAAGTTGTGCGTTTACTAATAACAATGTTTAACAGCTATATACAGAATTTCAAGTTGATTACTTCACTAGATCTAAGAGCTCCCACAAGATGCGTGTAGAGTTTGCGACCGGCCAAGTCTCCACAAACACGTATAGGTGTGTGTGTGTGTGCGCGCGCGCGCGCGCTCGTATGTGAGTACCACTCACATTTATTAATAGCAACATTTTAAATTAATTTATAGGCTACAATTGTTTGGCTTAATCTGAATTTTTCTTTAGTTATATTAATTTAACTCTTAAATTTTGTAGTCCATTACGTTCGGTGAATCTTATTAATCACTCTAACATTAGTTTATGACTATCCGAACTTTAAATTGCGTAAATTTGTAAAATCTTACTAAGATAGAACGTTTTCGGTCGCTATGTGGCGATCTTCATCAGTGTCTTATGGATCATCAGTGTGTAATGTTAAAGTGATTTACTAATTTAAATTTGTTTTAATGGTATGGTTTGTTAGGTTTGAGGTAAATGTTTGGTTTAATGCAGGCCGTGCTCTTAGGGGCACTTAATATCCTGTTTTAATCAAGCTTTGGTTTGACCAGAGTATAATTGGTTTAAATTTAGGTGTAATGTCGGTTGGGGTTTATAATTTGGTGTAAATTAAGGAATTTGTTAAATCCGTTATAAAGTCTGAGAAATGTTTTCGAATAGTTTATTTTATATTATTTTATTACATCTTCACTTGAGCCATTAATTTTAAACATACACTTGTACATATGTTAGTATGTTACGCTTGCCTATGCCTATAGTAATATTTACATTTTTTTTATTATTAAGGACGCCCGTTTCGGGGGATGTGTTCCATTGTCAACTGAGTTCCGGTCTTAGTTGATAATGGGACATATCTCGCGAAACGGCCATCTTCAGCAATATAGAAATTATATCCTACTATAGGAAAGTATAAGATATGTACAAATGTTTCTAGTTTATTTTATTTATTATATTTCCAGTGTAAAAGTTTATAATGTTAAGACTATACTGTATTATACTAGTATAAAACATTGCCGTTGTGGTTTACGTATCATTTGTCGTTTATTGTGTTAAGGGAATGACAAGGCAATTTATTTATTGTGATCCAATTTTCGGGTGATGTATTTTAGTTAATAAGTTGTCCTATATCTAATTTATCTATGTTTTTTTTTGTATTTATCGGTCATCTGTGACATTTATATTGCAAATAAATGTTCTCAGGGGTAGCATGTTTTCAGGAACATAGAACTAATAAAACCTGTTGTTGACATTTCAATAACTATAAATGCTGACTAATATTTTTATTTAATGTCTGTTAGTAACTATTAATTTTTTATATTGGCCAATGACAGATCACCGACAATTAATTCATTCAAGAATTAAAATGCACCATCTGGAATTGAATAAAGTGGCAGAATTAAATGATTCTCCATCTGTATATGAATCTTTAGTAATGAAAATATAAGTGAATTAACATTTCTGTAGGTTTTTGTTCACTCGAGGTAATGAATATATTATAATGATTGTGTTGTTTAAAATTTAATCTGTTACCTCTGTTATTAATAGTAGATGAGTTAGTGTATGTATCTGTGGTTTGTCTATTTTATTGTGATAAAAATTTGACTTGTAAATGAGAATAACTATTAAGAATTTTGTATTGTTGATTTTTATTATTTTTTTATGTAATGTTAAGAATTTTATAAATTGTAAGCTATGTTGTATATTGGTTTAATAAAAACGAGCTCTTGTAAAGGAATTTCAGAAAGAAATTTTAAAAAAAGTATGTATTAACTGTCTGTGATCTGTCATTAGCCTACATAAAAATTTTGCAAATAATGCATATTTAACCTTACATAAAACATACACGAATAAACTCAAGGTTTCCTAGTAATAAAAAGGTAAGTTAAATCAGATTAAAATATAGTCAAGTTGTAATCTAGTTGACAATCTCACTGCTATCTGTAGTTATTAATTTTTTCCAGGTCCAATAGGTTTTCATTTCTTATTCAACATTTAATTTGTTCTATTCAATCTAGAGAGAATCCCTGTTGACTTATTTAAGTAGATCTTTATTGTTTGTAAACGTCTTATTTTCTAAATACAATAAGTTTTGTTTTGCACAGATTTTTAAGTCATATATAGCTTTTTATTTTTAAAAAGTTTGTCATTTGTTTTATTCTAAAACAATTTTAGAATATTGTTTTGCTTTTTCTTCAAATTCTAAATGCACCAAAATAAAATGTATTGAAACTTAAACAGCTGAAGTTGCTTCTCGATCAGCTGTGCCGACATTTGATTGTTTCCGCGTATTTGTGAAAACTAACATATTTCATTTGAGGTTAGTTTTTGCTTACATGGTAGTAACTACTGCAGAGAAAACTATGTAAATAAAATGAAATCTTACGACTTTTTCAGGAGGCACTGTTTATTTTGGCGCATAGGGTAAGTTTTAAGTTTAACTGTTTATTTTTAAACGGATGTATGTTACTGTTTTTACAGTCAAAATATTTATTGAAAATTACCTGTAGTGGTATTAGCGAATGCATACGTTTATCATTGTAATCTCGCGGTAGCATACGGTTCTTAATAAAACAGAAATAATATTTCTGATTGATTTTTATTTAGCTTATGATTGGCCTGTTTGACCTGATATATAGCTACATCCGCTAAGGAAGTTAAAAAGTTTAATAATGCGAGAGGTAAACAGTTCATGTGTGAAATGAAACACGTCTTCTTGTTTCTCGCACCGATATAATAACGTATCTAAAAATGGAGCCACTTCACGTCTCGACAAGCTAGCTAATGTTATTGAACTACTGTTTTTTGTTTTTTTCTAATAACCAAATGTATTCTGACTGGATGCTTTGTAGTTTAAAAACTACGAATTTATAAACTTTTGTTTGTGTGTGTGTGTGTTTATTTGTTTATTATTTGAAAATTTTTAGTTTGGAATAATCAGCACCATATAATTAAAGTTTTAATTTATATATGGCCCAGCACCATATTCTATTATTTTTGTCTGTGTTCTGATGACTCTCTACACCACTAGATGTAATTTGTTTCCAATATAAGTGACATCTGGAAAACAGATAATTAACTGTTTTAAAATTTTTTGATTAGTTTGAACTATTTGATATATTGTTTTTTTTTTTATTTGTCTTTAATTATTATCCGTGTTTTATGCACACGGCTAATATATAACAAATAGCCCCAAAAAATAAATTATATAAAAAAAAGTTAAATTCGAAATTTAAATATAGTAACTAAATGTCACCCAAATCTCTAACTAAAAAAAGTAATATAAAAAAAGAATTTTCAAAGTTAATTACTGCTTAGGCTAAAAAAAAATATTTCAGTTACTTTTTACAAAATATTTACGATTAATATAAGTATGTATATAAGTATAAGTATTAATTAAATCTAATTAATTAATTTATATTTGAAAAAAATGTATTAACATCAAGTAACATCTACTACAAGGTTAAAAAAATGTATTTAAACTTGAGTGGATGAATAAAAAGTATTTTATTAACAATTGAAAATTTGAACAAGATATATAAATAAATATATATAGGGAGCGTGTGAACTAATACTAGAAGTTAAAATATGGGCTGTATTAAATTCACTGCCTCCTGAAGTTTAAAATAAAACATATACAAGAACGTAGACAGCTGTAGTTTGTAGCTTCTTTCTCAACAAGGCCGCGGTTTTTTCCACATAAGATTATGAAGTAAAGAGAAAAATTAAAGTTTATATGACTATAAATAAGTTATAGAGATTAAATATTTCTTTAATATCCTGGGAATGTAGAATAAACGTTTGACCAGTCAGTAGGAACTGACTCTGTTTTAGCCTGGCAAATAAAATACTACACTGTTGGGTAGTCTGTATAAATAGTGTAACAGTTGCTCCCTGGAAACGATAAAATGCTCTCAGACTTTTTAGTAGAGTTTTAGTAGACTTTTAGTAGAGAATATCTAGAAGATTGAGTATGATAGAGTTGTTGATTTAAAACATTAAATAATTTTGTAATTCTTTTTAAAAACTCTTTCTCGTTATTTTTAAAACGTCCTATATTTCTATTCCTTCTGTTAGTCCACTCTCTCTCTCTCTCTCTCTCTCTCTCTCTCTCTCTCTCTCTCTCTCTCTCTTTCTCTCTCTCTCTCTCTCTCTCTCTCTCTCTCTCTCTCTCTATATATATATATATATATATATATATATATATATATATATATATATATATATATATATATATTGTTCAAATTTCAGTCATTAATAAAATACTTTTTATTCATACACTCAAGTTCAAATACATTTTTTTAAACTTGTGGATGGTATTTGATGTTAATATTACAGTTTTTTCAAATATTAATCAAATTTAATAATGAATTAATTTAAGTTTTCTGTGGAAGAAAAACGTTTCTCAAAAAGGATATGGTATGAGATATAGGCCTACCCTTTTTTCAGTTTTTGAAAAGTTATTTCAGTTTTACACGTTTTTCCAGTTATTTTAGTTTTTGTGTTGTACATCTTGAGGTTTTTCTTATAAATTACACTTATGGCAACAGCTTGGCAAAAAAAAAAACACTACTTACTGATATTTTTCAGCAGGCGCGTTTCGCGTCTAGTGCGAAACGTGTCTGCTGAAAAATATCAGTTTGTAGTGTTTTTTTTCTTGCCAAGTTGATACCAAAAGTGTAATAGATATTTCGTCCCATTTGGCTTAAAATTAGTGTTAATATATGATTTCATAAAACAGCTGATTTATAGTTATAGGTTATGTGGAATAACACTGTTTTAATGCATAGGCTAAGTTACTTTATTTATATTAATTGTAATTATTTAATAAAAAGTAACTAGAATAAAACATTTGTTGACAACAACTTGAAGCAACTGTGGCGTAAATGTTTATATTAATTAAAACAACCTCTCACCACAAATTCAACAAATTTTATTCAACCTTATGTACATTTCGATTACAAAGTAATCATCTTCAGAGGTATTTGTAATCATCTTCTTTATTTGTAAAATAAATAAATAAAGTTTTAGTTAATATAAAAACATTTGTTGTTGATCTAAGTGAGTTTTTAGATTTTTTAAATGTATATTACTTGTTTATAGCTAGTTCGACTGCTAGAGAAGATTTACTTTACCCGTACACCAATCAGACAGGGTTTTAAATACTACATGTTTGTGCGTGTTCCTACTAAATAACAGACATTTTTCAACACTGGCTTACATCTACTTAAATAAACCTTCAACATTACTGAAATCTCTTTAACACCGTCGAATCAAAGTCGAGGTGATCTTCAAAACGACGTCTCTCCTTTTTTGCATATTCTTGTCGGTTATTTCAATTCTGTTATCTGACTGTAAAAAATCACCCTTATTAAGCTTCCGTAAGGAGTGTCGTCCCGAAAGCAATGTCTCTAAAGATTTGACAATTATACAAAAGGAACGAGTTTTCCAATAAATTAGTATTTTCTTACAAGCATTAATAATGCAAAATATCATTTAACAAATACTTATGCTTTGTTACTATCCTTGGTATCGAAGTATATCCCAAGTATTTCATAAATATTTTTATTCATATTTCAGTACTGGTTAGGTTAGGTTTTTTTGTTTCAAAATGATCGGTCAATTAAATTATCGTCGTTTATGAAAGATTTTAAAATTGTTGTGGACAATAAGTACAGTCCGATCCCGGTAATCCGAATTCCGGTAGTCCGAAACTCCCACTAATCCGGAATGATTTTCGAAAATATCAAAACGAGAAATAAACAAATGACTATATAAGTAAGGTTCAAAGAAGGAAGGCAACATTGTTTTGTTTACTTTGCAATCACCTCAGTGAATCGATCTCTTTCCATTAGTCAGCCTACAGCAGTTTAGTTTCAACATTAACTGCAAGCAGGCAGTAAGTATTTTCTTTCAGTTATTACTGTACTGTAATTAACTAACTCTACTCTTAACATGAGCCTATATGTACTTTATAAAACCATATAGGCATATATGTAGCCGTATTTACGTCGTAGGTATACATAGCACGCGTGCATTTCGATAATCCGAAAAATGGTCTTACATTTATTGTTTCGGATTACCGGGATTGTAAAGGATTAACCAAAGTAGAGGCAAACACCTTTAAGTCTTGGGTAGGGAAAGGATATTGGTTCATGGAAAGGATCGCATACCTGAAGTAGACCTACTGCCTATGAGAGTGATATAAGCTGAAGGATTATACATGAGGAAGGTTCGGTGGGATAAATGTAGGCCTAAGGAAGGTACATGAAGCTGGCTTGGGTCAGATAATGCGGGGAAATAAGTCCCTCGTGTCTAGCTTTGCGGTTAGGCTAGCTGCATTTCCTATGCAGCCACACGTAAGTCACCAGATGAGCGAGAAATGTTACAATTAACTAATTAGGTGCATGACTTTCATAATTAACGGATCGTAACTGAACAAGGAGCTCTTTGATCATTAGCTGTATTCATGGGTGGGTTTTGTTCTTCTACACCTGTTATCTTTACTTATCTTTCTGGAAATTTTAGGCTTGATGGGCTTAAATAACAAGAAATCATTTTTTTGCTCTGTCAACTTTACTTTATCCAATGCCAGATCTTGGCAACTCCACCATTCTCCGCCTAGCCTCCCTGTAGAGAGAATGCTGACGTCTCTCTTTCACGTCTTGCAAAGCGGTGCAGTTCTGAAGGTGTGGACCGTCCATCTTGTAACGGTTGCACAGAGGTCACATCTCTGCCATTCTCCTCCTAGCCTCACAGTAGAGACAATGCCGACGTCTCTCTTTCACGTCTTGCAAAGCGGTGCAGTTCTGAAGATGTGGGCCGTCCATCTTGTAACGGTTGCACAGAGGTCACATCTCTGCCATTCTCCTCCTAGCCTCACAGTAGAGACAATGCCGACGTCTCTCTTTCACGTCTTGCAAAGCGGTGCAGTTCTGAAGATGTGGACCGTCCATCTTGTAACGGTTGCACAGAGGTCACATCTCTGCCATTCTCCTCCTAGCCTCACAGTAGAGACAATGCCGACGTCTTTCTTTCACGTCTTGTAAAGCGGTGCAGTTCTGAAGATATGGTCCGTCCATCTTGTAACGGTTGCACAGAAGGAATTCTCTGCCATTCTCCGTCTAGCCTCCTAGTAGAGACAATGGTTCCTTCTTTCTTCCTCGTCCTGTTAAGCTTTCCAGTTCTGAAGGTGTGGCCCGTCCATCTTGTAGAGTTTGCACGCAGGGCAAACATCTGAGGCTGCTGATTCTATTTTATATAAGTAGGCTTCCAGGTACACATAGCCCGTAAGCATTCTGAATCTGGCAACAGGTTCCACTCTAGGTAGGTATTAGGTATGTGTTATTAGCACTGCGTGCGTCAGGCCTTTTCATGTCTTTCCAGCGCTCATTTCTTTTTGGCTTTCCCTTGTTCATTGATCGTTGATTCAATCAGCCTTTCTGCTGTCAATAGGGATATTGGATTATCAAACCTGTGGCAAGGTGTTAGCTTTCTTCACTAGCTGGTCTCTCAATGTCCCTCAATGCCGACATGACTAAGAAACCATTGCTGCACAATGTATCACCCTTCTTCAATCATGCCTGCCAGGGTTTTTCGTTCGTTCATTGTTTGCACACAGTCGATGGATGTATTACAAGTTAAAGCAATTATGGCAGCCTGTGAATCCACGAAGAACACAACTCGTGCCGACTTTCCGGAGATTTTACAAAGTATTTTGGCAGCTTGTACTATCTCACCATTGAAGTTGTTGGCATTAAGAGCTGTAGCCCTTACAGTGGTCGCTGTAAAAGCAAGCTCCATAGACATGTTTCCCCGCTGACCCATCAGTGTGTGCATGGATCCAGTTGTCTTTGCTCTGTCTCAAATATAGGGACAACTAAAGGATTAGGTAGTTGCAGGCAAAGATCGATTAGGGTTTCCTTCTGTAATATCTATCTAAAATCGTTAATTCTCAACAAAACGATTGTGAACAAATTTGATATACTTTACTTGTTGACATTTGTTTGGCATTACTAAGATTTATAGTCATCGTATTTCAATACAATTTTACAATATGACATTTAAATCGAATTTCAAGGGTCGCAAATATAAAATAGCCTAGATGAAAGGCGTAACTCTCGTTAAACAATTTCTTACATTAAACACACTTAAACATTTTCTCTTCTCTCTTTCTCTGCCTGCCTGTCTGTCTATCTCTCTCTCTCGCTCGCCCTGTCCATCTGTCTACCGTTTTTTCTCTCTCTCCATATTTTCTCTTCTCTCTTTGTCTGTCTGTCTGTCGCTCTCTCTCTCTTGCTCGCCCTGTCCATCTTCCTACAGTTTTTACTCTCTCCGTATTTTCTCTTCTCTCGTGCTCTGTCTGTCTGTCTCTCGCTCTCTCTCTCTCTCGCTCGCTCGCTCGCCCTGTCCATCTGTCTCTACAGTTGTTTCTCTCTCCGTATTTTCTCTTCTCTCTTTCTCTGTCTGTCTCTGTTTTTATCTCTATCTGTCTCCGAGACTTTCTCTTTCCTCTATTTATCTCTCTAGCACTCTCTGCTTCTCTGTCTGTTCCTCCGTCTTCTTTCTTTCTTTGTGTACTCGAATGTATTTATTAATGCCATATCACAGCGTCAATTATGACGCTCACTAAATCGAGGTTATGCTGCTCAATAAATTTCGACCTCTTTCATCCCTACTTGTTACGAAATCTATTTTATTTTCTTCACTGAAGTCTTAGAAATACGCCTTACCATAAAGAAATTGAAATAAGAAGCTTCGGCCGAGCCTAAAAAGTGAAGTAATTCATTCATAAATTACATTTCCGTTTTCGAAATACCCATGGCCGCCCAAGTTACTCCACACACAGTTGTCGCTGACCTCGTCTCACTTGCTGGCTGTTCCACTCAATTACATCGTCCTTGCCTCTGGGAAAATACCTCAGTAGGTCCTGAATATTTTGAAAATTTCACTTTATAATAAAATTGTTAATTACTAAAAGTCGATTTGTACGCAACGTCTAAATTATTACCTCTGGCCACACTTTAACAACCATTTAACACTCTTACACAATTATGTAAATTACCATTTATTCGTCCTTGACAAAGAACTGTATTGAGCTCCATTTAATAAATAACTTGATAAAAATACCAAAAAAATAAATCGCCACTTTAATATTGATTTTTTTACGATCCCTAAATGCCGTTGTTAGCACTGACTTTTTCAGTGTAGCAGACATTTTTCACAAATTCAGGATTATCATTAGATTAAAAAGTACATCATAAACTCGTTTTGTATTTTGGAAAAAATTGTTCTGGTATCTAACATAAAAAAAGGTTTTAATTTCAGCAAAAACTAAAATTTTATTATTTTTTTGACATATATATATATATATATATATATATATATATATATATATATATATATATATATATATTAAAACAACATAGGTTATTCAAAAACAAGAATATTTATTAGTTTATATCCAAAGCTTTTCGTTGGTAAACAGTACCAATAATTGCAATAACAAATAATTAAATGATGATTTAAATTACATAATAAATAATGATTATTGTAATTTTCATTCCTGATGATGTTGGTACTGTTTACCAACGAAAAGCTTTGGATGTAAATTAATAAATATTCTTGTATTTGAATAACCTATGTTGTTTTAAATTATTAAAAAAAGAAAACGTATTATATATATATATATATATCGCAATATGTATTCTTGTGTATTAATAAAGAACCAAGTCAAAATACAAATACAAGAATTAAAATTATGTAGAATTATAATTACAATTATAATTGTAAATTCAATTATAATTCTTGTATTTGTATTTTAACTTAGTTCTTCAAATATATATATAAATATCGCAGTATGTTTTAATTGTTTAATATCAATTGTTTAATATTCCTGATGATGTTGGTACTGTTAGCCAACGAAAAGCTTTGAATTGTAAATTTAATTATAATTCTTGTATTTGTATTTAGACTTTTGTTCTTTTATACATATCTATATATATATATATATATATATATATATATATATATATATATATATATATATATTTATAAAGAAAACAGTGTTGCAGAGTTAAAAAATAAACTTATATATATATATATATATATATATATATATATAAATGAATGTTTGTATGTATGCATGTGCCTTATAGATGACTAAACCAGTGATTTGATCGCCATAAAACTTTGGAAATTGTTGAGTACATTCCTGGAAGGTTCTTCGAACATTACAATTTTTTCTAACTCGTAATTTTTAAGTGTTAAAATGCATAAAATATGAATTTCTATTTTTTAAGAGATTTAATTGAATTCATTCCAAATTTTGGTTGCTAGGCAACACTCAACAATCATTATTTTCCAAGACATTTCAAATAATACACAAAACATATTGTATATCCGAATGCATTTCAATAAATAACATTCAATAAAGAACTTTTATTGTCACATTTTTCTCGATCGACTACTATAAGTTCAGCTATTATTATGTTAATTAAATACTAAATTAAGTTTAGCTAATGTTAACACACGTTAATGGACTTTTAGGCGATACGAAGATCACTGGGTCAGCTAGTCTATAATAAAAGAAAAGAAAAATTTAAGCCAAATTATCTCCACACGTAGTTCATGATTCAAAATTACTTTAAAAACTGTCAAATATTCTCCTTATCAAAAAGTAGAATTTAAAAAAATTGACGTTAATAATTTATGTGTCCTTTAAATTATTTCAATTCTTTAATAATATTATTTAAAAAAATAAAATTTTTAAGCATTATTTAGACAATGTATTCTCGCCTATCAGGGTTTGCACCTACCCCTTTGTGTGTGTGTGTGTGTGTGTGTGTGTGTGTGGTGTGTGTGTTTGTGTGTGTGCTTCAATACCGTAGTACAACCGGAACTAGAAAATGAAGTTGAATAGCTGAAGCTGTATGTTTATATTCAGATAATTTTAAACACATCATTAAATATTACTACATATAACTTAATTCTAAAAATACTATAATAGGTTTGGCATTATTTTTGAAATCACAGTCATAGAACTACTACAGAAATCTATTTGAGGTAATACGTGTAAGATTATTATGCTTGCAATATCAGTCTTTTTCGTAAAATAAAAAAGCATGGGCCACAGCTTGTCCTTGACAAGTTTTGAATATTTGATTGCAACTGTGACAAATCACGCCTCAGATCACTTTGGACGTCCAGCCTTGATAGTATATTCGAGAAGGTCGTTCTGTCTTGGAAAGGATGAAAAATGTGGATTTAAAGTCTGATGGCGGCGTTGCTAAAGTAGAAGCCTTTAATTGCGTCATAAGTCTTTAGAACGTTCTTCTGATGTTGGAGCTTCAGTTTCAGAATGATGAGTGCATCAAAAAGGTCTGGTATTCTAAGTACGAGATAAATCCGTCAGCTGTAAACGTGCTATACAGATCTTCTCGCACGCGCACACTTATGGTGCACAGTATTATTGACGCACTTAACATTTATAAAAACGTCCAAACGCTGTTTTAATTAGGTCTAACAATAGCTAATAAGTTTTCTAATAGCTTATATACATGTAACATGCGTTGTCCATGTCTGTTACTCTGTCACTGAAGCTTTTAATCTCGTCACTAGATTGTAAACCATGAACAAAACCTTCATACATCGGTTTGCCGCTTTCAGTAATTTCTAATCGCTTAGTTCTAGAAGGTTCTAGCATTTACGAGACGGCGTACTGTTGTATCCGATCAAGTGTGACTTGCCGCTTCTTGTAATATCTATCCACTTAAGTATTGAAGGTTCTAGTACTTACGAGACGGCTTACTGTTGTGTCCGCTCAAACATAAAAGGATTTCACCGCTTGAAGTGAAAACAACCAGAATATGAAAAACAACCGTGTTAGTATTGAATCCTTTTCGGTAACCCTTGACAGTTACTTGAAACTAATTTGTATTAAAAGGGGTAAAAGAAGGTTTCGATGACAGACAACACGGAAACAAAAATCTAAGCTGAGCATGAATCGCGTATTTTATTTATGAATTTTGGAAAACCTAATGCATAGATTTTTGTCAATTGAGGCTGAAAAAATATTTCTGAAATGTTTCGGAGCAAAATCAAGTAGGAGGGAGTCAGGAATTCAGAACCCTCCCACGGAATTGTGAAAAAAGAACTAAAGATAACAATTATTTGTTAGCACACATTAAAGAAAATAAGGAACACAAACGGTTGAGCTATCGGTTGGTAAAATTTACTTCCTATCTTGTGTTTTGAAGATTCTGCCTCAAAGAGAAACTGACGATAACCAGTTTACATCTGTGTGTTTTTTTTAAATCTATTTTAGTGTAATCAAGTTTTATCTAAAATTCTCCCGTTGCAAAACACTCTTGGTACGTCGCTGAAATTCCATGTTACGACCAAGGTTTGAGTGCTTTTCTGTGGCTCGATCCTTAATCGGATGCTACTAACCGATAACTTTCAGATGCAACATTAAGAAATCGGATGAGATCAATGAAAATGTTTGCATAAAAGAGGTACTTTTTGAATGCAATTGGTACCGTAGGTATGGTAATCCAGGGAGAGGTATTAGTCAAATTATTATTTGTTCTTAACCACGTGTGCGCATTTTTGGGTTATGGGTAAATAATACCACACAAATAATAGAAAATTAGTTGAAGAAATATGCGCTTTTTCGTTGTTCCAGATTATACTGTAGATGACACTCATGTTAACCAGATGCCAATAGATCGTCTGGAATGTTCTTCCAGATGAAAATCCTAAAATGAGTTTTCCTTGCTTAATCTACTTATAAGCGACGGTCATACACCATCGGCAAATTTAGGAACTGTTATTTCCGAATTAAGAGATAAATGCAATTCTAAAGAACTTTAGTTATGCGCGCTGAGGTCAAGCATAGGATAATACTTCCCACACGAGTCCAATAAGTCACGGAGTATTGTTAGTTACATCGTCACCAGTTCCACAAGTGACTTCACTGTCTGCTCTTCTCATCCCGTGAACCTTGTTTACAAAGCATATCGTTACAGTCGAATTAAAATTAGAAAGGTATTTGAAAATTGGCACGGTAGTAGAACAGCTGGCCCTTCTGACTTGGTTGGAAAAATAGTTTTTTTTTTAAATTTTAACTATACTATAACTGATGAAGAAGACTTTTACAAGGTTTCTCTAAATTTTTACGTTTTACCTCAAATTCGGCTAATAAGTGTCGAATATTCTTTGTTTGTGGAAGAGTTTGGCAGATGGAATAAATATATTAGAAAAGTTATAATTCATTAGAGTTAACAATGAGATTTGTAATTATAAAAGCAATAAAATAACTTATTTTATAAATAACGTTTATTAATATATTGTAGCCCCTATAAATTTTCAATCGCTATTAATATACGTTTTTATTTATCCACTCAAGTTCAAATACATTATTTTAACCTATAATTGATGACAATTGTTGTTAATACAGTTTCTTCAAATATTTATTCAGTAATTAAATTATAAAAATTTAGGGGTCTAGGTCGGATTTGAACTGAGTATATTTATGTTAAAAATTTAGCACTCTTCGGCACTAGGGCCAACTTTCCATAGCTAGAAATAAGCTTCTCAAAGATCTATATGATAAACATCAATTATATTACCTTAAGTTGTTGCTATGGTTACCAAGCAATATCATAAACAATGCTCTATGATTAAAACATGAATGAAAAGAATAAAATAAACAAACAAACTGGATTAACGGTATCGAACCTTGCTTTACAAACGGAGAATGGGAAAGGAAAGCTAAAAGAAACTACAACATGCAAGAACTTCTTAATGCAAGCAACGAAAGAAAGAAAGCGTATATATAGTAACAAATAAAAATAATATTCCAACCACGTGGAAAATTGCAAGGAAATTCGCTTTCTGTCTTACCACTTAGGCTAATATTGTTATTCTGACATAAGGCATATACATATTTATATTAATTCTTGAATTTTTTAGTCCATTACGTTCGGTGAATCTTATTAAACAATAGTTTATGACGATCTGAACTTGGAGGATAGTCATAAACTATTGTTTAAGTGATTAATTATATTAATTGTAATTATAAAATAAAAGGAACTTAAATAAATATTTTCTTTGTCGATTGAAGTAGGAATTAACTTTAAACGAGTCAATTCAATGTTTATTTTATTTTAGCTGTAACAAACTTTGCCCTTATTAATTATATTTTTGCCCTTATCAAGCATGAAACAGGTTCCTAACCTTTATCAAATACTCAATTTGACCAGGCAAAAAGTGTCACTCATCCTGTAGGTTTGAGCTTCACTTCCTTTGGGCAGAACGAGATTTTTAGTGAAGTGTAGGACTTGATTTTGCTTTCTAATATCGATCATTTGTTTGTTAAATGTAAGAACAGTATCAGGTTTGATAAGGGCTACAAATAAGTTGCTGAACGTAGCTAAAGTTAAAATAAAATACGTAATAAATTGACTCGTATAACAAATAAACCTCCTTAACAAAAACTTATTTTATAAATTCAATCCCTAGTTTTATAATTTAATTTTTAAAATTTGTATTTATACAGTATTGCTATTACGACAATCCAATCATTGAATTATATAAATGTGTTCTTTGATCCGCTGTTACATTAGTGTTTTTTTTTTTATGAGTTTTGTTTTAGACGGAGAAGGTGTAGAAAAGTTGATGACAGTGATGAAAGTGGGCCTGGGTATTATGAGAGGCGGCAAGGTCAATATAGCCCTCAGGCGACAAAAATGTAAATTGATAGATTTAAAAGTGGAATTTTCTCTACAAGTTGCTATTGCCCTGCCGTTAATGATTGCTATCTTTGTACACTTATTTTTGAACAGTCCGCAGTTTACTGTCTTCTCGTCATATATAAAAACTTTTGAAGTTGTATTTAAATTTTTAATGAAGGTAAGAAATTTATTTTATACTAGCTGTACTCTACCACGCTTTACTGTGCACATTGTGGTTGCATGGATGAGAAATGAGGAACGAATCAAAGCATACATTTCATAGAAGTTTAATTTTGCAATACTTCAGAGGTTAAGGCAGAGGTTGTGTCATTTTTGATCGTACCGTTGCCAGAATTAATCTGATAAGAAATGTTTT
Source organism: Prosapia bicincta (assembly GCA_036971475.1). NCBI lineage: Eukaryota > Metazoa > Arthropoda > Insecta > Hemiptera > Cercopidae > Prosapia > Prosapia bicincta. Next base: position 274,423,097 of record JBAIZL010000005.1, on the reverse strand, counting down.
CCCAATTCCTTCTGGCGCATCCAAGAAGTTCTTCCAACTTCATCATTTATTATTTGCATTATGCGAGCATAAATGTCCTTATGCTCACGCGTTAATTTGGGAATGCATCATTGGATATGTCCGGTGATAATCGGTTTTGAAACTCTGTTCCCGGCGCAAATCCATAACAAATGAAGCGGTCGCAGCTCTAAGCGTGGTTAAAGTCCTAAATAACCTCTAATTACGATTTGGCAAACGTCGCAAATTTATATACACAAAAGTACATCGATAAGTGTGAATATTTAATTCAGATCGTATAATTATGTGAATGGTATGCAAGTGGATATGTATGTTTATGTTAATAAAAAATGTAATTGGGAACAGCTAATGTTTCACTTGTGTCTGCGGTTGTCGTTAGTATAACGAGTGGTCCCCTCCCTTGCGGTAGATGGCGCTGTTTGTAGCAAACTATATTACAGCTGTCGGTTGTTGCACCACAGCTGTCAGTTAACTGCCTAATTTTTGCGATCGAGGGTATTTTATTGACGCGAAAAATATATGAAAACAATATTTGAAGCGGGTTGTATGTAGTACCTCAACCGCTTGAGACATTTGAAAATTTTTGAAGCGTACACAAACCATCCTAACATTTAAGAAGATTTTTTTACCAAAGTGGCCAATTTAGGCTGACCAGTAAGACAAACAGGTCTGAGTATAAACATCAATCCTCTCTTGAGAAAATTTACTAGATAGATTTAAAACAACCTGAGATGATTGATTCCATCTCTGACATTGGAGTTGCTTTAGTCATTAAAATACCGGGAGGTTTTGTTAGGAGGAGTTCGTCATAATTAAGAAGTAAAACGTAATGGAGAGCGTTTATATTATATACGTCTGGCAAGGCTTCGTTACCGAATTTGGCTTGGTGGTTAGTTTCGCTGAGTTTACAAGGTTACGGTTATAGTTTCTATGATGTAACCTGTCTTCTGACCTCCAGGAATCGCTCATAGCCGCTCACAGCGGCTTCATTAAGTCATGTACTAGCAACCCCACTAAGTAAATTAAAATTTTTACCCTAATTATAAATTCCAAATTTTTATTGAACATTTAAAAAGTACATACAATTACAAGAAAAACGACATCAAGTAATATAAACAATTAAAAGAAGACAATTCCTATTTAGTTCAACAAAAAAAATTATATTTCATCTACTTTTTATTAAATAATTACAATTAATATAATGAAAGTAAAATTATCTATGCGTTAAAACAGCTGTTCTAACCCATAACCTATAACACAAAATCAGCTATTTTATGAAATCATGTTATCACTTATTTTAGGCCAAAAATATCTATATTGCATATCTTGCCCCTTTGTAAAAACATTTCTGCCATATCAAACTACAATTAACAAATTATTTTTAATTATTACATTAATATTTAAACAACCATATTAACATCAGGTGTCATCCACTACAAGTTAATTTTTTTTTTAATTTTGAGTTTTTGAGTTAATGAAGAAAAAGTATTTGATTAACGATTGAAAATTTGAACAAGTTATATATATATATATATATATATATATATATATATATATATATATATATATATATATATATATTCAAGGAGAGTGTAAACTAATAGAAGGAATTGAAAATAACACGACAAAACTGATTGTTATAAACATTATCGTTACCACAAATTGTTTGTGTATTTTGTGTATTTTTGTTGACTAAATAATGTATTTTTTGGCACCGTTCTTATTTAATTTGTATGTACTTCTTAAATATTCGATGAAAATTTAAAAGTAATGATTAGTGTAAAAAAGTTGATTTACTTTCTTGGGTGGTTACGAGGGTAACATTAACTGGGGACTGCGAGCGATAAGGTACGAGGTAACCAAGGGCTCAGAAGACAGGTTATATCATAAAAACTACAAGTAATTTGTATCGTCAGATATAATGTAATATCTATATATTTTACGTTCAAGTATCAAGATCTGACACCTGCTATTTGTTTTATCCTGTCGCAAAATATTTTGTAAACCATTTATTGAGGACGAGTACAGCTGTCCGCCAGTAAAATCGAGTGACGTAACACTGTATCGCGTTCGTTCCTGCTAATTTAGTTAGTGGCGATCTGTTTATCGCCGAGTTTGTTTAGATGTGCTGTACTGAACATATTTTTCAGTTAGTTTTTCTTTAGGTTTAAATTATTTGTATGACCATAAGTCTTTCACATTTCAGTGGGAATAGACTTAGACGTCAGGAGGAATAGACTTAGACGTCAGGGGGAATAGACTTAGACATCAGGGGTAATAGACTTAGACGTCATGGGGAATAGACGTAGACGTCAGGGGGAATAGACGTAGACGTCAGGGGGAATAGACGTAGACGTCAGGGGGAATAGACGTAGACGTCAGGGGGAATAGACTTGCAGCCGCTCATATCATGATGTTTTAGTGATTCTGCAAGTGACTCTGATTGTGACATTGTTGGCCGGCTTGATACATAGGAGGATAGAGATCTTGGTCATGACCCTAGCTTTGCATTCGCGATGCCCTCAACCCAGTCCGCTGAGAAACTCATGTCAGTTTTCGTCTTTTGGTTTGTTTTCTTATTAAGTTACTAATTCATATTTAGCTAAGCCAATATTTCTCTAGAACAAACGCTACTACGGTTTGATGATTAAATACTTTGTCTACCCAATAAATGAGATAATTTCAGGTAACGGGGAGAGGCTTACACAATATTTTACCGCACCTTCATTTATCATAGAACTCTCAAAATTTGGTAACTGTATTTAAAATCATATATAATTAAAAACAAAAATGGTCCTATGTATAAATAATATTCCAATTTCTTCTATTGGTTCACACTCTCCTTATATACAGGCCTATCTTGTTCAAACTTTCAATAGTTAATAAAATACTTTTATTCATCCACTGAACTTCAAATAAATTTTTTTAAACCTGTAGTGGATGACGTTTGATGTCAATACAGGTTTTTCAGACTTTCAACCATTAATTAAATTTAATAATGAATTAATTTTAGTTTTATGTAGGAGAAATATTTCTACAAAAGGGGCAGGGTATGCAATATACTTATTTTGTCCCATTTGGTTTGAAATAAGTGATAAGTATTGTTTCATAAAACAGCTGAT
>JBAIZL010000005.1:274394957-274414957 GCA_036971475.1 Prosapia bicincta | reverse complement strand
CTAAATAAATATTTGATCGTGTCTGCGCAAGTGCAGACGTCCATTGCAATGTAACCAAACTGGTTTAGACCTTCTATATTTAATCTTGCAAGAGTTACTCTCAGCACTGAAGGTTCACCAAACTCATTTATTTCACTGTGTCAGTACTTCCATCTGACTCGATTGCCCTATTATACCGAAGCTCAGACAATAAGCTTTCAAGCTCCATCTGAAATCACTTTTAAGCTTCTCAGGTGTTGTTAAAGCAAATGGATGAAGCTTTTTCTTTAGATTTTCTTCTCTAAATGAGTTTTAAATTCAGAGGTACAAATGCCTTCACTGAGGGCAGTATGTTATGAAAAAACTTTACGGTTTATTGGCGAACTGATCTTTGTTAAATACAACAAATTTATTCAGTTTGTAGAGAGAAAATGTACAATATGAATTTAGGAGTTGCGGTTGATGAATAATTCCCCCCCCCCCCCGGTATGTATAAGGTGAAATCCGGACAGTTCCGAACTTTAAAGTACATTTCGAGATCCCGTATATTCAAGTATATTTCTGTGTGAGCCTATTGTATCTATTTGAAAGAAAATGATGAGCCGGGTTCCCAAGAAATGTTTATAGCCATACTGTATGCAAAGGAAATGAGTTGGGCTTCCAAGAAATGATTACACCAGTACGGCGTGCAAAGGAAATGAGCCGGGCTTCCAAGAAATATTTATTCAATACGGTATGCAAAGGAAATGAGTCGGGCTTCCAAAAAATGTTTATTCAATACGGTATGCAAAGGAAATGAGTCGGGCATCCAAGAAATGTTTATATCAGTACGGTATGCAAAGAAAATGAGTCGGGCTTCCAAGAAATGATTACAACAGTACGGTATGCAAAGAAAATAAGTCGGGCTTCTAAGAAACGTTTATATCAGTACGGTATGCAAAGGAAATGAGTCGGGCTTCAAGAAATGTTTATATCAGTACGGTATGCAAAGGAAATGAGTCGGGCTTCAAGAAATGTTTATTCAATACAGTATGCAAAGGAAATGAGTCTGGCTTCCAAGAAATGATTACAAAAGTAGGGTGTGCAAAGAAAATGAGTCGGGCTTGGAAGAAATGTTCATTTAAAGTTCTATTAACGTATTTAATGCATATTTAATTATTAGGGTAAATAGAAAGCATTAAAACTATTTTTTGTAATTCACAGGAATGTATTTCCGTGTAATCAGAGTTTTCGGTACTATTTACCTAGAATTATAGAGACTCTTCTGTAGTGTACCGTGAAATAACATGTTTGTACTTCAAGCGCTTTTGTAAGAATATTCTTGTCACGTTAGTTCAGCGTGCCTGTCACACGTACAATTTATTTATCTATCCGTTTTGGGGTTGGCGACAGTAAATACAGTTAATTGGGTTTTATTCGCTCCTTGTAAATTTAAAATTTGAATAAATAGATAAGTCTAAACAGATATTGTTCTCTTGGAAGTTTCTTGGAAATTTCAATGGGAAACCGAAATAGACCATTTTAAATATGTTATATTATATTATATGAGTATAATAAAATTCTGATAAATCTATTGTTTTTGAAATTTCAAGGGTCTGAGTGTTTCTTACATTCTACTATATCCAAAGGTAGGTTGTCCCGATTTTAAATAATAAAAATATAGTAACCGTAGATATAGATCTGCAACTTGGTTAAACTATAAAGTGTTTTATGTGTGTGTGTGTGTGTATGTGTGTGTATGTATGTATATGTGTGTGTTTTGTGTCTGTGTTATATATATATATATATATATATATATATATATATATATATACCTGTGTGTGTGTGTGTATTGTGTGTTGTGTGTATGTTGTGTATGTGTGTGTGTGTGTGTGTGTGTGTGTGTGTGTGTGTGTGTGTGTGTGTGTGTGTGTGTGTGTGTGTGTGTGTGTGTGTGTGTGTGTGTGTGTGTGTACAGAGTATTTGGACTCATTAAACTCTCTATCACCAGAGGGAACTACAAACTTAGTTTCCTAAAATAAATTAGAAAGGTATTTAGTATGTCCAGTAAGCAGAGAAAGTACGTCTGCGGGCCTTCAACTGTAAACCAAAGTATTAAATGTTTCAATTAGAGAGTGCAATAATAAGAGAATGCTTTAAAGCAAAGGAAAAGTGAAGAAGGTGATAAGTACTTTGATAAGAAAACCGGTGTTACATTACCGTTATCAGCACATCTGTCAAAAGATCTTAAATTCACAATTCTTGTTTGAAAGATTGTGTTCAAAATAAAATTTTAAATTAATCAAGACAGACATTTTATACATAAGGAGATTCTCAGGTAACTCAGGCAAATAAAAAGCTTTTTATGATGTAATGCCTTTTGTTACGTGTAGATAAATAAAGTCGTACATAAAGTGTAAGTAAACATTCGGGAGTCTGACGTAAGCACTCATCACGTCCGTGACCTTGAAGGTTTCCTTGTTTACTGGCAAGCCCAGTATAAACTCTTCATACATTAGTTGGGCGGAACAAAGGTTCACTCACCTTACAATTGCTCGCTCAGCAGTGCGCAGTATGGTCCAAAAGAAGAGTTACCTATGTTTGTTAATATTTCTAACAAATCAAAACACCTTGCAGTAGTGTAGCTACTAATTACGTGATATATAAAATCACGACGACGTAAAATATACGTCACGAATTTATAGAAAAGCATAAAACAATACAGAACGTAAACATAACCTTACTTATTACTATTACGTTTTTTAAAATTTTATTTATCACTTTATACAATATCAAGAGCACAGTGGTACAATATATTACAAAAATATAGGTGAACAAACCCCAAAACCACAAAAATTAATCAAAAAATAACTAAAATAAGTTACCTAAGATTAAATCCTTATGTAAATTTCGATGACAAAGTCATCATCTTCAGAGGTTCCTATTACAAAAGTACAATCTAGAATACAAAAAAATTAGGTCAGTCTAGTTTGTTAATTTTTTTGTATTCTAGATTGTACTTTTGTAATAGGAACCTCTGAAGATGATGACTTTGTCATCGAAATGTACATAAGGATTTAATTCTTAGGTAACTTATTTTAGTTATTTTTTTATTAATTTTTGTGGTTTTGAGGTTTTTCACCTATATTTTTGTATTATAAACTTTAGTTTTAAATTTATTCAGATCTTAGTTAAATAGCATCACATTAATAAATCAGTAAATTAGATAATTATTTTTATAGTTAACGTTAATGATAGAAAAAAACATTCGTTAGATATAATATTTTAATTTATTGCTAATTTAACTTACAATACAGTAATGTAGGCTAATGTAGGCTACATACGAGTAATAAAAACCTTTTAATGAAATAACACGATAACAATATACACACGTTTAAAAATACACCATATATGGGAATAAGTTGCAAATTGCAATTGGAAATGTTTTAAACATAACCTCAAAACAATCTCTAAATGAAACCAAAAACAGCCGTTACCTTGATAAATTCGGAATTTTCGGGATTCGTTAATCTGCTGATTGTTACACACTTTATGTAAATTTCTAAATGATCACGTCACTTTCTATTGATTCAAAACTATGATTTTGTGGTCAAGGTCAAGTTTACCTTTTACATGGTAGTTTGATACAAGATCTTAAGAAGAATGAAGGATTTTTTGAAAATTTATTTTGTAGATTAAGAGGAGAGAAAAGCGCATTGAGATTCTGTGGGGAAGTTTATATATACATACAAGTTATATAAACATTTTGTGTGAACATTTCATAATTAAATGCGTGCTAGGAAGATTCCTGCTTACGCAGCTTTAGTATTATATAGGTGTGAGAACAGAGCCCCGGCAGTGTGTAAGTCGCCTCTGTATCGCACAGACGTTTTCCACTCCGATTGAGTGCATATCAATTGTATTGTTTTATTAAGTAAAAATTTATGTAACAGTTTTCTAAATTAATTGTTTATTAAATTCAAAGGTTTGTAAAAATAAAATCATTTTTTAAAAACCTTTCTTGCTTAATATAAAACGTAACTGGCGCAGTCGGTAGGACATCTCGGGAAAATTAATGAACATAATTTTTTTTCGATTTCAATCGATTAACCGAGATACTGCAAAAACGCGATTCGTTACAGAGTGCATATCTGTAACGACATCAAGAAAACGGTAGGACACCTCAAGGAAGTTAACGAATATAACGTCCGTCGGTTTTAACCGTTAATTGAGGAAACCTTAAGTAGAGTGAATATCTACAACCACTTAATAGAGCGCATATCTATTAAGAACACGAGCGAATATCGTGTAGGTGAAAAGTGAAAAGTGAAAATTGTTCAAATGAGCAAAGTATTTTGGATCAACTTGTAAGTAGATCTTAAGATATAGAATTAAGAAAAAGTAGAGTAAATACTTTTTAATTTTATATAATTGATTTTTTATTTTATTATTTTAAAGAAAATAATATTTTAAAATGGCAACGCCAACATTAAAGAAAGAATATCTAGATATGATTCCTGAGTATAGTGGAGAGCCCACTATGCTCCACAGATTTGTTTCTATATGTGACAAAGTAGTAAATAAGTTTTATGTAAGCGAAAATCCAGAGGATTTTCAAAATGAATATTTATTTTCTTCTATACTAGCTAAACTAAAAGGCCAAGCATTAGAAATGGTAGTAAACTCAAACTCATATAACTGGTATGAGATTAAAAAAGTATTATTAACCAGCTATTCAGACAAAAGAGATTGTTTTACCTTAAATTTAGAAATGGCTGAGTTAAAACAAGAGCATAACGAATCACCTTTTAAATTTTATGAAAGAATTCAAAAACTATTAAATTTACAAATTTCATTTTTTGTTAATAAAGAGCCACAAAGACAATTGGCCAAAGATGTTTTAATAGAATATGTTCAGAAACTAGCTTTAAGAGTTCTCCTTAGAGGTTTACATGAACCTGTAGGATCGCTAATGCGAACCAAAAATCCAGATTCTCTTAGCGAAGCACTTAATATGCTTACTAACGATTTTCAATTTAAAAATAACAAATTATTTCAAAATGTTAAACAGAACATTCCACCTAGGGCCCCACAATACCCGCCTATTCGCAAACCCCTTCCTAACAAACAAACCTTCCAAAACTATAGGCCCAACTACCAAAATAATCCTAACCAATTTACTAAACCTAACTCATACGTGCAGCAAAATCAACAACCGAGACAGTCTAACAACTACACACCATTAAAAGTTCATCAAAAATTTGAACCAGAACCAATGAGCATTTCCACACGTCAAACAGGGAACACAATTAGACAAAATAGACTTTATCAGATGACAGGGAAACCAATAGAGGAGGAAAATTACGATCAAACTATGAATCGATTGACTGAACAAATGACTAACTCTTATCTGACCGAACAAACAGATTATGAACCGCAAGAGGACCCTGACAGCTACATAGACTTTGATGATTCCCCGCAAGAGGAAAACGCATGCGGATTCACTCAAGAGGACAATCATACCCAAAATCATTTTTTAGGACTAACCACGTTAAAAAGACATTTTCCATAATGCATATAGAAGACGACACAAACGAACTACCGTACATCCACGATCCCAAGACCAATTTAAAGATGCTGATTGACACTGGAAGTACGAGATCATTTATTAAAAAATCAATAGCTTTCCAATTTTTCAAAAACACTCTAAAACAAGAGCCATTTGAAGTGAGTACAGCTCATGGAGTATCAAAAGAAAAATACAGTTGTACGCTACCCCCTTTAGGAAAAGAAACAACCAAATTCTATTTATTTGATTTCCATAAAGATTTTGACTTACTCCTTGGATTAGATAACATAAAAGAATTAAAAATTAATTTAAATTTTGTGAATGATAAATTAATATTTCGCAATAAGCAAATGCCGATCAAATATTTTAACACAGAAGAACAAAATAATAATAATAACAATAATAATAATAATATAAGCGAATGTCAGGAACAGAAAAAAAAAAAGGAACAAGTTATGTTATACAAGCCCGCGCTAGCCAAACGATTAAATTTAGAATACAAAATATTCAAGATGGAGAAGGACTCTTACCATACAAAAACTTAAATGGATTAGAAATTCCGCAGTGTATAGTCTCAGTACACAAGGGAGAAGCCTACTGCCCTATAATAAACAACACAGAAGTAAATGTAGAATTAACAGTAAACGAACCATTAGAATTAAAATCTTTAGAAGAATACAATATCCTTAGACCTGATGCAATGCAAATGAACGCTAATTTCAATTTATTAGATTATAAACAAAAAAATTCGAGAAGAAAAAATTTAGATTTATCAAAATTTAGAATGGAACATATGAACTCGGAAGAAAAATCCGCTATAACAAGTTTAATAAAAGATTATGCAGATTTATTCCATATTGAGGGAAACGATTTAACTTTTACCAACCAAATAAAACATGTTATTAGGACTACTGATGAAATTCCCGTATACTCCAGAAATTATAAATATCCAGAGATTTACAAGAACGAAATTAATAAACAAACTGAGGACATGCTTGAACAAGGAATTATTAGACCTTCAAATTCTCCATGGAACTCTCCTGTCTGGATTGTACCCAAAAAACAAGACGCTTCTGGCAAAAGAAAATTTCGATTAGTAATAGATTTTAGAGGATTAAACAAGAAAACAATTGACGATAAATTTCCCTTGCCAAACATTACCGACATATTAGATAAATTAGGACGATCTCAGTATTTTACAACTTTAGATTTAGCCTCAGGATTTCACCAAGTAGAAATGGATAAAAATAGCATAGAAAAAACAGCGTTTTCAACAGAAACGGGACACTATGAATTTTTAAGAATGCCATTTGGACTAAAGAATAGCCCCCCTACATTTCAAAGAATCATGAATAACATTCTGAGAGGAATCCAAAATGAAACATGTTTAGTTTATTTAGACGATATTATAATTTACTCCACTAGCCTCCAAGAACATATACAAAGACTTAAAGAAGTATTCGACAGATTACGCAAAGCCAACTTTAAAGTACAGCTGGATAAAACAGAATTTTTAAGAAAAGAAGTAGCGTATCTAGGGCATGTTGTTACACCGGAAGGCGTAAAACCTAACCCAGCAAAGATTTTGGCAATCAAAAACTATCCAATACCCAAAACCACCAAACAAATTAAAGGATTTTTAGGACTAATAGGCTATTATCGAAAATTTATTAAAAACTTCGCCAAGATAACAAAACCCTTTACTAACTGTTTAAAGAAAAATGCAAAAATAAACATAGAAAATCCAGACTTCATAGAATGTTTTGAGACATGTAAAAATATACTGACTAATGAGCCCCTTCTACAATACCCAGATTTTGAAAAGGAGTTTACTCTAACAACAGACGCTAGTAATTTTGCACTAGGAGCAATTTTAAGCCAGGACAAAAATGGGAAGGACCTTCCTATAGCGTATGCCAGCAGAACTTTAAACGACAGCGAAACTAATTACTCCGCGATTGAAAAGGAATTACTAGCAATCGTATGGGCCACTAAACACTTTAGGCCTTATTTATTTGGAAGAAAATTTAAAATTTATACAGACCATAAACCTTTACAATGGTTATTTTCAGTTAAAGAACCAAATTCCAAGCTTTTAAGATGGAGATTAAAATTAGAAGAATATGATTATGACATAAGATACAAAAAAGGGAAATTAAACCAAAACGCAGATGCCCTGTCTAGAATACAATTGAACATTACTAATAAAAGGTCAACAAACACCCAACACACTGTAGAACCAGACCTTGATTTATCTCCAGCTGGATTAATCCAACGTTTCTTCCCGGAATTAAATGAAGATAACGAGTCTATGGTCGTACAACTCGACGCAACAGATAATGCCAACTTAGAGTACGATCAAGAAAGTGACAGTCAAACCGTGCATTCCAACTTCGAAGGGAACACCCAAATTGAAATACCAATTTCCGACGAACCTGTAAACTTTGGGAGAAATCAAATATTTTTGTCATTAGTAAAGTATGAGCCAAAGAAAGTAAAAATTATAAAACTATTCGGAACTTCAAAAATTCGTTTAATGGTCGAAATATCAGAAAATAACTTTAAAGAAGACATAGTTAACTTCGTAAAATCATATTTGGTACCCAAAATAAAATATAATCTATATTTTGAAGACGATTTTTACGAGAAATTTGCATCATGCGTAGCCAAAAATTTCAAACAAACTGACCTAAATTTGGTTAAGTGTAATAACAAACTCTTAGACCTAACTTCGGAAGAAGATACCTTAGAAACGATAAGTAATTATCATGTCAGCAAAACCAATCACCGAGGGATACAAGAAACATACGAACAAATTAAGCGAAGATATTATTGGCCTAATTTAAAATCACTAATCCAAAATTTCATAAATCAGTGTGACATATGTCAAAGAACCAAATATGACAGAATGCCCTTACAATTAGAGATGAACTTGACGCCTACAGCTTCAAGGCCTTTCCAGATAATTCACATCGACACTATCTCTTTAGAAAAGAATGCGTTTATCAGCATTGTCGACAGTTTCACAAAGTATGCTCAAGCTTATCGCTTGGGAAGCTCTCAAGCTACAGAGATTGCAGACAAGCTATTAGATTACTTTGCGCAGTTCTGCTTACCAACAGTTATTATCTCAGACAATGGAACGGAGTTTAATAACAGGATTGTGAAGGAGATATTAGACCTGCATAAAATCAAAATCCATTTTATCAGTACACAAAACCCCCAATCAAACGGATTATGTGAAAGATTTCATTCCACCTTAATAGAACACATAAGGCTGTTAAACAATCAAATCGAATTTAAAAAAGACAGTATAATTAAGAAAGTCAAATATGCTATAATTGCCTATAACAATAGCATTCATTCAGTCACAAAATTAACGCCGTGCGAAGTCTTATTTGGACACATAAATTCAAACTCTTTATTAGATATAGATTTAGAAAAACAAATTGTAAATGACTACGTTTTAAACCATAAGGAAAAAACAAAAATACTTTACGAAAACATTAGGGATAGCAATCAAAGAATTAAAGAAAAAGTTTTAGAAAAAAGGAATGTAAACAAGGAACCACTTCCAGAAATACCATCTGAAGTTTATATAAAATCAGTTCAGAAGCAAAGCAAAACGAAAAACAGATATAGCAAGGAAGAAATAGCTTCGATAGATAAAGAAAGAAAAACTGGAAAAATAAAGCCTAGACATCATAACACAAAAGACAAAATACATTTGTCGAAAATTAAAAGGCCTAAGAAGATAAAAAATGTAATTAATGACCAAAATCCTTCTTGTTCATATTCAACACAATCAAATTAAAATCCCTACCATACCTTTGTCCACTAGTTCTATTCAAGAAACTTTATTAAACCTTTAAACAACATTGTTTTATTAATTGTATGTGTTACAAACTGTTGTAATTTATTAAATGATATGTAACTAATTATGGTAATAAATATTGTTAATTATTTGAAATATGTTAATCACAAAAAGAAATGTAATTGAAGAAAATTAGAAACTATACTCTTAAAGAGATAACAAAACAAAAAGAATTCTTATAAACTGACTAGAATCCTTATCAAATCTATAACAGGCAAGTTGAATGTAAATGATGGTAAAAATTATGAAAAATTATATAAAACTTTTATTGTAATCAATGTAAATTTTGTAGAACAAAAATTAGATTCTGATAACAATTGTATATGTTATAAACATTTTGTATCTATCCTATGATAGAAAAGACTCATTATAAATTGTATTAATCGATTCCAAATACTTTTGCTCAGTTGAATTATAATGAACAGAAAATTAGACTGTAAAATGCCCATCATCAAAAACAATAACGCCTACAAACTACGAGGATACTGCGTTGGAAATCGCAGACAACCTATTTAACTGGATCTTGGAAATCAACCTTTGCCTGGTGACTTTCTCCAGTGAAGAGGACTTCAACCCATGCCGAAAATTGCCCTTTATGGAGGCCTATTCAGCAGCTTATATACTTCGCCCTCATCAGGAAGAAGAAGAAGACTTCAACCAACGCCGAAACTTCGCCAACCCCCGAAGTTTTCTTTAGGGATGGAGGAGTTATATAAACATTTTGTGTGAACATTTCATAATTAAATGCGTGCTAGGAAGATTCCTGCTTACGCAGCTTTAGTATTATATAGGTGTGAGAACAGAGCCCCGGCAGTGTGTAAGTCGCCTCTGTATCGCACAGACGTTTTCCACTCCGATTGAGTGCATATCAATTGTATTGTTTTATTAAGTAAAAATTTATGTAACAGTTTTCTAAATTAATTGTTTATTAAATTCAAAGGTTTGTAAAAATAAAATCATTTTTTAAAAACCTTTCTTGCTTAATATAAAACGTAACTTACATATGTGTGTATATGTATATGTATATGTATGTGTGTGAGTGTGTGTGTGTGGGTGTTAGTGTGTGTGTGTGTGTGTGTATATAAAATATATATGTATATATATACATATTTAAGTATATATATATATATATATATATATATATATATAAACTCTCTCTCTCCCTCTGTCTCTCTCTCTCTTTCTCTCTCTCTCTCTCTCTCTCTCTCTCTCTCTCTCTATATATATATATATATATATATATAGCACTTAAAAATAGTACAATGCATATAGTATAATAACAACCAATTAAAAAGTATTTAGTTAACATTTGACAAATATACAAATTTTTTTGAAGATTTTCTACTTCGTCTCTCTAAATCTTAAAATGTAATTAACATCACAATTTAATAAAACGTGTTTTTAAATAAGAGTTTGGGATTAGAAAATCATTATAATGTATACACAATATTTTCTAAATGTATTTAAAATGCTGTCCCCCAAGATACACACATTTAATGCCCCTAAGAGTTTACTAGCATTCGGCAAAACCCAAGCAATGTCGGCTTTTCTGTGTGTAATATAACTTCCTAGAAACTGAATTGTTTATTTAACGGACCTTCTGGCGTATATTTGACCGAAAGTTTCAAGTTCACGGATCGTACAACTAAATAGTGTATGTTAACGATCGTCTATTAATTGTTAATTTTAATAGATCACTAAAATGTATAATAAATAAAATTATGTCTCTTTCAACCGAGTTTTAACTTTTAATAAACTGCATTTTGTAAGAATACAAAAAATTAATTTAGTATTTATTTCTTTTAGCCACGTAATAGATTTCGTCAAAAAATGATACCGTCCGATGCAGTAACTCATACCCAATTGGAAGAAAAAATAAAAAAAACTTTCGCTCACCTCAAAAAATTGAAAGAAAAAAAAACAATTTTCAACCCAAAACGTCTCGGCTTACCTAAAACCTAACAAATTCATTGTTTTACCTTAATTTTTCAAGTTTGAAACTAGTAAAAATGCCTCGAAAAGTAATTAAACTAGATGGTGACGCCACAAAAAATAAAATTAAAAAAATATTACCTCTAACAAAGCACTATTTGCCACACATTTCACATTGCACACAAAATGTATAAAATTTCAGACACATATTAGACAGCCACGAAGGTTATTCTGTTTTCCAATGTTATTCCACATAATCGTTTTGGGCAGCAAAATTTATACTGGCTGATGTAGAGAGTTTAATTAATTTTCGAGGCAATTTACTAGTTTAAAGGTAAAATATCGAATTTGTAAGGTTTTAGTTTCCGTAGAGGAAGGGATGAAATAAATTTTATCGAAAATTTTAATTTTTTTGGGTGTGAGCAGAAGTTTTTAATTTTTAATCGCAGTCGTTATGAGTGTCTGCATGGGCACGTTATAATTTTGTTCCCGAAATCGATTACGTAGCTAAAGACAATAAATACCGGCAATTTGATGGATTATTGTTCGCTTTTAAGCTTAATTAAAAAATATATTTTGCTTGTCATGCTTTTAGCATTATAATTACCCCGTCGATAGTTTAAACTGTTCTAGGTTTTTACGGCTTACATTTTCGATGATGGAGATTAGTAGAACCCGTGACCTGATTACACTTTCTTAAATACAGCCTATAAAAGCAAAAATACTGTAATTAGTTAGTTAAAATAATATTTTTTCATACAAAGATTTATTTTTTCAATTGCGGACGCTTCATTACAACACGGACATTATTTTAAGGAATAGAAATAGTTTGTGTTAGAAAATCCATTGTTGATATTTTACACTTTGGTAATTAATAATGTTTATAAATTGCGGTCAGGAACGTACAGAGAAATTTCGGGCCTCTGGGCAAACATGAGTATGGGCCCCTGGGCAAACATGAGTACGGACCCCTGGGCAAACATGAGTACGGGCCCCTGGGCAAACATGAGTACGGGTCCCTGGGCAAACAAGAGTACGAGCCCCTGGGCAAACATGAGTACTGGTCCCTGGACAAACATGAGTACGGGCCCCTGGGCAAACATGAGTACGGGCCCCTAGACAAACATGAGTACGGGCCCCTGGGCAAACATGAGTACGGGCCCCTTTATTACTTCCAACATAGGCCTATACAACCCTGTACTTTGCATTCCATTATAAATAAATTATTTTGTTCGCGTTAAAACCAACTAGGCCTACTGAATCTAATCTGTGTGTGTTTAGTTTTGTTGAAATAAACTGCCGTTCGTTTAAACACATTGCATTTTGTGTGAATAGAACGTTTCATTTAATGAGTATTAATTTGCCATTAAAAGCTTGAACAATTGTATACTGTAGTTTTTATACTTTATTGGTATAATGCTTTTATGGATCTCGTCACACGAGTAATTATTTCCGTAGTTAGAAACCAACTCGGCCGGGACCCTGTGCATTTGCTTCTTGCCCCCCACTCTGGGCGGGTATGATTGCGGTACTAAATCTACTATTAGTTAAAATAGAATAGTCCAATATACATCAGAACGATCGCTGAGTTTAGACAAGTCAAACAATGTTATTACAATGGTTAAATTGTACATTTAAATTATTACATTTAACCATTGTTAAAGCGTACGTTAATTATCGCCGTACAAACATAACCTTGTGTTACAAACACACTTCTTAGGAAGTAATTCTTCACCAAATACCGTGTCATGTTGTACTACATAATATAGATATGTTTAAATATAGCTAAAAAATATTCGGTTAAAATAGGTTTGTTAAAAAAAAGATAATTTTCGTAATGCAAGCTACCCGATTGCTGCAGTGGACGTTAACTTTAACAAATTATTTTTTTCAGAACTAGACCTATCCTGACCGGATATTTTGTTGTTAGATTTTATATTAGGTATAAAATAATTTCATGAAATATAAAATATTGCTCTTTTTTATAAATAAACAGTCAGTTTATAGTGTTTATGAGTGTTTGTGCATTGCGGTTATACTCTTGGGTTTTGTAGTCAGACACTAATGAAGATCGCCACGGAGCGTTTGGAAACATTCTGTCTCAGTGACGTTTTAAAAATGTACACAAAATTAAAGCGAGGGTAGTCGTAAATAATGTAAGGTTATTAATTATGGTTATATATGTATTTTTTAACTTTAAACCAATATTTATGATTTGTGACATATAAAACATTTTTTTCTTTTTTGAACGTATTTTTTAGTAACATATGTAAAAGCAAAAAAAAATAATTATATTTGTTACAATCATACTTAAATATCATATTCTATAGCGATTTCATAATAGAAAATACATATTATAGGTTATTTTTCTTATGAAGTATATTAATCTAACACTGTTGTTTTTATTACGAGTAGCCTAGATTCGAAAACGTAATTTTAAAGATAATTTGTAATATTGTAAGTTGATGTTTTAATAGGCGTTGTTAAAATAATAAATTAACATATAATATCACTAGTATGTGTGTTCAGTTTTGGACATCGCGTTTGCACTCATACAGAAATAAAATCAGCGTTACTAGTTGTTAACCAATAAAAATCCTTAAACATTTCAGGAAAAATAATAAAACTATATGTTGATTACACATTTGTAAAACTTATAAAATTAAAAAAGAGAATTTATACACAGAACTTACAAGTGTTAAGACACGTGTATCATACGCGCACATTTAACCTGCTGCCACTGCAGACACCGACTGACTAGCCTGGAGGTTATCCGCTACAGACTGAGCTGTAGGTTAGGTCAGTATTAGGTTAGGTCAGCTGTAGGTGGCGGTACCGTCAGCTGTTATAAAAAAGCGTGATGAACAATAACCTGCAAGATTTTTAAAGGGATAACGATCAAATTAACTGGAAAACTGACCCGGCCCAGTTTATTCAAGTTTACGTAAAAGCAAAATTGTAAATCTTGTTTGATGAAAAACAAAATTAAGTCACGAAATTTTTAAGGAATGCTTTTTATACTTTTTATTTTAATAAGAAACTATAATTATCACGCTTACATAATTAAAACCAGATTTAGTTAATAATTCTAGTAATTCATCAAAATTTTATTAACTCCCTTGTATGTTTATAAATTTGATCAAATTTATTTTAAATTACAAAACATTTCTGGAAGCTTTAGGGTTTGTCTGTGCATTTCCTTGTCAACATTATGCTTAGTGCAACTAAAAATTATGATTTGAAAAGATACATAAAAATCTCTTGTCTTTTTCGATATTCGAAATTTGTTTTCTGATAAAAATTTTATTCAACAATTTAGGTTTTATTAAGTACGTATTGTAAGGTATTAATAAAATGTTAGTTTAAAAAATGCCAAACATTAAATTTTTTGTTTATGAAAAAAATAAAACAAAAATTTTTTCTAGATTTTTTTAAAAACAGAATGAGTTCTCTATAAAAGATCCAACAGGTCTGAAACCACTTTGATGGAACTGTTTTTTCGAAACGTTGACCTTCTAAATGTTCTGCAGGACTGTCGCTTATAGAAATGCACTGATTGACAATAATAATGACAGTCTTTTTTATTACCGTTGTCAAAAATTGAAAGACATAAAGCTATTATCCTTCCTTGCACAGCTTCGTCTCCCCATTAGACAATCATTAAATATCCTTTCTCCATAAGGGAATGCTTTATCAAGGTATAACTCCAAGCCCCCGGCCCTATGATTTCTCTCAAGTTCAACTGCATTTAGTAGATCATCCGTTGAACATCACTTCTTCCACATACACATTCTTCATAATACTCTCATCGGAAGCCTATTTATATTATAGAATTATAGAGGTAACGTCTGTAACGCTAGGCTCATATTTTGTATGCTGTAGGCTAATATTGTATGCATGAAAAACTTATATATCTGTATATTTTAGTTATTGTTATAACAAATACCTCGTATTATTGTTTGTATTATATTCACGTCCCTCCTCAAAATTTTCTCCGCAGCACCATTTTTTACTTCACCCAATATTTTATGTATCACAAATAATAAAAGCTTACAACTTCTACGCTTTCCGTTCTCTCTCTCTCTCTCTCTCTCTCTCTCTCTCTCTCTCCCACCTTAAACTATCTCACTACCTCCTCCTTTCTCTTCACATGACCATTTTTTGTAACTCCCCAAATGTCGCTTCAGCTCCATCATCCCGATTTTCTTCAGACATCGTTATTTCCATTCAATCACTGATTACAGAATCAGTGATACAATGAACTGAATCAGTGATGCAATGAAATGAATCAGTGATTACAGAATCAGTGATACAGCGAACTGAATCAGTGATTACAGAATCAGTGATGCAATGAAATGAATCAGTGATACAAAGAACTGAATCAGTGAATACAGAATCAGTGACGCAATGAACTGAATCAGTGATACAGTGAAATGTATCAGTGATTACAGAATCAGTGATGCAATGAAATGAATCAGTTATACAGTGAACTGAATCAGTGATTACAGAATCAGTGATACCGCGAACTGAATCAGTGATTACAGAATCAGTGATGCAATGAAATGAATCGGTGATACAGTGAACTGTATCAATGATTACAGAATCAGTGATGCAATGAAATGAATCAGTGATACAAAGAACTGAATCAGTGAATACAGTATCAGTGACGCAATGAACTGAATCAGTGATTAGATGATCAGTGTTACTTTGAACTGAATCAGTGATACAGTGAATTGTATCAGTGATTACAGAATCAGTGATGCAATGAAATGAATCAGTGATACAGTGAACTGAATCAGTGATTACAGAATCAGTGATGCAATGAAATGAATCAGTGATACAGTGAACTGAATCAGTGATTACAGAATCAGTGATACAGCGAACTCAATCAGTGATTACAGAATCAGTGATGCAATGAAACGAGTCAGTGATACAGTGAACTGAATCAGTGATTACAGAATCAGTGATGCAATGAAATGAATCGGTGATACAGTGAACTGTATCAGTGATTAAAGAATCAGTGATGCAATGAAATGAATCAGTGATACAGTGAACTGAATCAGTGATACAGCGAACTGAATCAGTGATGCAATGAAATGAATCCGTGATACAGTGAACTGAATCAGTGATTACAGAATCAGTGATACAGCGAACTGAATCAGTGATTAAAGAATCTTTGATGCAATGAAATGAATCGTTGATACAGTGAACTGAATCAGTGATTACAGAATCAGTGATACAGCGAACTGAATCAGTGATTAAAGAATCTTTGATGCAATGAAATGAATCGTTGATACAGTGAACTGTATCAGTGATTACAGATTCAGTGATGCAATGAAATGAATCAGTGATACAGTGAACTGAATCAGTGGTTACAGAATCAGTGATGCAATGAAATGATCAGTGATACAGTGAACTGAATCAGTGATTACAGAATTAGTGATACAGTGAACTGAATCAGTGATTACAGAATCAGTGATACAATGAAATGAATCAGTGATACAGTGAACTGAATCAGTGATTACAGAATCAGTGATACAGCGAACTGAATCAGTGATTACAGAATCAGTGATGCAATGAAATGCGTCAGTGACACAGTGAACTGTATCAGTGATTACAGAATCAGTGATGCAATGAAATGAATCAGTGATACAGTGAACTGAATCAGTGATTACAGAATCAGTGATACAGCGAACCTAAACAGTTATTACAGAATCAGGGATGGATTAAACTGAATCAGTAATTACAGAATCAGTGATTAAATGAACTGAATCAGTTGTTACAGAAACAGTGATACAACGAACTAAATTAGTAATTACAGAATCAGTGATGAAATGAACTGAATAAGTGTTTACAGAATCAGTGATGGAATGACCTAAATCAGTGATTACAGAATCAGTGACACAATGATCTGAATCAGTTATTACAGAAACAGTGATACAATGAACTAAATCAGTATTTACAAAATCAGAACCTATTTTTAAACAACGTAGCATAATAGCAAACGTGTAATAGCAGGCATATCCTAAATATGTAAATTATTATTCTTGATTATTGTCAATATTTTGTAATAAATATGTAAAAATGAATGTTTGTATGTATGAACCTTATGCATTACTAAACCAATGATCCGATTGCCATAAAACTTTGGGAAATTGTTGAGTACATTCCTGCGAATGTTTCTGAGATAGTAAGTCTCAGAGGCGGGCACAGGGGGCATGACCTCCTCGAAACCAATTAAGTTTAGCATATAAATATTAACCTATAAAACGACGCTAGGTTTTCAACAAAACAGCTTTCCGATGAAATAATGTTTTCCAAAATGTAATTTTTAAGTGCCAAAATAGCATAAAATATGATTTTATATTTTATCTTATTATGAGACATTTCATTTATTTCATTCCAAATTTTGGTTGCTAGACAACACTCAACAATTTAAAATTATTTCCAAACCCATTTTAAACAATATACAAAAAAATATTGTATATCCACTTCAACAAATAACACTGAATCAAGAACCTTTATTGTCACACTTTTCTCGATCGACTACAATAAATTTAGATATTATTATTTTAATAAAATATTAAATTAAGTTTAGCTAATGTTAACACGCCATTCATTGGCTTTTAGACGATACGAAGTTTGCCGGGTCAGCTAGTTTTGTAATAAAATTAAAGAATGTTCAACATATTTAACATTTGTAATAAACGTGTACAATTTTGTAAACTTCAATACAAAGTTGAGCTTGGTGAAACGCGAGGCCAACAGATGGGAGGTTCGTTCTTATTTACACAGAGGAATGAGTTGCGATATCTTTGTAAGTTTTAAGCAAGACAAGCAAGCACATAATGAGTTGTAAACTGTATGTGTTTACAATCACCACTACTTATCGAGAAATGGACAATCATTTATGGCTTTAAATTATTTACCCATATTCATAATTTCCACTGTTTTTATTTAATTAGCCTAGACCTGTTATTTTTTTTACATTTGAATTTTTAAAGTTATTAAAAATACTTGAAAAAAATTAAAAACTGAACTTTGCTAAAAACAAAAATTTCATATTATTAGTTTTTTTCTACAACTATACAATTTAACTTCATTAATACTAAAATTACTTAGATGTAAAAAATGAAATGAAACATAAATTTAATCTAGAAAACTATTTAGTATGATCCATACTAAGTTAAGGAAACACAGTAACTCATCCCCAATGGGATACTTGTACTCATCCCCCAAGCGTAAAGTTAATCCTGCTTTAAACACACATATATCATAACTCAACGTGACAGCGCTATAGTTTTAAGAAGCAATCTTTTTATGCTAGTGTGATCACTATATCCTAGGGTCGCTACTGTCGAGACATGACTCAAATCAGTTGCCAAGTTAAACAGCTAATCAGTTTCTTTCCCTTAAAGGGGAAGATTGGATACGGGGGGATGGGAAGGGCGAAGCAGCCGTTCAACTTGGCAACTTTTACTGCTTTCGTTCATGTGACGACACTAACGACCCTAGGATCTAGTAATTAAACCAATGTCGAAACAATTTCCTTTTATTGCCATTGCAGTCACACTGTCACATGTTTCTTTTCTCTGTGTTTAAAGACTTGGATATAAAAAAGCATGTATATATAAATTAGTAATAATATTTCAAATATAAGAATTGTTTTAATTTATATCTTGATAATTCTTGTTTCTAAAATATTTTTATTCATTTATTATAGTACAAGAAAACGTATCGTCTTATTTATTATATATATATATATATATATATATATATATATATATATATATATATGTTTTCTTGTGTATTAATAAAGAACGAAAGTCAATATACAAATACAAGAATTATATTTGAATTTACAATTCAAAGCTTTTCGTTGGCTAACAGTACCAACATCATCAGGAATATTAAACAATTAAAATTAACATATGTGCAAATTAGATCAAATAAATAGTTATGCCAAATCAATTACAATGTTGTTAAAATTTTTTTATTTTGCTGCCCCAACATTACAAACACTGAATATATTATCGAATTTAGATTTTACTTGTATTTGTTCATTTATCAATTCATTATTAGTAATATATTTATGTATTTCTAAAGCTTCATAAATATTCATTCTCAGGCCTTTGTTAATTTCTTTTATAAGTATCATATTATCTATATTAGGAAATAAGTGATTATTATTAATACAATGACTAGCAAAATTTGATTTATAAATTTCTGGCTTTTTATAAGCATTAAAATGTTCTTTATATCTATCTTTAAGTTTTTTCTTAGTTTGTCCTATATAAACTTTATTACAATAATCACATTCTAATTTATATACACCGTTTTTTTCATGCATATTATTAATATTATTATTATTCATTATATTTATTAATTTATTATTAGTATTATAAGCGAATTTTATGTTGCTACCTTTAAACAATTTTGTGATATTTTTTACTTCATTACCAAAAAATGTAAATGAAGTCCATATGACATTTTCATCATTATTTTTGTAAATTAGATTATTATTTTGTTTCTTTAAAATATTATAATTAAGTTTATCAACAGTTTTCTTTTTATAACCATTCTCAATTGCAATTTGATAGATAATGTTTTTCTCTCTTATCTTGTTTTCATTATTCATAGGTATTTTATGTAATCTATATAATAAAT
>JBAIZL010000005.1:274352457-274389957 GCA_036971475.1 Prosapia bicincta | reverse complement strand
TAAAAGAGATGTTTTAAAACATCTACTGTTTTGCATAACAGTAGCAGATGTTTTAAAAAAATATTTAAGTCTAAAAAAACAACAATATTTAATTTTTAAATAATATGAAATACAACATGTAAAATTTTAAATATTTATTACAAACAACCTTTGTGAAGACAAACCAAAGGCTGGAAAATATAGTTAAATATACCAAAATGAGCAAATATTAACTTAATACATTTTTTTTCATCACCCTGGCGAAAACCCAATTTAGGTTATCATCGTCAATCAAAGGTAGCGTAGAAAACTAAAATTAAAAATAAAATCGCTATATAGATAACAAGATATACTCTATATTACAACAAATAACAAACAAAAATAATCATAAACACAAACATTACAATAAATATTTAACAATATAACAAATATACAAATTATATAAAAAAATGTTTAAGAAAGTAAATTTCTACTGAGGTCTAGAAAGAAAAATTTGATCATTCTTTGCTTATTTCCAGTTTGTTAGTTTATTTTAATCCTTGCATTCATTTTTAACTCTACAGCACTATTTATATTTTGTGGTAACCATAGCAACAGTTTAAGGTTGTACAATGGAAGTTCCGACGACGACCAGATGAGCAAAACAAATTCATATACGTCTTTGATATATATATATATATATATATATATATATATATATATATATATATTTAATATATTAAATATGGTGATATGTTTTCTTGTAATATAGTTAATAAATTTAAAATATTTCAAAAACAAGAATACTTTTAATGAATATATTTATTCAAAGCTTTTCGCTGATAAAATAGTACCAGCATCTCCAGGAAAATAATTATCTAATAAAATATTTTTACAAAATTAAATCATATGTGCTACAAACGACCATAAAAATTACATAGAGTGCAATACTTATAAACATATGGTCGTTTGTAGCACAATTGATTTAATTTTGTAAAAATATTTTATTAGATAATTATTTTCCTGAAGATGCTGGTACTATTTTATCGGCGAATAGCTTTGAATAAATATATTCATTAAAAGTATTCTTGTTCTTGAAATAAATATTTTAAATTTATTATTATATATATATATATATATATATATATATATATATATATATATATATATATATATATATATTTCTTGATATTGGAAAGTTGGCGCAGGGCCAAAGCGCGCTAGACTTTGAACATGAAGATTCACATTTCGAATCCCGATAGATCACCAAATTTTTATAATTTAATTATTGAATAAATATTTGAAAAAACTTTATTAACATCAAATGTTATCCACTGTAGGTTAAAAAAAAATGTATTTGAACCTGATTGGATGAACAAAATCATATTTTATTAACTATTGAAAATTTTGTACAAGAAATATATCAGGAGAGTGTGAGCTAATAGAAAGAATTTAAAAATAAAAAATAAAAACACAGTAATAAATACCTATATAACAACATAATAAAAAAA
This sequence comes from Prosapia bicincta, assembly GCA_036971475.1. NCBI lineage: Eukaryota > Metazoa > Arthropoda > Insecta > Hemiptera > Cercopidae > Prosapia > Prosapia bicincta. Next base: position 274,388,488 of record JBAIZL010000005.1, on the reverse strand, counting down.
CATGGTCGGCATAAGTTAACAATAATGGTGTATGCATTCCCTATTCAGAGGTAAAAACTTGTATTTCCTAAGACACGTAGGCGAGCTTTAGACATTGTGGAAGCCACATTGTTGCATCCCATTCAAGGTCGGTCTCAAGGACATCGTCCGTATGTGGAATGCCTCCAGTATATTCACTTTCTGCCAAGATCCTCTGGTAGAACCTGCAAGTCTAGTCCTTGATTTATCATTGAAACAAACCGTCTAATTTAAAAAAGTACTGTCAATTCGGAATTTCTTGGTCATGTAGTCAGTCCAAATCTCTCATAAGAAAAAAACATCTACAATCCGATTTTGAAATTAGTTTGAATGTATGGCAGCCAACTGTGGGGATGTACAAAGGAATCTAATGTAGAAATTTTTCAGATGTTCCAAAGTAAGGTACTGAAAAAGTATGGTCAATTCCCCATTGTATGTAAAAAAAAAATATATTAACCGAGATCTAAATATACCGACTATAACAGAAGAAATAAAGAAGATGGCGGAAAAACGTAAAAGAGGCTTCACGTTCATCCAAGTGCAGTGGCTCTTCAACTTCTCGATAACCAGTCCATGGTTAGAAGATTGAAGAGAACCAAACCATTTGAGTTAGTATAGTGTTGTGTTGTGCTGTGCTAGTTCTAATATATGTAACTGACAGTGTCCAGAAAGAACTAGAGAGTTAGCGGGCACTTTAGTTATATGAGTATTTAGGTTAAGTTAATGCAAGAAAAGTTAATGGTTTGTCTAATAAGGCAAGTTTTAATAATAAAAAGAATTATTGTTGAAAAAAAATTAATTTAAAAAAAAGGGATTTCAGGTTAACGAATAGTTTTACTATAAAAATATTTCCGCGAGTTTTACTGAAAAAGATTAGTGGAAAATATTACTTTTAAAACAATGTGCAACAAACAAAATGCAAGAATAAAGAACAAGGCTTATGAATAGTGTAAGACTGTTCTTTAGAATGAAGATTCCATGAACGAAAAATATAACACTTACACCATAATTAGGAAGTAAGTGTGAACCAAATTAGGGATTCAGTGGCACGAATCCACAAGAAGTATTTTTATATTGATGAGAAAAGTATTTTGTAGAACAGTTTATGAGAAAATGTTTACCGGCTTTATCGATTACTAATATGCCATGCTGGTGACATTCTATTTATGAATTGACCAAAGTTCCTTGCTAAACTCACAAATTTACTGAACAAGCCGTTCTATGGGAACTAAATCCGTCTCAAGGTTATTGTTAGTGCAGCCTAAACACTAAGTTTCTTTGATAATTTTCCTACTAAATCTGTTATTAGTTTTGGTAACATGACATGTTCCTTTCAGCCCAGTATAAATTTGCCTTGGAGATATCTGTTGTGTTGTTCATTCATATTTTCTTTTTCTGTAGGACTAACTACTTTCTTTGGAGTTTTGTTTTCTCCTGTAGGCCTACATGTAATTAATAACCGATAGCCTACAATATGTTCTGCATTGTATATAAAATCAAACTTAATATAACGAATGTAATTTAGTGCCATGTTTGCGAGTTTTATGACCTAAACAGAAATTTTGAACATATTTAATAAACTGTATTTTGAAGCTAACTTTTTTTAGGCATGAGGAGGAAAATCCTTGAATTTTCGTGATTAATAATTTTTGAACACGCACTTTTATTCTAACCTAACATAGTCATAATAGACAATTCTAAATGGTTAGAAAGTTTCATCATTCTAGGTTCATCATAACAACAACCAGCTAGTTTTCTGAAACATTTCCATGTCTCTGATAATAACTATTGTCTTGGATGAACAGACATATTTGTTTTAGCCATCTCTAACACATCGATATATTATATTAAATAAAAACACAGTTGATGCGTGAGTCAAAGAAATTAAATTTATTAGGAATTTGGCAACGTTTCGGCGACTAAATTGTCCTCATTCAGGCCTACAAGTATAATAGACAGAATTAACATCTACGTCATAAAAATTCACAACAAAATTAACATAAAAACGAAAACATATTACAATAAGTTATTAATATAATAATAAATTAACAAAATAACAACACAAATAAATTAAATAATTAAAAAATACACTATAAAGTGTGACAGTCCGTGATAATAAAAACTATAAACAATTAATTAAAATGTGTCAAAAAAATTCCCAAACATATAACAGTAATATAACCTGTAAAAATAAATCCTTACTAGACATCTGGTGCATCAACAACTAGATCTCTCAAGTGTCTGTTGAGCAATTTGGTGGCGCGCTACCAGTACAATCGAGAGAGACTTCCTCCATTTTCTCTTCGTCTGGCTGGATGTGGTGCAAGGAAGTGCATATGAGGAGGTGATCTACATCCATGGTTCCATTTCCGCACAGCACGCAATCCGGCGATTGGAGGGCATGAATCTTGTGGAGGTGGCTGCCAGGTAGTCGTGGCCAGTAGCCAGGCGGAACAGTGTTACACCTGTGCGGTGGGAAAAGCTACGGTTTATTGGTCCTTCGGTGACGAGTGTAGCCTTCTGTTGTGAGAGGCCCTGATTAGATTTTTTCTCGTGCTGCGATTTAAAGCTGTGTTTATCTCTATTTTCACTGATTGAAAAGAGGTTGAGGTAAGTGGCTGTGGTAAAGCGGCTCCCTGTTTGGCGAGAGTGTCGCCTTTCTCCTTTCCTTCTATATTGACATGACTAGGCACCCACTGAATATGAATTTGTCAACTCTTTTCCTGAAGGGAGTCCAGTTGTTTTCTACAGGAGAGTGTTCGGTGGCACTCCACTTGTCTGTTGGTGCGGCCACCCTGTATTGCGCCCATGGAGTCCACAAGAAATACAGCCTTATAGGCCCCTTAAATTTTTGAAAGCTCAATAGATGCCGCCAAGATAGCTTCAACTTCCCTATCATAATTGCTTTGGTTACGGCCAACGGCCACAGCCTCCTCGAATAGTCGGCTGTGGAACCCAGCTCCTGTTCCACCGCTTGCTGACGAACCATCCGTGTAGATGTGTAGCCAGTCATTTGGCGGAAAGTTGGAATTAATAGTTGCCAGGGTTGAGCTGGTACTCCTGGCTGAATTTTGTATTTATTTAGGAGATCGTTGTACACTGATAGTGAAGTTTTTTGGGTTTTTAGCCTTTCGGTCACATGCCTGTAATTTGTCCAACGATGGTTATATGTCCTCTTGTACCGCTTCCAAAAATTGAGTGTTAGTTTGCTTCTTCTAGCTAGAATAGGTTCGATTTGGGTTTGGGCCTCCATTACAGCAACAGGGGAAGATTTTGGGGCCCTGTTATAACTCGAAGGGCAATGTTCTGGGTGATATCTAATTTGCGTGAATTTGCACTTGATGCTGTAATAGTCGCCTCAGCTTCATACTCGAGAATCGACCTGACATAATTTGTATAAGCTGCAATAAGGACATCTTGGTTTGCACCCCAAGTAGTGCCGAAAGTCGTTTTAATATTTTTGATCTCTTGATAGCTCTTTGGGTACAGTCTTCTATGTGCAATTTCCAAGTTAGTTTTCTGTCTATTGAGACTCCCAAGTATTTAGAGATGTTGTGTTCTTCAAGAACGTTACCTTTGTATTTTAAGATTAAATGTTGGCGCTTGGTGGACAGAGAGAAGAGCTGGAATGTAGTATTTGAATGATTAACTGCCATTGCATTTTCATTTGCCCATTGTTCAAGTTTTGATAAAGCGGCGTTAAGAGTATTTTCCAGAGACTTGATGTTGCTACTGGTAGCCCACATAATTAAATCATCAGCAGGGCTTCCCCCCTCCTGGACATGAATAGAATGTCCTTAACATGAATAGAATTTTTTTGCAGCTTTATATGGAAAATTTCAGATATAATTCCTCCAATTACTTTCCGTGTCCAAAATCCTAGGATTTTGGAAATTAAACGAATGGTTTTGTTCATTCTGTGAACGTAAAACACCGAGGAGAGAATGTAGGCCTGAATGACAATTTAGTCGTCGAAACGTTTCCAAATTCCTAATAAATCGATTTCTTTGACTCACGCATCAACCGTGTTTTTATTTAACAAAATGTTGTGAGTGTACACCTCACGATATATTATATTTATAACTTGAATAATGCTGAGAAAAGATACCTATAGGTCTTCCGTTTGATACCATACAGTTTCAAAGCATGTTACAAAGAATGACTTTGGGAAGGTTTTGTGGTTTGTGTTTGACCGATTTGAAAGTTATAATGTCTGATAAGTAGAAAACTTTGATACCGACAGTCTGTACTGGCCTGCTGAAGAATACGACCTAGAACAGTTTAGATATTATTAAGTAAAAGATGAGAAATGTGGCGGTATAAATGTTAGTATAGAAATATGCTTTAGAATTTTAGATAATGCTATGGAACCGCTAGGAAGACCAGTGGAATGTAGAAACCTCACAAAGTGAGCCCTGGATCGCGTGCAAAGAATTATGCCAATATAAGAGAAAAGATAAGAAGGTATCTCTTACGACGACAGACTTTCCCGAGCAAGCTTATGTCTTATTTAAGTTGTAGAAAATAACGAATGGTTTGTAGGTCTAGAAAAATTTTGAATACTTTTAAACTTACTTAAGGTAAAACAAGTAACTTATAAACTATGAAACACCTGATTAGGTTAGCAAACTCATCGAAGACAACAAAACCCACCTAAACCGATAAGAATACATCACTAAGCTCTATAAATCTTTTAAACTACCAGAGAAAAATTAAAAAATGTTATATACATTTTTATAACGTTAATTTGGACTGTTACAGCAAATAAATACGTTTTTTCCAAAGTATACTTTTACACATAAACTACATGTTCTGATCTTTTTATAATTAATTTTCAAAAAGTATTTTAATACGAGCGTTGAAGTTATTGAGCCGTTTTGTAAAACGACTAAAAGTTTACATATATTAAAATTAATTATTTAAAAATAATATTGACTTACGCAATTTTGTAAAGTATAAATGTTAAGATTGGAATAGAGTCTCGGATTCCTAACACAAGGGAACTGAATCACTTATAGCAACTTATGAAGAGATCGTGTTGCCTTCGGCACTCACTTCACTTACGTTATACGTCTTTCTGATCTCTTGGGCTACATCTCTTAGGCCAGGCGATGATAGCATGATTTTACCCTTGGGCCACTAGAAAACGACTGCGTTATCAACATAGATAAGCAAAACGTCGGTAGCACTGTTTGACCCATGACTCCTAGCGATTTTGATAAGAATTGGCAAAGTTTAAACGATTTAGGTGATCTTAACTGTCGAAAAAAACCCTCGAAGGAATACAAGGTCGTACAAAGAAGTAGCAGGAGAGTGGCCGTACAATGTAACGAGTGCTTCTTATTTTATTTCCAAAAGTGTTAGAAAAATCATAGGCACATTTTTTGGTTATGTAAAGTGCAAATGATTTTACACACACACACACACACACACACACACACACACACACACACACACACACACACACACACAGCAGACAGACTCAACTATAGCCTACTGTGTCCATCTTTTTTCCAGAATAACCTGAATCAGTAGAGCCTTCCAAACTGTTCGTTAGTATACCCCTTGCAGTTAGTTCTGCCCTGGAACTCTTTAGTTCGGATCTCCCTCCATGATAGGAACTTGAGTGTATAATAACGACCGGCCACAATTTAACTACAGAACAAACGTTTTAGGAGCAGTACCTGTAGTAGCTCTAAGAGTACAATGAGATGTTCGCTGATTGAGGAAATATTGTAGGAGGCAACGAACACATGATGAAAGCGTTAGTTTTTCTTGCGTCCAATCAAAACCAAACGGAAATGGGATATACTTTTAATTGTAGAAATTAGTATTGTTCAAAATATTTAAATGGCTTAATTATTTCAGGGAAGAAAACGTAGGCCTACAAGATTCATCTATAAAACACAATGAGATTAAATAGGTATGATACGTTACTAGGAAACAGAAATTTAAGTACAACAAAGCAAATAAAAATGATAGTCATTGTAGTCTTTTGATAAAAATAAAGTAATATTTAGCTTGGATGGACAATCAATTAAATTAACCTAATATAATATTTTGAAAAATTAAATATTACCGTATTAGCCAAAATAAACAGCATTGAAACAGTTGTAAGGTTTTGTTTTGTTTCATGTATACAGTTTCACAAACACGTCGAAGTAAAGAGAATCTAAATCGGTTAGACTCTGGTATAAACATGTTGTATATCACCTCCGTTGTATTTGAGGCAACGCTCGGACCGTTTTTGAAGATTTGCAACATTTTGGTGAAAAGGGCTTGTTTCATGCTCGTTATACACGTGGTTATTTCCCCCTTTTTTTTGACGATTGTGTTTGGTGGGTTATCACGGAAAATCTGTTCCTTCATCTTTCCCCAGACGCAGGCATCAGGTGGTGTAAGAGCGATCGAGTGGCCTGGGTAAGGTTTGTCAGTTATGGTTGTGATCACAAAGGATGGCGACTTTGCGGTTAAAACGATTCGAGAGATAAAAATCTTACATATTGAGACAATTTGTTTTAAATTTACATCGAACTTAATAACGAATTACTACAGAGCTTACAATTTAAGTTAAATACGTAAGATTTACTGGAAACTTCGAAGATTGCTTACTTTGGTCGAAAACTTATTTACGTTTAAGTTCGGTAGGAAGTTACTTCGTTGAGCTAAAGTTTAAAGGTTTCGATGATCGCCATTGGCTACAAAATCTACGAGTTCAATTTACTATTTATTTATTTAGAGCTTAGCTAGTGAGAACCATTCACCCAGGTGAAAAAAAAACCATATAGTCAACTCAAAATCTCACAGCACATTAGTTTTTAATCAAAACAAACACACTAGTTCATAACACAGACCAGTTTCGGCGACGATGTGTCTTCCTCAGTGCTTGGCTACTACTAACATATTTCGTCAAGCTATCGTACAATAAAACAAACAAGATAAAACATAAAAAGGCAAGCAATAAAAATAATCTAACTATGGAGCAATAATTTTATTGCTTGACTTTGTATGTTTTATCTTGTTTGTTTTATTGTTGTACAATAGCTTGACGAAATATATTAGTAGTAGCCAAGCACTGAAGAAGGTAACATCGTCGCCGATACTGGTCTGTGTTATGAACTAGTGTGTTTGTTTTTATTAAAAACTAATGTGTTGTGAGATTTTGAGTTGATTATATTGTATTTTAACGTTGTTCATTTACTAGTAATAAAATTATTGTTAACGATATAAACGTTTATATAAATAAACTAAAAATTGTTTTAAAAGTTATTGCAATGGGTGATCAGTGATAGCATCCTACATAAAGTAATAATTAATTTTGTTATAGATGTAACATCGCTAAAGATAACCCGGCTAGAGAAATAAACCTAGGTACATTACAACCGTAGTAAACTGTTAAAAGGAAATTTGAAGAAAACCTCATTATCTCCTGATAGCTAGGTCTAAACATTATTCAGCATAAAAGTTAGGAATCAAAGGAAATGTTATATTACCAACGTCGAATCTATAAGACATTTATGAGAATGTCATTTACAAAGTGAAACGATTTGGAACCATTTTTGGAAGGCGGTTGACGCCAATGTAAATACTTCACCAAACGCAGAGACTTTTTCTCAATTAACTTTGTGGGTCATGGTTACTCGAGTCTATTTACAACTATTACGTGGCGAAGCAAAACCAATATTACGAAATATCTTCTGAAACCATCGACAAAGACAGCGCTGTCTTACAGTATTAGAATATACACTTTCTTGCAGCTCAAGGCTCGACCAGTTCCTTCTAATCTAATTATACTCTATGTCTGGTTTTCCCACACACGAATCGATAATAGGTTTTGGTTTTGTAATCGGAAATGATAGTTTAAAATAAAATTGTTTTAATTTTAATTATTCTATTACAGATAATAAAAAATACATCCATTAACTTGCGTTTCTTACGTTAAATAAAAGTATGTAAAGAAACGGATGCCCGATTACGAGACTCTTGATAAAATAATTTTCACGAGAAAAAACCTTTCATGGAGTGACAAAGCCGGAGATTCACCACCTTATTATTTTTGGGTCTCCGGGAAACCCTCTGCCCTCGTGGCAGCCATTCCTCGAGCTGCCTCCGTCTCATATACACATACTGTTCCTTGATTTAAAGTAAAATAGGAATGGCTCTGTGGCAGGGTAGGGATGCGATGTTGTCAGTTCGAACGCATTGACAGTCAACCCGCCACTGCCAGCGACTGAAATTGCAGAACGAAGCAAGCTACACCAATAGTAAATCACTCCACCACAGTTACGATGTCACTGAGTTTACGATGTCACGGAAGTTTAACGTCAAATTGGCAACAAGGCTCACCTACGCAGGAAGATGTGAATTTCCTATTAGCTCAGACGGCTGTAATCTCCACTCCCTCTGGTCGATTTCACCTACACAGAATCCTATTCTGTTTTAAATCACACTATGTTATCCCTAACTGAAGTGAAGGAATCGGGATAGATTGCACGTGTATCAAGCTGATAAACTCTTTTCTTGGAAATCAGGTATTACTAAAGTGAAAGAGTACGGTAAGTATCCCGCTAAGAACGGGATGAAAAATCCTGGCAAGAAAGAAACCCTATCAGTAAAACCCAGCGATCATGCAGACCCCCTGGGGTCTAGAATATCCTTATGCTACCACCTTATGAAAGGAATAACTGAGTAGTATGCATTCGTTTTACCATTACGAAGGTTAGTTGCGCTTGTTAAGAAATGGGGGAGTCCCTCGCTTTTTGCCTATATTGACAAGATGTATTGTGTAATGCAATGTCATAGTGTAATCTTAATAACAAGGTACCTGTAAGGGTTAACGTAACAATGTGTATTCACCTTTAGCTGCTTGGATTTATTGAGAGTTTTTTCCTGTTACGATTTATCATCTGTTACGTCACGGTTCGTTTCCCTATACTACTAATAATGGCAGAAAATGCTTTTTAGCTTTTAATATAGAAAATAATTTCTCTTTAATATCTGACTCTTATATAATGGTGGTACGTACAAGCTCTCTCTCCCCCCAGTGGTGCTTCGCCTGACATAAGCCAAGCCTTTACCGGTCGTATTTACAGGTACTCAACCAGAGTAATTTTCTTTCAAATATTCTTTAAATTTACAGAAAATGTTTTATCGAAAGTTTTATTGAAATTAATAATAATACATTTGAAATCCTTAATATACTCATCTTCATTTCTGTTAGGAATATTTCTATATATTTGAGTACATTTTTCTGCCTTTCCTATAGTTACAATATTCTCCTCTGTTGACGCGTTTCGGAGTGGCTCCATTTCTAAAACTTAAATTGTACTGCTTAAAGAGTACGATTTAAGTTTTGAAAATGGAGTCACTCCGAAACGCGTTAACAGAGGAAAATATTGTATAGTTAGGAAAGACATAAAACTATACTCAAGTATATAACAATAGATTTGTTGGCAGATTATGGACATAACGTTTAAGCTGCCAAATGGAACAACTTACATCGTTTTCACACTGCACTGCGACAGAATAAATTTTTAAATGGCTACAACTCAAAAATTTAATAGTTTTTAAGACACAGTATTTTCTACTTGAGTGAGTAGATTTACTTTGTTCATTAATGGAATTCTTCTATTCGGCCTATTACAACATCCTTTAAATTTAAACCTCAATTCATGGTTTCTGTAAACTCCTTTCCACAGTTTAAAACTGTCCTGCTTTTTTTATTTAGCAAATTTAGTAGTTATTTTACAATTGAGATAACTTCCTTTTAAATGTAAAATCCCTTAACTGTAGAGGTGAATCTGTATTTTGTACTGCCCTTTATGTTTTTTAGGGATAGGTACAACACAGAAAATGTGATAACTCTTAATTAGTCTTTCGTTTTTCTCACAAATAATTATTTCTCCTGTCATAAGAAACATTTGTGGGAGTGGTTTATTCCATTGACTTAACCGTGTGACAAGATAGATTAAATGTAATTTTATTAATTGCAAGAGATTTTTAAACGATACAAATTCTTCACTTATTTTTTCAGTTGGGCTTACCCTTCAGATGCAACAATTCCTAATACCGATGATGCAACTAAAACATAAAACTAAATGCTTGATAAAAACGCTAAAAAATCAAGTTTGAAACAGATGGGTAGAAGTGCCATCTGTACTGATGGGACGAAGCATTGGAAGATACTGGTTCTACAGCATGACCTCGGGGTAGTGGAAGACTAAAAACGTTAAGAATACTCGAAAATGTGGCCTCAGTTAAAGCAGCTATCGAAGTCATCAAGACTCTCCCCGGAAGCATTCACTGGCATTGGGCATGTCTAACCAATCTCTAAGGCAGATATGGCGCCATGATTTACCGTTTCATCCAAGATCATAATTGTTCAAGACCTGAAGTCCACTGACTTTGAAAACCGTTTCCATGAAATATTGAACTTCATCTTCGAAACGTTAATTTGTTCAGTTGTGATGAGGTCCATTTTCGATTTGAGCATTTCTTACGAGGGTACCTGAATGATAAAGTGTTCTGAAGTCGGCCACGCACTTTGGGAGGAATGTAGACGCGAATTCGAGAGGAGGTCGTTACAATGCCTCTTGAGATGTCCCGAAGAGCAGCCGAAAACTTCAGACATCGCCTTCAACAATGCATTGAAACAGGATAACCATTATTGTCTGATGTCATCTTCAAAATGTTATCACAGAAACAGCAATTTATACTAAGTTGAGTAAAACAACCAATATTTTTGTAAGTTTTTAGATAGAGCTTAGCCAGTGAGCAACGGTAATGGTTAAAGTAATAAACTATAAATCTCACCACACATTAGTTTAATAAAAACAAACACACTAGCTCATAAAACAATCAGACTAGTTTCGGTAACGATGTTGCCTTCCTCAGTGATTGGCTACTACTAACATATTTCAAAAATGTATCGTACAACAATAAAACAAACAAGATAAAATATAAAAAGTCAAGTAATAAAAAAGAACAAAATAATAATAATGTAAAATAGATAACTCTCCTGAGTAAAGAGTTTTATGCTCTGTGGTTAGATTATTTTTATTGTTTGACTTTTTATGTTTTATCTTGTTTCTTTTATTGTTGTACGATATATTGATGAAATATGTTGGTAGTAGCCAAGCACTGAGGAAGGCGACATCAGTCTGAAACTAGTCTGATTGTTTTATAAACTAGTGTGTTTGTTTTCATTAAACTAATGTGTGATGATATTTATAATTTACTATTTTAATTTTTACCGTTATTATTTACGTAGGTATTATATTGTTTTGTTATAATATTCTTTCAAAACTCTGGTGTTTGTTTTCCCCCACCTGTATTTACAAGAACACACCAAGATAAACACAATGCAACAGCCAGTTCTTGGGTAGTGGATCCTTCACTCTATCTCAATCTCTTCAGGAATAACAAACTCTCTCAACTTGCCTACTGAAGCGGAAATAAATCAAGAAACGGTATATACATAACTTGTCATACAAGAAATGTTACCAAAGAAGTTTATTCAAAAGTTAAGCAAAACACCGTATAATGATTCTGTCCCTCTTGCTCTAGACGACTTTTAAAAATCACTAGCCTCTTTCTGTCATTGTACACAAAATGCCGAAATTGTACTAAAATTTTCAATTCCGATTCCGATTCTAAAATTTTCCGTTCGATTCTCGATTCTTTAGTCGATTCTCGATTCTTTAGTCGATTCTCGATTCTCGATTCTTTCAAGTTATATTAGCTTACATTCTAGTTCTCTAATAATTAATTTAGTTAACATCTTGGTCATATGGCAAAACCTTTTAAAAGTTCTGTTTTAATGTAGTAGGCTACTCAAAATCTTCAACCTTGATTTATCAATAGGAATTTTGTTAAACATAAAAACATATCAGATTAAAGTAATGACTTATTTTAAAGTTAAAAATGTGAACTTTACTTATTTTATGATGTTTGAAAAAATTCCTAAGCCTATTCACATTGTCTCCCAAACAAAACAAAAATTTAAAACAAACGAACAACATAAAAAGTAAAAAATTAATACAAATAGGATAGTGTTAATATTTAAAAGTCTGGCAGGTAATGTACATTTCTGTTCAAAAACACAAGCATTTGAACACGTTGTGTGTCAAGCTAGTTTCATCGCTAGCCACATATAGCTCCTGAAGTTGAGAAAGGTTTTTCAGAAAACACTGTCGCGAGTGGGCAGACAGGTATTTTATTGCCATTGCATTTAAATGAGGGTATTTGGCACTTTGTACTGCCAAATACTTCCCAACATCACAATCTGCACTGGCTAATGGTTCCCCCAGATAATTGATTACTTCTTCTTCTACTGTCAATTCCCCTGGGGTACCTTCTTCCCCAACATTCTGGATTAGTGGGGCATACCTTCTCCACATCTGGTGGGACCTTTTTTTCTGCAGGTGTCTGGAACAAGTGCAACTGATTCAGGCCTATTTTGTATTTATTCCTCAATCCCAGTTGATTTTTAACCGACTATCACTTGTAGGTCCTGTGTCTGAGGATAAAGTTTCTTCAAGTAGGTCCTGTGTCTGAGCATAAAGTTTCTTCAAGTAGGTCCTGTGTCTGAGCATAAAGTTTCTTCAAGTAGGTAATGTGTCTGAGGATAAAGTTTCTTCAAGTATAGATCTTTTTTGTTGATAAATTTGGGCAAAATGAATGATGTTTAAGTGCTTTTTCATATTTGATATATTATGTGGTTTTCCACCGTCAGTTTCTGTTAACCGTCATCGAATTGACGCGACGGCCAGTACCCTGAACCGAATACCGCCAGGCCTCTTAACGCTTTATGTTAGTACTACTCAGCTGGTGTTGCTACTTTTGGAAAAATTAAGGCACAGTATTTAACAACAAGCTTCACACTACTTACAGATGTATTTACGTTGGTTTTTGTTTGATAGATAAACGCCGACGGGATTAAAAACATGATGTTATTCTAAGAGCTTTTTGTCCGTAGTTACGGGCCGACACATATTTGTTATAACGTATTGTAATGATTTTCACTACTGGTTTCAAAATTTAACAAAACCTTAAAAGTAAGTCGGAAATATTGACTAAATATTTAGTTGTAAAATAATCCTTAAAAACGGACTTTGTGAAAGTTAAGTACAAACATTGATACACTTAGATAAACTCATCCTTACTATGAAGTAAATTATAACGTAAATTCCTTAACAAGTAAATTATTTGGTGTTAAAACTTTTACTTAATATGAATCTAGGATAGTATTTACTGGACCTGTAGTATTACTTATCAGAGAGAGAATATATTACACTTTAGTTCTATATTCAAAATATTTATAAACTCACAAATCAATCACATGTGACACGTTTACGTGTCTTAGTGATAGGCGCAAAAACACTTTTATCACCAGTCTGTTTATTATTTAGGTAGCCGGGACATGAAATTATGGTTTTGTTGTTTCTTGCTAACACAAAACACAAAAAATATCAAAACAGTGTTGCATAGATAATAAAATTTAATTAAATCAAAAACAATATCGGGTAAATTGGTCCGACGGAGTTTATTTACGTTTCATTTACTGTAGGAAAAAACTATGTTGGGCCAGTTGGTCCGACACGTATTCTTATAAATATTCGGAATCGTGTGGAATCGGAATCGACACTTTTATGATGAAGAATCGAGTATCGACGATTCCTCGATACCACCTAAAATCGACGATTCCTGGAATCGAGAATCGGAATCGGCCCATCCCTACTTATAACACTTTAGAATAATCAGCACTAGAAGGATAGATATAAACATTTATTTAAAAAACTGTCACTGAATCCAGTTTCCTCACGTCAGACATAAAGATTTTTTGTATAGACTCTATATTGAACCTTAGTTATATTAGTTTTAGAGGTTAACTTATAAAAACTGTTTGACGTATACAAAATCAGGAACAGGTTTGGACCAATATATAAACCCAACTGTTGACCAATTGATTGATTCATCCTAGGCCAAGCGATCTAAATAACTGACGGCAGAAAGACCATTAAATTAATGTTTTGAAATTGAGATAAAAACTACAAAACGTAGTTAACTTTAAAAAAAAACTGATCAATAAAGCACTAATTTACGACATATCATTAGCCCCGAACTGCAGTAAAATCTTAATATCGCCGTCGGTCAAATTATTTTGGTAAATGTTTCCTAATGAGAAATAACTGATATCTATTATATATAATAATCTTTAAATTCATTGATATTCCTCATTTAGTTTCAACTATGCCTACAAAATTACAATGCCCAACTAAATCTAGATTAATTTAATCTGATTATCCATTACAACCGTGTAAGGAATTGGTCTTTTAAAAATGTAAACATTTCAATTTTACTTGATTGAAACTATTATTAACAAATTCATAGTTTGTTATCAAATACAAGTAAATGTTGATTTTAACACTGATTTATTTCACTTAATTTATATTTTATACAAGATACAGTATTCAACAATTTATTTATTTTTAATTAGAATACCAATAATTTCATTTACTATTTTTCATTTTCTTCTATTAATTCACACTCTCCTTATATATATATCTTGTACAAATTTTCAATCGTTAATAAAATACTTTTTATGCATCCGTTCAAGTTCAAAAGCATTTTTTTAAACTTGTAGTGGATGACAATTGTCAATACAGTTTTTTAAAAATATAAATTAAATAATTAAATTTAAAAAAATATATTTTAATGTTATATGCGAGAAACACTTTACACAATAGGGGCAAGGTATGCAATATATTTACTCCTGGATGAGTGGATGAAGGGCTTATGTAACATTTTTTTAAATTTTGTGTTATGAGTATGGAAAAAGATCTTATATGTAAAATTAACCTTTACATGATTTATTCAACTTTTAATAACAGCTATGAAACCACAATTGATGATAGGTCAATCCACAGTTGATTGCCAGTAAGGCGAATGTTTACTTTGAACTTATTTTCGGTAAAAATATGGTCTTAATGACGTTGGTGGTAAAAAAATTTTTTCGTTTTAATTACTCGTTTTGATCTGTAGAACACGAATATCGACTTTTCTTTCCGCGAAAATTCAGAAAGTTACTTTTTCACATTTTAAATGTTAAGTTGTAATGGCCTGTATAGCGTAAACGAGTCATTGATATTATTAACTTTTTTTTTTAATTACTAATTTCAGTGTGTAGAACACTAATATAAACCTCGTAAAATACAAAAAGTTAATTTTTCTGCACATTTTTAATGTTAGTCTATAGTAGCATGTAGGCTATACCGCACTACACTACGTCAAAGTCAGTTTATTTTAATACTAAACTTAAAATCTAAGAATTTAACTTTTGGTTATAATTTTATACAACATTACTATATACCTACATTAAAATATACCTACAGAGTGTCAAGTCAGTATAGACTTAGTAATAATTTTATTCAAAATTATTATCTACCTATATAAGTATACCTACGAAGTATCCAGTCAGAATAGATTTGGTTATAATTTTATACAACATTACTATTTACCTATATTAAAATATACATATGACGTATCCAGTGAGGATAGATTTGGTTGTAGTTTTCTGAATCGGCAATAAGTCTAAATATTTACCAAAATACTTACGTATATTTTAATATAGGTATTTAGTAATGTTGTATAGAATTACAAATCAAGACGTAGTGCAGTGCGCTGGAGCTACTGCGCGCCCGGTTCACGCTATAGGCCTAAATGCCTTTACCACTTAACATTTAAAATGTAAAAAAATTAACTTTCCGTACTTTCCGCGCAAAAAAAGTTGATATTCGTGTTCTTCAGATTAAAACGAGTAATTTAAGACGAAAAAAAATTTTATCACCAGCGTCATTAATACTATATTTTTACCTATATTTTCTTACATAGGTCTTTCTTCCACTTACCCCTTCAATTATCATAATTTTGTTACTTAAAAAGCTATAATCGGAAACTTCGAAAATATAGCCTACTACGATTGTGAAAATAAAATAGTAATTCAGGAAAATAATTTGCGTCATTCAATGAAACACTAAGCAAAATTCAACATTATCAGTAACCTTGTAATGAAAACAAATATTTCGAAGTCAATTCAATAAAGTGAAGTAATATTAGAAAAAATGTTTAAAGTAAATTCCTACTGAGGTTAACAAAGAACTATTTTATTTTAGTTACCCTAGAGCACTATTTATGATATTGTGTGGTAACCATGGCAACAGTTTAAGGTTGTACTGGAGGTTTCGACGAATACCAAAGTTGGAAAAATCTCATAAACATCTTTGAGAAACATATTTATAAGTGTTGGAAAATTGGAGCATTACCAAGGAGCTTTAGACTTCTAACATGAAGATTCTCAGTTCGAATCCGGCTCGACCCCACAAATATTATTACCTAATTATTGAAAAAGATTTGAATAAAATGTATTAACATCAATTGTCATCCAGTATACGTTAACAAAATGTTTTTGAACTTGACTGGATGAATAAAAACGTATTTTATTCACGACTAAATATTTTGTACAAGATATATAACAGGTGAGTTTGAGCTAATAGAAGGAATTTAAAAAGTTCCGAAATCTTTTAACGAAACTACAAACATAAAAGATTTTAAAATAGAAAGAACAAAGTATAAAACCCTAACATTCTGAGTCACCAGGTGTGTAAAATTTCAATCGTGATCCAGTAATAAGCAAAGAAATTTATTAAGCATGAAAAACAAGTTAAATCTTTAGATAAATAGTAAATAATAAATATGAGTGTAAAGATTTTATATATATTAAAGCTCTACATTTTATTTTAGTGTCACCTTTGATATCGACTTGAAAAATATAAAGAGCATACCTGTTTTAAATTTTCAAAACACCACCTCCTTCTTTATGACCCTGGTATGCCCCCCCCCCCGTTTGGTTACGGGTCTGTTACTCCAGGATTGTGCAATGAATATTAATTTGATCAATGTGTTTGTTCTTTGTTTGTAAACAAAGAAGTGTATTTTCACGCGTAAATTATTTATATTCTTAAGTAATTATCAGAATTTGCATTCTTGCAGGTAAATTATTTAGAAGTAAAAAATTATGTCAATTCCTACTTTGAACAACAAAGAAAAATTTTAATTTAATTCCCTTTAATTAAATAATTACAATTAAACCACTACTACTAGTGTGTATATATATATATATATATATATATATATATATATATATATATATATATATATACACACACACACAGACACACACTTATATATATATATATATATATATATATATATATATATATATATATATATATAAAAGAACTAAGTCAAAATACAAATACAAGAATTATAATTGAATTTACAATTCAAAGCTTTTCGTTGGCTAACAGTACCAACATCATCAGGAATATTAAACATTTCTTAAACAAATGTTTAATATTCCTGATGATAATGGTACTGTTAGCCAACGAAAAGCTTTGAATTGTAAATTCAATTATAATTCTTGTATTTGTATTTTGACTTAGTTCTTTATTAATACACAAGAATATATATTGCCATATATATATATATATATATATATATATATATATATATATATATATATATATATATATATATCTTGTTCTAATTTTTATCGTTATTAATATACTTTTTATTCATCCACTCAGGTTTAAATACATTTTTTAAAACTTGTAGTGAATGACACGATGTTAATATATTTATTTCAAATGTCAATTCATTATTTTTAATTAAAAAAAGTTGACGTCTACGTTGAATTCGAAGTGTGGACTACGTTTTAAATCCAGCAATGGAATGTTGGATTTCAAGCATGTTGTCATACAGTTCGAATTAAACCCAGAAACTTTGAATTTTTTAAATTAAATTAATGAATTATTATTTGAAGAAACTGTATTAACTTCAAGCGTCATCCACTACATGTTTAAGAAAAGATAATTTGAACCTTAGTGGATGAATACAAAATTAATTTACTATCGATCGAAAATGTTAACAAGATATACATATAGAATTAATAGAAGGACTTGAAAAATAATTATTGCCTCACGATTTCTTATGCGTATGTTAAATATTACCGGAGAAGATTTTTTTATTTGTCGATGACACAGCAGGGTTAATACTGAAAGCACAGTATGCGAATGCAAGAGAAAGATGAGTTGATTTATTCAAGGTCATGCAAACATCTACAAGATTCAGCAAAGGAGAGGTAAAAGTAAATATATAAGTGTTGGTTTTTGTTGAGTGTTTCGGTGAATTAAACAAACATGAAGTCTGTAACGTGAAGTTTATTATACTCAATAGCACGTTCTAGAACATTATTGGTTGTGGAATGAATCTGTGAGTGCACGTGGTTGCCGTGTTTTCAGAACAATTATTGTGACCTATTAAACTGTAGATTTATATTTTAATTGCTTGAGGCAATATGAACAGAGATGCTACCAAATATAAGATCTAGACATAAAGTCGATATCAAATCGTTAGTTTGGTTTGAGAATTTTTGTTACAGTTTGCTTCAAGGTCAGTTAATACTTTATTACTATATTTTAATATTAAATGTTAACAACAAAAATTTAACAGTCGTGGAACAGAAATAAAATCTTGAATGGAAAATATAGTTAATAAGTCTATATACGTGTATAAAATATTACCGATTAAAAAAATAGATTAATCAAGTACTTCTTGAAAATTATCAAACACGCCTACAGAAGTTTTTACTCCAAAAACTGAAATAAAAATATATCATTCCCTATTACTATATTTGTTTCATTACAGTAATATTTAACAAAATATAATATTTGTATTACGTAATAAATTGTATATAATAATACTATTTCAACATAATAACATATATTTTAATAAAAAAAAAAAAAAATTGGTTTTGACACTCGGGGGAGTCTCGACATAAGTGATGACAAAATAGAGCTAACGCTTCAGTTTCGCAAAAGTTTCAACGAAAATCGCCGAAAATATGAATTTATACATTTTCAGTAAACTTTTACATCTTTATTTGAGGAATGTATTTAATAAAGACTAATATTTATTGTATTTAATAATAAAATAATTCGGGTAACAAAAAAACATTTATTAGATTCAAATAAATATTTACTGAAATATTTATATTCAAATAAATATAAACATTTACTGAATTCAAATATTTTTAACAATTAAAATCATTTCTTTAAAAAGTATATGACGGGCCTAAATGTGTTTTCCTTTCAAAAATTGGGTTAAAAATACATAACTCATTAATATTGTTATATCGAATTATTTGTATTGAGATTGATTAAAATTTAAATAATTATTATATTTTTTAACTGATGTAAACTGTTTGGTAATAATCTACGGGTAAAACGGTTGTTCTACAACATAACCTATAACAGAATCAGCTGTTTAATGAAATCATATGTTGTAAGGTATGCGTTTCAGAACTTGACGCGAAAGCAATGATTTAATCTCATGTTTTGTTCACCGCACGTAAAGAAGTTATTACTTCAAAACAAACCTTTCGAGCAATAAAAACATCTATTGTTTGTAATTATTCGTTATCACTTAATTGAATAATATATACGATACTTCTGTATATATGGAAATTGAATTAGAAAATTGTTTAAACATAATCTCCAGATAGCTTCTAAGTGGAGAGGAAATCAGCTGATAATAATAACCGTTTCCAGCAAATGTTTGCCTTCTGGATATCTTCGAGACAATCTTTTATCGTCTGGAAAATATTTATATGACGAGATATGAATGTTGTTTCCATTCCTAAAATGTGTAAGAATTACGAAAGAGAAAATAAAGAAATTTTCAAACTAAAAACCTAGATAAATTACTATATGATATTTAACGGTTGTATTTCTTCGACTTGGCTCTTGGAAAAAGACAAAATACAACAAAACTTCGTATTCTGCTTAGATACCTGGTAAAGGCAGTATATATTCATTTCACACACCCATCACTAGCAAATATACGAGAAACGTGATGTACGTAGATATTGCACAAAACAAGAAAAACCTATACACAGGAACCTACATAGATTGGTAGAAAATAAGAAAAGCTGTTAAAAATAAAAATATAGAGATTAGTAATGAAAAATAATTTTATTTTTGAGACCACAAATTTGTCTTGGTAAGAAAAAGAATAAAACCTCAAGTTTATTTGATTAAATAATACAAATTTGTAATAGAGCAAGATTAAATTGAACTTGACAAAAAAATATATAACATTATAGAGAATAAAGCATTATTATTCAGCAAGTTAATTCAAAATTTTATTTGTATAAACAACCTTTTACAGTCCTTATGGTACATTGCCACTGATAAATTACAAATAGCGACATTGATATCTTCAGTCAATGATAAAAGGTTTTTAATGTGATCGAACTTCTATCAGTGATTAACAAAGAGCAATATGAGTTGGCACAATGACTCACGCTAGGCTTTATCTAATGTCAGCTGTTTGCAAGTCTTGGAACTGTGTTAAATTACATCACACTAACTTGTAAGGCCATTCATTCATTAATCTTTTAGTATTCGCAGTAACAGATAAACGTATTTTCATTTCTGTTTATATTTATTTCACCAGTACATACAAAGAATTATGTATGTTATCTTATGTTAGTGAATAGTTTCTATATGTGGTGGCGCCTCTCTCTCTCTCTCTCTCTCTCTCTCTCTCTCTCTCTCTCTCTCTCTCTCTGTATTACTTTTACACACACTGTTTCTTGCATTCATTTGAGTATCCTAAATGGATGTACCTTGTTCACATATTTTAAAGTATCTAACAACAAATGTTACTTGTTTATTTTGGAGCTGCCTTTCAGAAGAATAGCGCTTACTCATTTTTCAAGTATGTAAATACACACACACACACACATACACACACACACACACACACACACACACACATACACACACACACACACACACACACACACACACACACACACACACAGAAATATATACACGTACATTATTATTTTGTTTACACTGAAGTTAAAATATCTTATAACCTTTAGGTTGGGGTTTTTGCTATTTTAATGTTCTCTTTTGAACAAGTTACACAAACAGACATAGACACACTTAGTCCTCAATGGAGCAGCACTTCAAGTTTAAAGAACGTCAATGAGATTACGTAGTGACCGCCTAGCATTTGCTGTTTCCTGTCCTTTTCTTGTGAGAACGTTCACGCAGTTTTCACGTTCTGTTCACTTTCAGCAGCTTCAGGTTCGTCGTTGGGCTAATGTAGACATAACATTTTTAAACGAATATGTATAGGTATTTACTCGTAATCTGGCCCTTGGCCCCGGATTATAGGCGGGGGGGGGGGGGGGGGTGAAGATTAGGTAAAGACCGTTCTGCGAACATTTCCGCGAATATAGATATGTCACAGCATTTCGTATTTTAACTACTGGAGCGCCTTCACGAGGGCTGCGAGGACAATTGACGCAACCCGCATGACGGTAGACAATTTTTTTATTTAGCCTACACGTAGTGCCAGCTTACGTGTAAATGCCTATAATGCGCATCACAATTAAAAAACACTTATATTTATTTTATGCTCCAAAAAACAATTTTATATAACAATTTTATCTTGTTATCCAACAAACAACCACATAACTAGGTTACAAAACATCGAATTTTACGTTGTAAATATTACCTGAATAATTTTAAATAACGGTTTTTCGATGTTTTACCGTTAAATAAACCTGGATATTTTGAATAATAATATTCTATTTGATTATTTTTACAGTTTTAGGACAAACAACCAAAAGGTGGAGAAATATTATCGGCTAGGATGGATGAGGAAAGATTGTGAATTTATAAGGTAGACTTAAAAGCAAGAGGTATAGGATTAAGGATCACATATGGAGTGGAGGCTTCCCAAACTGAAACAGACCTACGCTATATCTAGCCTTACCCGTTACACCTCCTATAAGAATAAGGATCAGGAAGGATTCTAAATATAGGTAGGATTAAAAAGATATAAAACCACATAGTAGAGGATTTAAGAGGGGATTAAACTGAAGTCAAATTGGACCTAACTTTAAAGGCTATAAAATAAGTGACAATAAAATGAAGTCTATCTAATTCCAGTACAACGGCATATCAAATTTGAAATACTTATATTTGATTAAAAAAGCAAGTCTTTAAACAAATAATAGAAATAAAACTTGTTAGAATATATTATAATGTATTTTACACAAAAGCGGCTCCTGATTAGACTCTCAAGGGGGTCACAATGGCAGGAAAACATGGGGTGGTTTGGGGCGGAAAACTTTCAAAAATGGAGGCATGGAAATGAAATTTAAAGCTATTCTTGTACTAAAAAATCACAGGAAGTTTGGGATTTTTTCCATCGAATCATCCATTTTATATGAATTTACATAGGTACCAAAATTATTATTTTGTGCACAATTCAAAATATTGTTTAACTTTCATCAAACTGCTCGGTCTGACGAGGACGACGCGGAGTCGTAGTACACAGACTGTTAGTATAGGCGAGCCGGCACGAAACTAGTGCGCGACTTGTAACATGCCATTGTTGTTCATGCTGGGTGGAACTACCAATGTCATCAGATGTATTTCTACACCTAACATTACATAAATGTAAAAACAATATATATATATAGCTTTAAAATAAAAGTCAAATGAAAAAATACATGTTTATAAGTAGGGCTATAATGAGATAGATTTAAATGTGTTCCGAATATGAAAAATATATTTCTAAACTAAAAATAGTACCCAAAGTCCATGGGGGTGAAATTGCCCCCACTGCCCTTCCTCTGGAGTCGCCCTTGATTTTACAAATATTTGATTTGCAGTAGAAATTTATATTTAAGGTAAAGGGTATTATATTAATTAAAACATCCTCTTACCACAAATTCAAACAATTTTTATTTTAACCTTATGTACATTTCGATTATAAAGTAATTATCTTCAGAGGTATTTTACAAATAACAGTTATTTGTAAAATACCTCTGAAGATGATTACTTTGTAATTGAAATATACATAAGGTTAAAATAAAAATTGTTTGAATTTGTAGTAAGAGGTTGTTTTAATTAATATAAATATTTACGCCACAGTTGCTTAAGTTGTTATAAAGGGTATTAGTTTCTTTTTGGTGTTTGCTAAGTGTAGAAGTGTTTTATCATATTGTTACCTACTTCAGTACTGCAGTAATTAACCCTTTCCAGACCCAGTGTAGCAAAAAAGCAACATTAAGTTTAGACCTGTTAAAAAACAGAAGTATCAATTCTATCTACAAAAACCCAGCTAAGTATTAAAGCAACATTGTTATAGTTGACAAAACTACCACTAGGTAGTAGATATGTCAACAAATAAATAGCCTACAAAGGGGTCATGTATGATCTGTCGCGGGATTTTTCCTGGCAGGGTTTCTTTCTTGCCAGGTTTTTTCATCCCGCTCTTAGCGCGACTCTTACCGTACTGTTTCATTTCACTATCTCCTGATTCTCTATAGAAAGAGCTTATGAGCTTGGTACATGGGCAATCAATCCCGTTTCCTTCACTCGCGGTAGGGATACTAACCGCATGCGCATGTGAGACGGAGGTAGCTCGCTAGAGGTTGGGTGCCACGTGGGTTGGGCGGGTTTTGGGGGCTCAGACCCGGGTAAAAAAAAAACCTAAACAGTTTTATTTGTCATGTGGTAGAAGAATTGTATAACCTTGCAGTGAGCTAATTGAACAAGAGCGGTAGGGATATGGTCAGATCTCTGTTGTTCTTAATCATTACTTCATGATATCACACATTCTTCCTAAAATTTTCCATCAATGACCTCGATTCAATCTGCTCAAGGTTTTCCAGTTCTTATGATAAACAATAACAATGAGTATAACATTTTAAATAACAAACCCAATAACCACAAAATAACTTTATTTAATCACTTGATGTACATTTTGTAAATTTATTGACAACATATTACGGAAACAAAAAAGAAAACGGTTGATGAAAGATGCCTCAAATTTATTACCGGAAGAAGGAAATAGAAGATACATTAGTTTACCATATGACATGAATATTACAAGAGGATTGAACAGTATTTTTAACAAGTTTAATATTACAATCGTGTATAAAAGTTCAATTAATTTAGGAAGTTTGTTAGGGAATCCGAAAGATAAGATTCCTACGTTAGAAAAATCGGGTATATATCAAATAAGTTGTGAAGATTGTGATCAAATTTATATAGGTCAGTCTAGGAGAAAAATCGTCACTAGATTTAAAGAACGTATCTCCCATATCAAGTACCTCCGACCAGAAAAATCTAGTGTAGCAGAACATATAATAGACACACACCATAGTTTAGATTCCAATAATATAAGTTAATGAAAAATGTTAGCAACATAAGTTTATTAAATGTTTTTGAAAGTATATATATATATATATATATATATATATATATATATATATATATATATAAATGTAGACATAATGATTTAATGAATTGTGGCAAAGGGCTTATCCCTAATTCAGTTTTATATTCCTTGATTGATTAAATAAAAAACAGCTGATTTTAAGTGACAATGCTTAAGAAAAAATAACAATAAATTTATAACCTCAATATTTTTTGCTAATTATGTTAAATATAAATTAATTTTGTTCAGCACTTATGAAGATGGTTACCTGGTAACCGAAATGTACATCAAGTAATTAAATAAAGTTATTTTGTGGTTATTGGGTTTGTTATTTAAAATATTATAACATTAGGCCACAGTTGCTCAAGAAATCATTAAAAATTAAAAATAAGAATGACTTTAATAGCTAAAGTCAGCATAAACGTGTTAAGTGCAATCACCTCCTGTTTTCCTAGCGTCGTCATATTTCTTTTAGTTTTTTAGCAAACTAATCCCTATCTCGTAATGATGTAATAAGCATACTTCCTACAATAATTGTTTTATAATTAACCCGGCAATATTATATTGATATTTTTATCGTCTGAAATCTTTACCTCATTCACTATAAAATTCAGTTGTCGTTTACAACTGTTTTTAACGATAAAAAATTATTGTTATCGCTTTTAGTAATCTTAACAGCTTATAGGGGCGAATGTGTGGCGTAGATAGCACCTCCAGCGCACCCGTGGCATATTGAGCCTATCTGTTGGCTCCAGTAACCACCCCCCTTCACCTACTCACATTTGAGTAGTACTACGTCGTTGACTTTGGCTTAGAGTGGAGTGAGAGGGTATTTCTTGGTATAACTCTAATACCGTTGTAGAAATTTCCGGTAGGGTTCACTTTGTTCATTTTGACCTCTGCTTTCAAATAGTCAGGTCCGTTTTAACCTTCGAGGGGGGCGCATAGAGTTTCAAACGGGAAGTTTATTCCACACAAAAACCGTTTAAAATTTAAACGGTTTTCGTTTTTATATTAGGGTGACTTTATAATTAAATACTGAATAAATACATTGTACACAATTTCAGAAACCATTATTGTACAATTTCTATCGCCATATTTCTAAAAATATTTTGAATTGTTAAAACGTGTAAGCTACGTATACTTGGCCACTGTTTTAATTACGGGAAAAGCGTTCGCGGATTATTTTTCTGTAATAAAGTAATTCTCTGTCTGAGCATAAAAAAATATTGTATCGTAATAGTACATATACAAATATGAAATTAATTATTTAGAGAAAATAAGTGAACAGTTTTGGTAAAAATTTAGTGAAAATAAGGAATGTCTTAATTCAAATATATAACCCTACAAATTAGTGGATGAAAAATATATTGGCTTTATAACAAAACAGTAAAATAAAACTAGCAGAAACTTAGTCTTTGTTGAAAAAACAACTCAAAATTGCTAATTTCCTAACTCACTAGTCCCCATTAGTGTAGTGAGAACACAACCCACTCACATGAGAATTATGTTTCTTCTTGCTGTCCTCCATTGTCTTACTGGTTCAGTATACCTCAGCATTTTTTGGTTTTCACTAAAAATTTTTTTTTTCACATTGTCAAACCGCACTGTAACGGATTTCTGGCGGATTTTTAGTGGGAGTTTCTCTATAACCTCAAAATCTGACATTTCAGCAAATTAGTAATTTTCGTCATGTTCAGTTGATTTGTGTTCATTTGTATCATTTTCAATTTCATTAGATTTTTTTCGTCAGGTTCATCTGGCAGAGTCTTGTTTTCATCGGAATCATCAAAATGCTACCTAATAAAATTTCCGGAAGGCGGTAGTTCTTTAATTTCATCTTTTTCGACACTACTACGGATTCTCTTTCTTAAAATGGAGCAACAGTAAAATGTGAAACTTAGATACTAAAAATAATAATAACAACAAATACACCAATAATTTAACAACACAAAGTCTTGTGAATGTAAATAGCCGTGCACGAGGAACTCCGAACAAATTACACACGATAGGGCGCGTGCGGACGAAACCTTCGCAATCTGACCGCGCGTGAAAAAAATTAAATTCATACTAACGCTACGAGGAAAAAATTAACAAAAATAGTTTGAGCCGTCTCCTAGAATGCAGGTTGTGGAGTAACGAGCCGGAAATAAACTTCTCACAGCTGGAAATACGTTTTCTTAATAAATAATAATACGTGCGAAAAAAAACTCTACATGCGCCCTCTCGAGGGCCAAGGAGTTATTACCTTAAGCCAACAAATAGGAATATGAAACCTTAACGCATGTTATTAGAGGCTTTACTAAGCATAATTAAGTTAAAAATCGTAATTAGTAATTTTTCTAATGAAAATACCAAGCTCATTATTAAACTATATACACGTAAAAAGCACTGTCACTGTCTGTAACTCGGTCACTAACGCTTTTACTCTCTTCATTACAATTCAAACACAGATCTCTCTTTACAAATCTATCAAAACCTTTATGTATCGCATTGCCGCTTAAAACAACCTCTCGTAATTTCTGGCCGCTTCCCTTCTAGAAAATTCTAGCATTTACGTTTGTTGCGTTCGCTCAATAGTGAAAGGATACGTAAATTTGTCAAGCCGTGTGCCATAAAGCACGGGGGAAACCTTGCCCGTTACAATAGAGTTTCCCTTTCTCGTAGCCGAATTTACAAATTTGGCAAATTTCCTCTAATTCTGATTCTACCAGAACTATTTGTATAGGGTAAGCGGCGGCCCAGTTGGCAAAAAGCAAAGTTAGCTTGCTACTACCCTTCTGCGAACATTTGCTTGTCATACGAAATTTGTAGCTTTCCTGGCGTTATTTCTGTTCTTTATATGAGGAAATTATTTGCAAGATGCATCAAGGACCAAAGAAACAATGTTAACGACGGTGCTAAATCCTTAACTATCAAAATCATTTAAAAGTTCGTAGCTTTAACGATTTGTTATTTAAATAAATGCGGTTGATTTGCGAGCCGGGTACAATTATTTATTTAAACTGGGAAAGTTTCAATAACGACTACTTTATCGTCATCAGGCCTTATACTCTTGCACACACGGACAACGGTGCTGTAAATTAATCAAAGCGTAAGTTTTCATAAACATGCTAATGTTATAGCGCTATTTCATGATAGAGTGCAGAGGAATGAGCCTGAAAACGATAACGTACCTGTTATTGAAACGTTGTCTGTATAAATAAATAGTTGCACCTGACTTGCAAGTCATCCTATTTTATTTAAACAATAATCTCTGCGGGTGTAGACATGATTAATTAAACTATTTATATTTCATAATCTGATTGTATAGAACACTTATTACCACTTTTATCACCCAAAATTGGACACTAACCTCGACTCTCCTGTATGTAAACAATTGAGAGGTGAATGAGCTTCGTTATTACTTCTATAACGACATCGGTGTCGGCGTTGGGAATTCCTTAACGGATGAATGACTTGTCATGTTATGTACCACCTATACACTTTAAAGCAATATTTTATTGCCGTTGAAATTACCACCTTAGTTCTTTTTAAGTCATAAATAATTAATAGCCGGTGTTCTAGTCATAGAGATCATAGTAACACGGTTACTTTTAGATATTTTAGAGTATGGACAGTCAGTGGTTGCAGAAGAATGTATTTATGCAGGGTAGTAGAGTAAAATCGGGTGAAATGGCTAGTAGCGCTCTCCGCCAATTGGGCTGCCGCTTAGTCTAGATCAGTGATGGGCAAAGTTCGGCCCGCGGGCAAGTGCTGTCCTTCGGGCTATTCAATCCGGCCCGTGATGTGGTTTTAAGTAATCTATACAATTACACATAGAACAAAATGTAGTTTCTGCATAGTTACAATATAATAGCGGTTTTCTTCTCATTGCGTTCTAAGTACGGTACTCGTATGTCTTAACTCAGTTTGCAGGCTACCTTGCATGGGTGTTGTGCCGTGTTGTATGTCTGTAGATCAGTAGCATGGTGATGTGGAGTACAGTGCGTGAGGTTTAACGGTGTCCCTCGTTCTGCTCTAGCATTTGACTACTAGCCTAACTGAAAACATTATACAATACATATATCGTCTCTTTCGTAATCGCGTCTCTTTCTTTGCAGAAGCAGAGCAACACATTTAAAGATCATGTCTACATCAAACTATTACAGTATTATCATTTAGTTAATTAGAGCTGTTTATACTTTAAACCCGTCACTGATGTTTTCTGAAGTGTTGGGGTTTGACACCGCACTGCAGCCCTGTCCACCCTAGCGATCTCAAGGTCAGAGACACAGTTAAACCTCACGCACTGTACAGTGACTGTTGCTCGACCAAGTTTGAAACGTATAGGGCGCTACCGGGAGCTGTCTTAAGGTCAGTAATTCGGACAGTCACAACGTTGTGTCATATTCCCTCTGCGGCTTTGTCTGGCTTATGTTTCTATAGTTTTGCTTTGTTGATAGTGTCTGTATACATTTTTTATCGTGACAATAGCAAGTAAAAAAGTAAAGTTGATTCAGAATGTGTTTTAAAGATGGGAGGACTTGGAAATAGTTTTTAAAGCTTATTAGGGATAAACATGTGTGCCTTATCTGCAATGAAGCTGTGGCTGTATTCAAGGATTGCAACCTCTCACGACATTTCATGACAAAATATAATAACTCCACTAGTGAAACTATGATCGAAGAACGGAAGCAAAATGTTGTACGTAAAAAACTGTGTAAAATCGAAGTAACTGATAAACAGTTTGTTTCTGAACTGGAGTCAAAGATAAGCGATTTTAAATTCTATTCTTTTGCGTTGGACGAAAGTACGGATATATCTGACATAGCTGTTACTGGTATTTATAAGTCTTGATGATATTTGTGTTACTGAAGAATTAGCTTGCGTATGTTCATTAAAGGAAAAGACAAAAGGATCAGACGTTTTCCAAGGATTTCAACAAACTATTACATCTTTGAAAGTATCTTTGACCAACAAGGATTTAAAAGACGAAATAATATCTTTCATGGAAGAAAAAGGAATGGATGAGTGTGAACATTTTAAAGATATTGTACGACTTTTGGACTTTGCATTTTGTACACATCTTCTCAGTCACAGCAATCAATTGACTGCCATACACCCAAACTGGTTTCAAAACTGATTGTAGATTTTTATTTTATTTCCAAGAGCCAATAGTGCTTATGGTATTTGATATTTAATTCCTCCTTTTTTGTCTTGATGTAGTGTTTCCATCTTAGTTTAGTATCTAGGTTCATACCTAGATATTTAGCTTTATTTTCATAAGGGATGATGATTCCGTTAACATCCATTAACGGAGGATCTTTCAGTACCTTATTTGTGAAGTTGATGTGGACTGACTTCACTTCATTCAGTTTGATTGTCCATTTATCAGTCCAGAACTACTCGGGACCAGTAGAATCTTCCGACCGGCCAGGTCTCCTTCCGTACCTCAATACCCGGTCTGATTAGTTCGGTCCAGGTAGTGCAATCGGACCTTTATCCACTTTCGGTTAGCCTTATCCAAGGGCCGGACCCCTAGACTAGGAACTTGGTCCTAGGGGGCCCTTAGACTCCTAGACTTGGTTCTAGGAGGACAAAACCAACCAGACTGTATAGTCTGGAGACGCAGCGGGAGGAGAGCGAGAATCGTAGTACGCAGACTGGCTAGTAGCAGCCAAGCCAGAGCGGAGTTTATAGTGCGCCAGTAATAACCCCCTTATGGTCTTGGATCCGATAATCGCCAAAGAATTTGGTAGTGTTTAAAGGTTACCAGATCGACACACCCTATGAATAAGTTTACCAAAGGCCAAACTATAGCAGCAATAAGCCGTTGAAGCTTAATGTGGCCTACATGGATTTCTTTAAATAACGGATGGGTGAAACAATAGAACTCTATCATAAAAAATTGCTTAAAACATTTCAACTCACTCTCCTAATCATGCTTGCAATTGTGGTAACACACCTTATTATTTAGCACCACGAAAATTGCTTATTCCGACATTTCTTGTGCCACCTCTAGTATAGTGGGGACAGATGAGTAGGTGACGTATCTTTGGAGTCTGGAAGATTAGCTCAGTCACTCAAGTGAGTGTTGCCATTCACCTTGACCCTTGCACATTCGTCACAAGATCAGATCATCGTGAAGGTGAATGAGTGTCTATTTATAAACTACTCAACAATACATTCCTGCTTACAGACAGCGCGGTGACAACTTCGCAGACACCATTAGTTTTACTAATTATTTACCAGGCACGTTTTGTAAAGATTACAATGACAGTCATGTAGTCATGCGATCTCTTGACCTGATCGTGTTTCCAACATTTCAACTCAAACAAATGTGGCAGGAAAATATTTACATTTTCATTATTAATTGGAAAGTATTTGATTTACGAAATCAAATACGCCACCATTCGAGTGGCACTTTTAAGAACGCTCCTAGGAAATTGAGCACTAAGCCTAGGATATGGTAACTAAGTTTTACAATTTGTGTTTAAATTAAAATAGAAAATAATGTAATAACTAAAACTTTATCTCGTTACTTTTTAAAATATTATTGACATAAATTATACAACACAGTCATAGTCAACTAGCCTGATAGATGCGCATTAGGAGTTCTAAATAGGTCTTTACCTGTTCTAAATACATAAATATTCGGTATTGAAAATAGGTGCTCGTTACGTATGTTAAATAAATGCTGTTAGATGTTTTAAATAGGTGCACATTAGTTGTTCTAAATGGGTACATTCTAGGTGTTCGAAAGAGGTGCAGATAGGGTGCTTTAAATAGGTGCACATTTCATACTAGAAACGTGAAGACACGAAATACGGCATATTAAAAAGCTCAAATTAAAACTTGAATACCTACCGATTTCAAAAAGGAAAATGTTCTTCGATTTCAAAATTATATCTGATTTTTTAAAAAATATTTGTTTCGTGGATTATTTCGGAACCAATGATCCAATGGCATTTTTTCAAATGGGTCATCCCATTGTGGTCCATTTTTGTAAGGAGTGCCCCAGAATGTGATCAGTAATTATTAATTAAATCAGTAATTAAAAAGTCTAAGTAAAAATTGTGTATGCATCTTCTTTGAGTCGCTATTAAAAAAAGTTTCTCTCATCTAACCGTTTTGCCTCTACCTGTTCACACAGAACACTGGCTTAACTATGAACCTTAACCTTACTGCACACAAAGCCTGTTGACTGCCTGTAGATATATCTGTCTATACATATGCCTTTAGATTTATCTTTTTTTATATCTGTATGTAGATTTATCTGTCTGTAGATTAATTTGTCTGTAGATTTATCTGTCTGTAGATTTATCTGTCTGTAGATTCATCTGTCTGTAGATTTATCTGTCTGTAGATTCATCTGTCTGTAGATTTATCTGTCTGTAGATTTATCTGTCTGTAGATTCATCTGTCTGTAGATTTATCTGTCTGTAGATTCATCTGTCTGTAGATTTATCTGTCTGTAGATTCATCTGTCTGTAGATTTATTTGTCTGTAGATTTATTTGTCTGTAGATTCATCTGTCTGTAGATTTATTTGTCTGTAGATTTATTTGTCTGTAGATTTATCTGTCTGTAGATTTATTTGTCTGTAGATTTATTTGTCTGTAGATTCATCTGTCTGTAGATTTATTTGTCTGTAGATTTATTTGTCTGTAGATTTATTTGTCTGTAGATTTATTTGTCTGTAGATTTATTTGTCTGTAGATTTATCTGTCTGTAGATTTATTTGTCTGTAGATTTATCTGTCTGTAGATTTATCTGTATGTAGATTCATCTGTCTGTATATTTATCTGTCTGTAGATTCATCTGTCTGTAGATTTATTTGTCTGTAGATTTATTTGTCTGTAGATGCATCTGTCTGTAAATTTATTTGTCTGTAGATTTATCTGTCTGTAGATTCATCTGTCTGTAGATTTATCTGTCTGTAGATTCATCTGTCTGTAGATTCATCTGTCTGTAGATTTATCTGTCTGTAGATTTATTTGTCTGTAGATTTATCTGTCTGTAGATTTATCTGTCTGTAGATTTATTTGTCTGTAGATTTATTTGTCTGTAGATTCATCTGTCTGTAGATTTATTTGTCTGTAGATTTATTTGTCTGTAGATTTATCTGTCTGTAGATTTATCTGTCTGTAGATTTATTTGTCTGTAGATTTATTTGTCTGTAGATTCATCTGTCTGTAGATTTATCTGTCTGTAGATTTATCTGTCTGTAGATTCATCTGTCTGTAGATTCATCTGTCTGTAGATTTATTTGTCTGTAGATTTATTTGTCTGTAGATTCATCTGTCTGTAGATTTATCTGTCTGTAGATTTATTTGTCTGTAGATTTATTTGTCTGTAGATTCATCTGTCTGTAGATTTATTTGTCTGTAGACCGTTGGTTTTCCACGTCTAGCAGTCAGTAACAAGCATCACGACTTTGTATTGAGTTTGTTATTAAAACTTGACGAGAACTAAAGAGATTGTATTCATGAAGATTGTTGGTTCCTCGATGAATTTACAAACAAACCAAGCACAAAATGAATATTTTAGCTATGACCTTGTTAAAACCTTCTGCGATTCGTCAGTATTACCTCATGAAGAACAAAGCACCTCATTGTTGCATTAAAGGACTATCTCCTTACCCTTGGCAGAGTTCAAACACTTAACCGAACGGATTACAACTAATAACGATAGAGTAGGCATAACATGAACATTGTCAAGATGGAAATGTCTTAAAAAATACTATAAGCGGCGCTAATTATGTATTGAGCTTGTATTAAACTTTATCAAACGTTGATAGCCATGAGGCACGTTTTATACATTTATTGAATATTAAATATTATTTACAAATTATTTACAAAACGAGAGAGAACTTTCACCAACCGTCAAAGGCAACTGTAATGTTTATTCACAAAACGAGAAAGAACTTTCACCAAACGTCAAAGGCAACTGTAATGTTTATTCACAAAACGAGAGAGAACTTTCACCAACCGTCAAAGGCAATTGTAATGTTTATTTACAAAACGAAAGAGAACTTTCACCAACCGTCAAAGGCAATTGTAATGTTTATTCACAAAACGAGAGAGGACTTTCACCAAACGTCAAAGGCAATTGTTATGTTTATTCACAAAACGAAAGAGAACTTTCACCAACCGTCAAAGGCAACTGTAATGTTTATTCACAAAACGAAAGAAAACTTTCACCAAACGTCAAAGGCAACTGTAATGTTTATTCACAAAACGAGAGAGAACTTTCACCAACCGTCAAAGGCAATTGTAATGTTTATTCACAAAACGAGAGAGAACTTTCACCAACCGTCAAAGGCAACTGTAATGATTATTTACAAAACGAGAGAGAACTTTCACCAAACGTCAAATTCAACTGTAATGTTTATTCACAAAACGAAAGAGAACTTTCACCAACCGTCAAAGGCAACTGTAATGTTTATTCACAAAACGAAAGAGAACTTTCACCAACCATCAAAGGCAATTGTAATGTTTATTCACAAAACGAGAGAGAACTTTCACTAAACGTCAAAGGCAACTGTAATGTTTATTCACAGAACGAGAGAGAACTTTCACCAAACGTCAAAGGCAACTGTAATGTTTATTCACAAAACGAAAGAGAACTTTCACCAAACGTCAAAGGCAACTGTAATGTTTATTCACAAAACGAGAGAGAACTTTCACCAAACGTCAAAGGCAACTGTAATGTTTATTCACAAAACGAGAGAGAACTTTCACCAACCGTCAAAGCCAATTGTAATGTTTATTCACAAAACGGGAGAGAACTTTCACCAAACGTCAAAGGCAACTGTAATGATTATTTACAAAACGAGAGAGAATTTTCACCAAACGTCAAAGGCAACTGTAATGTTTATTTACAAAACGAGAGAGAACTTTCACCAACCGTCAAAGGTAACTGTAATGTTTATTTACAAAACGAGAGAGAACTTTCACCAACCGTCAAAGGCAACTGTAATGTATATTTACAAAACGAGAGAGAACTTTCACCAACCGTCAATGGCATCTGTAATGTTTATTCACAAAACGAGAGAGAACTTTCACCAACCGTCAAAGGCAACTGTAATGTTTATTTACAAAACGAGAGAGAACTTTCACCAACCGTCAAAGGCAACTGTAATGTTTATTTACAAAACGAGAGAGAACTTTCACCAACCGTCAAAGGCAACTGTAATGTTTATTCACAAAACGGGAGAGAACTTTCACCAAACGTCAAAGGCAACTGTAATGATTATTTACAAAACGAGAGAGAATTTTCACCAAACGTCAAAGGCAACTGTAATGTTTATTTACAAAACGAGAGAGAACTTTCACCAACCGTCAAAGGCAACTGTAATGTTTATTTACAAAACGAGAGAGAACTTTCACCAACCGTCAAAGGCAACTGTAATGTATATTTACAAAACGAGAGAGAACTTTCACCAACCGTCAATGGCATCTGTAATGTTTATTCACAAAACGAGAGAGAACTTTCACCAACCGTCAAAGGCAACTGTAATGTTTATTTACAAAACGAGAGAGAACTTTCACCAACCGTCAAAGGCAACTGTAATGTTTATTTACAAAACGAGAGAGAACTTTCACCAACCGTCAAAGGCAACTGTAATGTTTATTCACAAAACGAGAGAGAACTTTCACCAACCGTCAAAGGCAACTGTAATGTTTATTTACAAAACGAGAGAGAACTTTCACCAACCATCAAAGGCAACTGTAATGTTTATTTACAA
The DNA here is from genome assembly GCA_036971475.1 of Prosapia bicincta. Taxonomy (NCBI): domain Eukaryota; kingdom Metazoa; phylum Arthropoda; class Insecta; order Hemiptera; family Cercopidae; genus Prosapia; species Prosapia bicincta. The sequence goes on along the minus strand of JBAIZL010000005.1, from coordinate 274,353,373 downwards.
AACGAGAGAGAACTTTCACCAACCGTCAAAGGCAACTGTAATATTTATTCACAAAACGAGATAGAACTTTCACCAACCGTCAAAGGCAACTGTAATACTTATTCACAAAACTAAAGAGAACTTTCAGCAAACATCAAAGGCAACTGTAATGTTTATTTACAAAACGAGAGAGAACTTTCACCAAACGTCAAAGGCAATTGTAATGTTTATTCACAAAACGAAAGAGAACTTTCACCAAACATCAAAGGCAATTGTAATGTTTATTTACAAAACGAGAGAGAACTTTCTTCAACCGTCAAAGGCAACTGTAATGTTTATTCAAAAAAACGAGAGAGAACTTTCACCAAACGTCAAAGGCAATTCTAATGTTTATTCACAAAACGAGAGAGAACTTTCACCAACCGTCAAAGGCAATTGTAATGTTTATTTACAAAACGAGAGAGAACTTTCACCAAACGTCAAAGGCAACTGTAATGATTATTTACAAAACGAAAGAGAACTTTCACCAAACGTCAAAGGCAACTGTAATGTTTATTTACAAAACGTAATTGCAAATAATCAGGTGATAACGGAAGTGATTGATATTGGAAAAATATACCTGTCAATGAAGAAAGAATTCAGGAAATCGGGAAAAAATTAAAATTAATATATTCATTAAAAATTACCCCACGAATTTGAAGTTTCAGGATTAGCAAGAAATATCTTCATCTCATAATACAAAGTTTTAAGTAACAATTGTTTTTATAATCTATTGTACTATGTCATAAATATTAGATTAGGGCTATAAAGTCACCAGTCAGGATAGAAATGTGTTTCTTATAAAAAGGTTTAATAATTCAGGTTTTAAACAGTTTTAAAAGTTAAACACAACCTGTTGTTACTTGGGGCGATGCGAAAGCATAGGCCTATAACAAAA
>JBAIZL010000005.1:274187457-274347457 GCA_036971475.1 Prosapia bicincta | reverse complement strand
CGAAAGACGCTGCAAAACCTCGGGAAACACCAAACCTCCTCCTTCTGTATCTAAAGATTTAAATCAAAAATGTTTTTCTGGTTCAGGGGTTTTATTTATTACAAGTAATATTTGATGTCTCTTCACCGACGTGAAATGTTCTAGATCTGTATGAGGTAGACGACTCTACCTGACCTAGGAGACTCATGACACTACCAGGTCCCTAAACGGTGATCACATTCTACAACAGGGCCGTAGCCAGGAATTTTCTGAGGGTTGCTCGGATCGTAGCCAGTAACTAACATGTAACATTTTGAGAATTAAACAAATACTTCAAGAATCTTGAAAATTATTTAAAGTTTTATTTTATTTCAAACTTTCGAAAGAGGTGTTCTAACCCCTTGATCCCTACTCACTGTATACCATCTTGGCCTACATTATTGTTTTTCTTAAAAATGTTATGAAATTATTTTAATATTATTAGATTATAAAAACTTTATGATGTTCTAAACAAAAATACCCAAATGACCTCCAGCTGGAGTTGAATGAGAGCGATTAGAAATTATTTACTTACGGTAACATTTTAAACCGCCAACTACTTTTTAGTCATAATTATAGTAGAATGATTGTGACGCCAGTGTGTGTGTGTGTGTGTGTGTGTGTGTGTGTGTGTGTGTGTGTGTGTGTGTGTGTGTGTGTGTGTGTGTGTGTGTGGTGTGTGTGTGTGTGAGTGTGTAAGTGTGTACGTGAGTGTGTGTGTATGCGTGCGCGCGCGCGCGCGCGTGTGTGTGTGTGTGTGTTGTGTATGCGTGCGTGTGTGTGTGTGTGTGTGTGTGTGTGTGTGTGTGTGTGTGTGTGTGTGTTGTGTGTTGTGTGTGTGTGTGTTGTGTATGCGTGCGTGCGTGTGTGTGTGTGTGTGTGTGTGTGTGTGTTTGTTGTGTGTTGTGTGTGTGTGTGTTGTGTATGCGTGCGTGTGTGTGTGTGTTGTGTGTTGTGTATGTGTGTGTGTTGTGTATGCGTGCGTGCGTGCGTGCGTGTGTGTGTGTGTGTGTGTGTGTGTGTGTGTGTGTGTGTGTGTGTGTGTGTGTGTGTGTGTGTGTTGTGTATGCGTGGGTGCGTGCGTGTGTGTGTATGTGTGTGTGTGTGTGTGTGTGTGTGTGTGTGTGTGTGTGTGTGTGTGTGTGTGTGTGTGTGTGTGTGTGTGTGTGTGTGTGTGTGTGTGTGTGTGTGTGTGTGTGTGTGTGGGTGGGTGAGTGTGTGTGTGTGTGTGTGTGTGTGTGTGTGTGTGTGTGTGTGTGTGTGTGTGTGGTGTGTGTGTGTGTGTGAGTGTGTAAGTGTGTACGTGAGTGTGTGTGTATGCGTGCGCGCGCGCGCGTGTGTGTGTGTGTGTTGTGTATGCGTGCGTGTGTGTGTGTGTGTGTGTGTGTGTGTGTGTTGTGTGTTGTGTGTGTGTGTGTGTGTGTGTGTGTTGTGTATGCGTGCGTGCGTGTGTGTGTGTGTGTGTGTGTGTTTGTTGTGTGTTGTGTGTGTGTGTTGTGTATGCGTGCGCGTGTGTGTGTGTTGTGTGTTGTGTATGTGTGTGTGTTGTGTATGCGTGCGTGCGTGTGTGTGTGTGTGTGTGTGTGTGTGTGTGTGTGTGTGTGTGTGTGTGTGTGTGTGTGTGTGTTGTGTATGCGTGGGTGCGTGCGTGTGTGTGTATGTGTGTGTGTGTGTGTGTGTGTGTGTGTGTGTGTGTGTGTGTGTGTGTGTGTGTGTGTGTGTGTGGGTGGGTGGGTGAGTGTGTGTGTGTGTGTGTGTGTGTGTGGGTGGGTGAGTGTGTGTGTGTGTGTGTGGGTGAGTGTATGTGTGTTGTGTATGCGTGCGTGTGTGTTTGTGTGTGTGTGTGTGTTCTATCAGGAAGTTCTACAACTGAGAATTTAGCTTAAAAATATAATTGAAATAGAGAGGACAAATCTAATCATCTTACAAAGGTAAACCAATAATGAACAAAAACACTTAACAGATATTATTTGTAAAATTGTGTCGCAACCATAGTTTGAATGAAACACATTTTGATGTCCAGAAAAATCAACACATTTTGATGCTCAGAGAAATTAAAGATGGAACCTCCTGTTTTAAGACGTCTTTATAAGGAAACCATGGAACAACTTTTTTGGCGCAATGAAAATAGTTCCATCAACATACTGGTTTAATTAACATACTTTTTAGACCGTGATAAAATTTTATTCGATCAATATTAACTCACGGCCAAACATAAAATAAAAAGCACATTAGAAGTTATTACGCGAAGTAGATAGCCTAATTCAGAACACCAATATTGTTCCTTTAATGTTTATTTTTCAAAAAATGTGTCTTACAAGGCCTTTTGACCTACATATGTCGCTCAAAACGTCTCGTTTAAAAATTCATTCAAGCCTGTCACGCAAGGAACAGTTTTATCTATATATGTATGAAATGGAAGTTGGCTTAACTTTCATTCTCGTTTACTTCGCCTCGTACGTATTACGCAACCTACAGTTCACTTACACTATCTATGAAGCACTGTTCTTTTCGTTGCAGAGCTGCCAACGTAATTTTAAAATTTCCCTTCGGTTGAAATACTATTAGTATTCTAAGAAATATTCTAACACTACTAACCGTAGTACTATTAGTATTCTAAATGCCGTTTATAGAATTAATTATAGGTTTCACATAAAATAAAATTACTAGTAAAAAGTTATTTTATGCTTATTTGTAAAAACTCTTTTCAAGAAATTTTAAAAAAATACTAAAAATCTCCAATGTTTTTCTATACTTTATGGCAATGAGTCATTTTATTATTATTGCATACTATCAGAGTACCCGTCCTTCGTACCGGGTTGACGTATATTAGTAGTCTATTGATTTAATTTGTATTTATATTTTGTTGAATTTAATTTATAGATATTAAAACCCAATAAATATATCACAATATAACCTTTTGATTATTGTCTTGAAAAACCAAAAGAAGGAAAACCTTCTGCTTGTAACATGATATTTGTAAAGTATAACTAACCTTGAAAGATTTATAACAACAAACAATAACTATCACGTGTTTAATAGTGTTTAAACGTGTATTTTATAGGTTATTACTAACACACTTACTATCAGCTGACTAAGCCAAGTATACAATGTAGTATAGGACAATTGAGTGTTTAGGGAATTTTCAAGGTCAGTGGGATGGAGCCCTGGTGGAATTTCTAAATAAAAACAGGCTTATGTGTTAACTAGGGACCCTGAGAATGTCCATGTAAAACAACAGCTCAATGGGTGCAGTAGTTTTTACGTGATTGAGTAACACACACACACCATTAAATTTTTATATAATAGTATAGATACATATTATAAATAGATTTATGAATGCAGTTAGGGATAGGGAACATTTATAATACCTCCCGGTCTGGAATGTGGGGAAAGAAATTCTCTTATTCTCTACCGGGGCCATAAAAAGATAGTTTCTAGTGATTCCCTCGTGAAGGACGAGCAATTTCGAATACTAGGTGTGTTGTAGAATAATAGAGTAAAATTGGAATATGAAACCAGATTCGCCCTAATAACCAGAAGTAAATCTACTCTCAACCCGCTACCCTCCCAAGCGAGATGATAGTGTGTTGGATATGGTAACGTGTACTCAATGTGTGTATTTGTTATTGTAGTGTCAGGGCGTATGTAATACCCCAGCAGTGCGGAAGGTGCTACAAATCATAGGGTGCGCTCTGGGATGAATCAACAAAATTATAGAGGGATGTGAAAAATATTTGATTAATTATCCCTCCCCATTCACCAGAATAGTTACCTTAAACAGTTGGGCCTGCCGTAAATGGAGATAGTAAAACAAGAACGATATTGATGCTCTAAACAATTACAAACACCTATTTTTAAGAGCGTTGGGCAAAAAATAATACGTAGATAACGTAATATTATGAAGTTTTATTTTAGGACGTAATTACTCTTTAAGAAAACACTTAAGCTTCAGCCAAAGAGTTGCTTGGTTTTGTCTTACTAAGACTATATGTTTATATATTATATATATTGAACATATACTAGGGTTGAACCATATAATAAATACATATTCAAGGTTGAACAAAATAAGCCTTTTCGGGAATTTATACAACGGTATTAGCGTCAGTACCAAGAAAAAAACTCTCACACAACTTTTAACTCCAAATTGAACAAGGAAGTGCATGTATGACGTAGTAGGAGAGAGGAAGATTAACCAACGGGCCGACATCTCATAACACTAAAGCAGGCATCTCATTACGCTGCGGGACACCGAGGGTTTTATATATACAACTGTGTGCAGTATTAGCAGTGTGTTTTGTTTTGTTCATTTCGTAGATCAAGACTCAGGCGAAAACCATTCCACATATTACAATCGTCGTTAACAAGCCGTGATTGGTATCGATTGCGACGAATAGTTGCCCAATATATAGAATCCAAATATTGAGTAGATTAGCTTATCCAAACACAAACGTTAAAAGATGTAATTTTGTTGTCCTTGGCTGTTAGATGACTTTCTAAGGTGACTCATTGCAGAAGCATTTGAAGAACGTGAGCCCAGCTGTGTGAGAGAGAATGTGTGTACGTGGATGTGTGTATAAGTATGTAGTCGCATATGTAGTATGTGTGTGGGTGTGCGTGCGCGCGTACATGTGGGCGTGTGTTTGTGGGTATGTTTATGTAGATGAGTCTATGTGTATGTAGGAGTATGTATGTGGGTATGAGTGTGTATGTGTTGTGTTAATATATATATATATATATATATATATATATATATATATATATATATGTGTGTGTGTGTGTGTATGTGTGTGTGTGTGTGTGTGTGTGTGTGTGTGTGTGTGTGTGTGTGTGTGTGTGTGTGTGTGTGTGTGTGTGTGTGTGTGTGTGTGTGTGTGTGTGTGTGTGTGTGTGTGTGTGTGTGTGTGTGTGTGTGTGTGTGTGTGAGTGTGTGTGTGTGTGTGTGTGTGTGTGTGTGTGTGTGTTATGTATTTAACGTAGTGTTTTAAGTAGTATTAAGTAGCAAAATAGTGGATAGTTAATAAACTTTTATTGTTAACCAATTTTTATTTTTTTATTTTCTACATTAAGTGTTAGATTTTATTGCTATAGATTTATTTTATTGTATTTATTGTTATATATTTATCGTTATATATTTATCGTTATATAGTTATTGTTACATCTTTATTGTTATATTATGTTTTAATATTGTATATTTACATCTAGTTTTTTTTGTTGCTTTGTATTATTTTTAATTAAATTTTTTTTTACTCAAAATATTTTACATTTGTCATCACCGACGATTGACGATGATAACTAAAATTAATTTTTCGCCATGAGAAAAAATTAATAAACAATTGTGATTACTTTACTGTGATACTAATTGCTTTTGAAAATAGGTCTTGGGGAAATATGCATCTACAAAATAGACTACTAAATGAAGGAATGAGAGAGAGAGGGGGTAGGGATAGAGAGATTGAGAGAGAAAGAGAGAGAGAGAGGGGGTAGGTATAGAGAGATTGAGAGAGAAAGAGAGAGAGAGATACGTTTGGAGGAGGAAGAAAGCCAAAAAATGGTAAGTTACTTGCATGATCTCTTGTTGCAGTAAGGGGGGGGGGTAAAAAAGAATAAGAATAAATAACTTATCTTATTATTGTTATTGTTATTTGGCTCATTCCTGTTGGTTTATTTCTTTAGATATATGTGTCTCGGAATGAAAACGCCAAAGAGAGAAGTAAAGAAGAGTTTTCTAATATTCCAGAGAGTCCACGTAAGCTGACTCCACAGCTTGGGGTTAGTACCATTGAAGTCATAGACAAGTGGACTTTAACCTGTCACAGATGCTGATCTCCATAGAATTGGGAGGTGGAGGATCCAAGGTAAGCAGTATTGGTGCAAATCATCCTAGAGGCGTATATCGGAGTACATTTGGAGAAGGGGGATGTCCCGTAGACTCAATATTTCTTTGCAGAATTGTAGATTGAGAAAATGAAAATTTAAAGTTTTCATTTAAGAAATTGTTATTCTTTGAAGCCTTTAATTTAATTTTCTAAATATATTTCATTTAATCTCCATTCAGTACAACTACTCTTAAGATTTGTAATGTGTCTGAATTACGAGAAAATTACTCATTTTTTTTAACTTGAGTCTCTTTGGCATTGGAATGGCGTTTATTTTAAAAATATAGTCTTGGAGGGAACAGCCACTTCCAGAACGTCAATAACACCCCACTCCAGTAATGATCCTGACTGTGTTATTGATAACGACCAAGCTATAAACTTCAGTCCTGTAATCTAGACTCTAGAGGCATAAGAAAGAGGCTGTATCAATAGGGTGAATGCTTCGTAATGAAATAGTCTACATGACAAACTAGAGAATAGAGAAATAAAAATACTGATAGAGTAAAACTCGGGATTCCTCCCCAATGGCTCATAGAGTTCCCATGTTATTCTTATGGAACTAAGTACAGGCTTAGACTTACCTTTTTTCAGCCATGGGTTTTTAATCTTTTGACTTTTGGTGGGTTTTCGGATAAGGAAAATCGATTTACACCGGTTTAAACCATGGGAAAATTCAGGATTCCTCCCCAGTGCCTCCTAGGATTCCCATGTCATCCTCATGGAACTCTATTTTTACCACCGTCCAATGCCAACAGACAAACCGAACGATATGGAAGTTGGTACGTACAATATGATATATTGTGTATTAAAATGTGTTCTTTTGTGTATATAAAATGTGTTTATATTGTATGTATAGTAATAAATAAATGTATGTATTTTACTTAATTATCTTACCATAAATGTTCTGTCTCATCCAAGCGAACCTCAGTCTCTCGGTACTTATTTACTAAAAAGTACCTAAAAATATTGGTTTTTTGTTGATTTGGGCAAAAATTTACTTTAATTTTTTTTTATATCACTAGTTTACAATTAGGCCTACGGTTTTTTTTTAAGTAAAGGTAAATAAACCCCGACAAAACTAATACATAGGACAATTCCGTCCTGGAATACTGAAACCTGTTCCAAAGTCAGGACTTGAAACAGTAAATTTCAACGCCCTAATGTGTAACCCACCATAACCCTTCGTGGTGTTAATAATATATATTATAAGGCTTAAGTTAAAATTATTGTGATGATCCTTAATTAAATATAAACAACCTCAGTCGTAGATTTTCATGAAGTAAAAAAAATAGGAAGCCCTAATACTTGATCAAACTCGTGCGCTTCCTCTGATTTTACATTTTCAGATTTGTTACGCAAAAGAACATCCAAAAGAGGACTTTATGTGGCGCATAATACAAATAGTAGAGACTTAATTAGCATACTAAACCGTTCAAGTTCAAAATTTAAACAAGTAATAGAAAAAAAATTTCGTCAATTCCTATTGAAGTAAAAAAAAATTATTTTAATTACTTCTTATTTTATAATTAGAACTAATAAAAATATGTTAATACATATCTCCGAATAACAATATTAAGTGGCAAAAAAGGGAATTTTCTTGAATTTTTCATTTTCTTTACTATGTATGGTGTTAGACTATTATTTTTCTTTGTTACTATTTATACGCTTTCTTTTACTTTCGTAGCTTTCATTGTGGTGTAATTTTTAATCAATGTCCTTTCGCATTGTCCGTTTGTGAAGTAAGGTTCGATATCGTTAATCCAGTTTGTTTATTTTATTCTTTTCATTCATTTTTAATCCAAGAGCATTATTTATGATATTGTGTGGTAACCATGGCAAAAATTTAAGGTTGAACAATGGAGATTTCGACGACAACCAGATGGGAACAAAGAAATATTTATATACAACTTTGGGGAGTATAATTCTTGCTATGGAAAAGTTGGCTCAGTGCCAAAAGCGCAAACTTTGAACATGAAGATACTCAGTTCGAATCCGGCCTAGACATCCCAAATTTTTATAACTTAAATATTGAATAAAACTTTGAAAAACCTGTATTAACATCAATTGTCACCCACTAAAGGTTGAAAAAAATATGTTTGAACTTGAATAAATAAAAACGTATTTTATTAACGATGGTAAATTTGTACAAGATAGTATGAGGAGAGTGTGAGCTAATAGAAGGAATTTAATAAAACGCCTGCTGTTAAGTATTTTACTCTTCGTTATGGTTTGAGATTTAATTAGTTCAATCGGGATAATAAAATCAAGTTGAGTTTACGGCGTTTGTTGAAGCCCTTGACGATCACTCCAAATTCATGTAAATCTACTACAAGACGACAAAAAGTTCAATACACCTTACTCGACACATTTGGCACAAGGCAGGCAAGGCTATTATTCAAAATTCCTACTATGTAATCATTTCGGCTATTTTAATTTCGAAATTTGTTCGCTAAATAATATCGTTTACTTTTGATAAATTTATAATTTATAACATTGTTTCGGCTGAGTTTGATTACGAAGTTTAAAACCAATAATTTCTTCGAAGGGATTTCTTTACAACAGGACTACAGGAAAGTATAATATTGTGGGTTAAGTATAAACATTACGTTTTGTGTATGGTGATCCAAAGTAAGGTATTTGAGTAAAATTCGCGAGCGAGCTTCTGCTATAAGGAATAATGGAGCCTATCATTAGCTACAAAATAAAGAGCAATATAAAAAAAAATTTAAGCAATTCCTACTTAAGTCAACAAAGAAAAATGTTATTTTAGTTTTTTTTTAAATTTTATATTTACCATTAATATAAATATGTATATACATATGTCAGAATAACAATATTAAGTGACAACATAGAAAAAACATTTCCTCGCAATTTTTATTTTTCTTTCTATGTATTGTGTTGAACTATTATTATTTTTGTTTGTTACTATTTATTAGTTTTTTTTCGTCGCTTGCATTGTGTTGTAGTTTCTTTTCGCATTGTCCGTTTGTGCAGCTAGGTTCGATAACGTTAATACAGTTTATTTGTTTGTTTGTTTTACTCTTTTCATGCATTCTTTATCCTTGAGCATTTACGATATTGTGTGGTAACCATGGCAACAATTTAAGATTGTGCAATGGAGATTTCAATGAAAACTAGATGGGAGCATAGAAAAATTAATATACTTCTTTTAGAAATTGTCTGGCTATGGGAAAGTGGGATCAGTGCCAAGAACATCTGACTTTGAATATGAAGATACTCAGTTCGAATCCGACTTTGACCCCCAATTTTTTATAATTTAAATATTGAATAAATATTTGAAAATTGTTTTAACATCAATTTCCATCCACTAAAGGTTTTAAAAAAATGTATTTGAACTTGATTGGATGATTAAAAACGTATTTTATTAGAGATTGAAAATTTGTACAAGATATATATCAGGAGAGTGTGAGCTAATAGAAGGAATTTGTACAAGATATATATCAGGAGAGTGTGAGCTAACAGAAGGAATTTGTAAAAGATGTATATCAGGAGAGTGTGAGCTAATAGAAGGAATTTGTACAAGATATATATCAGGAGAGTGTGAGCTAATAGAAGGAATTTGTACAAGATATATATAAGGAGAGTGTGAGCTAATAGAAGGAATTTGTGCAAGATATATATCAGGTAAGCGTGAGCTAATAGAAGGAATTTGTACAAGATATATATCAGGAGAGTGTGAGCTAATAGAAGGAATTTGTACAAGATATATATCAGGTAAGTGTGAGCTAATAGAAGGAATTTGTACAAGATATATATCAGGAGAGTGTAAGCTAATAGAAGGAATTTGACAAGATATATATAAGGAGAGTGTGAGCTAATAGAAGGAATTTGTACAAGATATATATCAGGTAAGCGTGAGCTAATAGAAGGAATTTGTACAAGATATATATCAGGAGAGTGTGAGCTAATAGAAGGAATTTGTACAAGATATATATCAGGAGAGTGTGAGCTAATAGAAGGAATTTGTACAAGATATATATCAGGAGAGTGTGAGCTAATAGAAGGAATTTGTACAAGATATATATAAGGAGAGTGTGAGCTAATAGAAGGAATTTGTACAAGATATATATCAGGTAAGCGTGAGCTAATAGAAGGAATTTGTACAAGATATATATCAGGAGAGTGTGAGCTAATAGAAGGAATTTGTACAAGATATATATCAGGTAAGTGTGAGCTAATAGAAGGAATTTGTACAAGATATATATCAGGAGAGTGTGAGCTAATAGAAGGAATTTGTACAAGATATATATAAGGAGAGTGTGAGCTAATAGAAGGAATTTGTACAAGATATATATCAGGAGAGTGTGAGCTAATAGAAGGAATTTGTACAAGATATATATATCAGGAGAGTGTGAGCTAATAGAAGGAATTTGTACAAGATATATATATCAGGGGAGTGTTAGCTAATAGAAAGAATTTGTACAAGATATATATATCAGGGGAGTGTGAGCTAATAGAAGGAATTTGTACAAGATATATATATCAGGAGAGTGTGAGCTAATAGAAGGAATTTGTACAAGATATATATCAGGAGAGTGTGAGCTAATAGAAGGAATTTGTACAAGATATATATATCAGGGGAGTGTGAGCTAATAGAAGGAATTTGTACAAGATATATATCAGGGGAGTGTTAGCTAATAGAAAGAATTTGTACAAGATATATATCAGGAGAGTGTGAGCTAATAGAAGGAATTTGTACAAGATATACATCAGGAGAGTGTGAGCTAATAGAAAGAATTTGTACAAGATATATATCAGGAGAGTGTGAGCTAATAGAAGGAATTTGTACAAGATATATATCAGGGGAGTGTTAGCTAATAGAAAGAATTTGTACAAGATATATATCAGGAGAGTGTGAGCTAATAGAAGGAATTTGTACAAGATATACATCAGGAGAGTGTGAGCTAATAGAAAGAATTTGTACAAGATATATATCAGGAGAGTGTGAGCTAATAGAAGGAATTTGTACAAGATATATATATCAGGAGAGTGTGAGCTAATAGAAGGAATTTGTACAAGATATATATATCAGGGGAGTGTGAGCTAATAGAAGGAATTTGTACAAGATATATATCAGGGGAGTGTTAGCTAATAGAAAGAATTTGTACAAGATATATATCAGGAGAGTGTGAGCTAATAGAAGGAATTTGTACAAGATATACATCAGGAGAGTGTGAGCTAATAGAAAGAATTTGTACAAGATATATATCAGGAGAGTGTGAGCTAATAGAAGGAATTTGTACAAGATATATATATCAGGGGAGTGTGAGCTAATAGAAGGAATTTGTACAAGATATATATCAGGGGAGTGTTAGCTAATAGAAAGAATTTGTACAAGATATATATCAGGAGAGTGTGAGCTAATAGAAGGAATTTGTACAAGATATACATCAGGAGAGTGTGAGCTAATAGAAAGAATTTGTACAAGATATATATCAGGAGAGTGTGAGCTAATAGAAGGAATTTGTACAAGATATATATATCAGGAGAGTGTGAGCTAATAGAAGGAATTTGTACAAGATATATATATCAGGGGAGTGTGAGCTAATAGAAGGAATTTGTACAAGATATATATCAGGGGAGTGTGAGCTAATAGAAGGAATTTGTACAAGATATATATCAGGGGAGTGTTAGCTAATAGAAAGAATTTGTACAAGATATATATCAGGAGAGTGTGAGCTAATAGAAGGAATTTGTACAAGATATACATCAGGAGAGTGTGAGCTAATAGAAAGAATTTGTACAAGATATATATCAGGAGAGTGTGAGCTAATAGAAGGAATTTGTACAAGATATATATATCAGGAGAGTGTGAGCTAATAGAAGGAATTTGTACAAGATATATATATCAGGGGAGTGTGAGCTAATAGAAGGAATTTGTACAAGATATATATCAGGAGAGTGTTAGCTAATAGATGGATTATAAAAAGATAAAATAGAAAATTTTAATCTGGTGTTTCTGTAAAGATAAATTATCTTTTTATTTTTTGTAAAGGATTATTATGCAAAAAAAAATTTAATTTTGTTCGACTCTTCTTGTCAGTTGTCACTTAACAAACGGCTTTTAAACCACCACAATAAATCACGTATTCTTGTACCGGCCAGTAAGTGTTGGCCTGTAAAATGTAAGCGTTTTTGGTCCGATTGTTTTTTTTTACCGTCGCCATCGTATCAGTAGTGGCGCGTAGTTTGTTATTGCTCCTTTCACATAGAGCGGTAAAATGTACGATCGGATTATTTAACGTCGTCGGTAGAAATTCAGCCGCTCACTGCCACTACTGTCGTCGGATTTTTTACCGTCGCTTCCGAAGTAGTGGCGTATGCGCTTACACACTCGTCGTCTACTGTCGTAGTTGACAGCGTTTTGTGTGTAAATTTTGGATGGAAATTGTACTAAAGTTTACATCCTTATTTGAGGAATGTATTTAATAAAGACTAATATTTACTGAAAATAATAACAAAAATAATGACACTATTGAGAGTTTTAACTTAATTGTAAACTTTTCTTAGCATGCAATATTTTATTTTGTGGAGCTAACGAGATGCTTAACACCACATGAGGTACACCATGAATAAATTAAGGAAGTTACGGAACTTCTGCGGGTGACCTTCCACTTTTACCAGTAGTCTATGTAAAAATTTTTTTCTCTTTTCATTCTAAAGTATTAAAAAAGGCTTATCATCTTTTTCATAGAGATCATTGTACAAATGGTGACACTCTCCGCACCGACCACTTTAGAGCAAGGCATCATTAACCCACTCACGTTTTCTTGTTCGTAGTCTTCGTCTAATTAATTGCGAAGAATCTAAAAATAACGATTCCTCACACATTCTAATCTCACAAATGGTTGTTGACTTGACGGTGAGATAAACACAACTGGCTTTGTCGTACGTCAAAACATCAAGTAAAAGACAGATGACGTCGTGGGACGAGGCGTAAAGTCGAATCACGTTGTGAAAAATCGGGGTGTTAGATGCGCACTGCCAAGAGGCGCCAGTGCGCATGCGCGTTAGGGTGACAGCTCTGAGTGACACGTCAGTTGGTTGTGAAAACAGACGGTGGTGGATCTATACGTACCTTTCCAACAACAATTTTCGGTGTTTTGTTTTGATTTGTGTTTTATGTTACCATTTGTATTTTATAGTGCACTTGTTTTTAGTTTCTTTAAGAAATGGCGCAACCGGTTAGTACCCAGGTTCTTTCTCTTAACGTTCATAAATGATTCAACTCAGCTAAAGTATGTAGTCTAGCTAGTAGCGTTTCTACTTAGAACTTTCTCTTCCTCCTCCCCTCGGAAGCGGCCAAACCCCACCCCTCAGCCCATATTCCTGCGCCAGGCGATTTTTGTCAAAGTGATTCAACTGTACGACAAACGTACTTTGTCACTGTCGCATATTTTACTCATTTAAAGAACGAGAATCGTTGGTAGTAGACTGGAGACATATAAGAAAGAATATACTTGAGTTTAAACTTAGTAATATTAACATTTTCCAAATTTATAACTCAAGTAAGTGTACAAACGCCGTCAGAAATACTATTGAAGATCTTCTACTGCGCTCGAAAACCTTGTGTCTTAGTAAGTAATCACAAGCAATTCACCGTTTGTTGGGAAGACAAACAATTCCCCAGAAGAGTTAGAGGTATGTTGAGTGGAAAATGGGAAGTGATTATGATTATGGCTATGGGCACAATTACCCGGCTGGTAGAGAGTATGGCATCACTGTCGTCGGCCCAAGACCAAGCCGGCGTTTAGAGAAGCTGAAGAAAAAGTATTTCTTCTGGGACTCTGAGGAAGCTGACGATACCTGCACTGAGCTGATCCCGGACGACGAACTTACCACCTCTTTTCAAGAAATTACCGAGCTCGTTCTTGCTCCGGGGGTGAAAATAAAGGACAAAGTTTTCGCCATCAACCACATCCAACTTCACGAAGAACTTATGAGAGATGATGTGGAAATGGAGCTCAGGACTAAACGCCAGTGGCGGAACAAGCAGCGGGCATGGCGAAGGCGACGACGAAGAGAAACTGAAGCAGCCTCCCTAGAAATATAAGCTAGTTCTGTATTTTAATAAAATTGCTTTTTTCTTATTTTTTTTTTAAAGACGTATTTTTTTTTTTTTTTGAAATAAATTACCTTGAGGCCAGCGTAGTCCGTATCAGTGGTCGTAGAGAGTGTAGTAAACCAAAATGTAGATGGGTATTTGAGAATCATACCACGACTAAGAGGCGGGGAGAAAGTTCGATCGTTAAGTAGGCTAGATCAATTCTATTCTAAACAGGATGGTAATAGAATTTAAACTGTCAAGATGAACTCGGAGAGGAGATGGCAGCGAGGGATTTCTTCGCCTGTACTGTAGTCAATCACCTGATTATCCCCATCGAATAGTCTAACTATATTCAGGAGTAAGTTGACATCACCCTAAATTGTAACTGGTAAGTTTAACGTACTGTTAAAAATTTTAGTGTCAAAGAAAGTAACCACTGTTGTAATGAAGGAGGGGTTTTTAAAGTCAATCCAATGATGACCAACATTATATCTTTTATTTATTAAGAAAAGAAACTTGAATCGTCTAAAAAGATCATCACTGGAGGGATGAATTTTAAAGTATCCTCGTGGCTAAGAAGACGGGGTGACCTTGATCGAAGGTTGATTGAAACGTTCACTTTTTACATCACAATTCATGAGTCAAATCACGGGTCGCAATCTACTTATGACGTCTTATTTTATTAGGTCAACTTTAGGCCTGAGACCAGCCTAAGGCTTTATTCATTAGTCTACCTCATAGCTATTATTAAGTCTCAAATTACATATGGGCCCACCTTTGCTGGAGAAGGCGTAGCAGTGCATTAATGGTTAAACGTAAGAGGTTCCAAAGACTGACAAATCTAGGCATATTAAGCAATGGCTTGGTTTGGGTTTTAGTTGGTGATAATCCTATGAAATTCTTACAGTTAGTCAATCTGCAAATACTTTTCACTAGGGATGGGCCTATACCTATCCCAATTTAGATTCTCAAATTTTTCTTTCGATTCTCGATTCTTTTAAGTTATATAAGCATAGATGACATTCTCTGATGATGAATTTAGTTAACATCTTGGTCGTTAGGTGAAGTATTTTAAAAGTTCCATTTTAATGTAATAGGTTACACAAAACGTTCCCTTGATTTATGAATAGGAATTTCTGAAAGCATGACAAACATCGGATAAAAGTAATGATTTATCTAAAATCACGAATATGAATTTCAATTCGTAATTACAATATAATTTCAGTAATAGGCATTTCAATTAGTATAACTAGAGAAATTGGAACTACCTTTTCTTTGTGTTTTGCTTCGAAATCTGTGAAGCGGTGGCGGCCGGATACGGGGAGAGAGAGAAAGAGAGAGAGAGAGAGTGTGTGTGAGTCTAACCCTCCCGAGTGAGAGCGAGACAGCAGAGCGAGAAGAGCGGTGCCAAAGGACCAGAAATGCTTCCTATCGTCTTTGTTGTTGCGTCATAAATAATATTTTCGCGATCTCAAATAGACATTTGCTTTAATCTTTTAATTCATTCAAAACAACTAATACTTCAATAATAAATAGTCGCTAATTAATTATATTTCCTATAAATTACACCGCACACGTATTTTAACTGTTAAAAAGAGATAAGAATCGGAATCGGCATTTCATTCAATAGAGAATCGATTATCGACGATTACTCGATACCATTAGAATCTACGTTTTTTGAAATCGAGGAACGGAATCGGCCCATCCCTACTTTTCACCTACAGTTACTTTTTACCAAATATCAAAGACCACTTTTATCTTGTACACAGGATAGAACTGGTTGGAAGGCAGAATCCCTAGGTAGGCCAGGTAGCATAGTTTGTAATGCAGATAGGTCGGTAGTTATAAATATGCCTACATACGACCACTGGTTACCAATGTATAGCTTTAGTTAGACGTCACTGTGCCTCCACTAAGATACCTGTCAGTCATGAGGAGCTGTATTATTTTTAAAGCTTTCTAGAATCTTCACAGCCAATGGCAAACGAAGTTGGAGATCTTATTAATTTTTTGAGATAATATAAATTTATACACTTTTGGTATTAACTTGGCAAACAAATATTTCTTACTGATATTTTTCACACTATGACCACGCTTCGCACTAGGTCAGCGCATTATTCAATGCTGTGAGTCAAGGACAAGACTGTTGCTCACACACTGACTGAGAGACTCACGACAAGACTGTTGCTTGTCTGTCTTTTAACAAACTGGATTAACGGTATCGAACCTTGCTTAACAAACGGACAATACGAAAGGAAAGCGAAAAAGAAACTACAACACAACGCAAGCGACTAAAAAAGAGAAAGCGTATAAATAGTAACAGCAAAAACAATAGTCCAACGCCATGCATAGAAAGGAAAATGGAAAATTGCAAGGAAATTCTGTTTCTATTTTCCCACCTTATATTGTTATTCTGACATATGTATGTATATACATAAAAGAAACTAAAATAATTTTTTTACTTAAGTAGGGATTGATTTTTTTTTTAAATGTACATTACTCGTTTTATCATAAGTAATTAATGAGTAGTTGAGTGAAAACTACTACTTAATCGAAATCTCTAGGCTTGTGTTTTAAACAGAAGTCTTAATAAACTCATTTAGAATGAACAGCAATAAATTTACAATTATATATTGATATATTTACAATAATATATCAAAATTAAAGTAACTGGAAAAAATAATAAAAAACTTGTGGTTTACTGGTTACCTAAAACTGCACTTCTTGGACGCGCCCAATTAAAATGCCACACTTAGGTGTCCTAACAGATTGTCGCTTGTCAAACGGGAATATGTTGTGTGAAGGTCATGGTCAACCAGCTGACCCGATGTAGGTGAACGACATTGAAAGTCAAACAAACGGCGAAAGTAAAAGGGGATTAAGTAAGAGTGAAGATTATGCTTCTGAAATGAGGTTTTTAACAGATGCTTTCTAAATGCAGGTTATTTTTACCGTTTTCAGTAATATAAACACAACTTTTTAAATGTAGGAACAAACACAAAACATTTTAAAGTGAATGTTTCTTTTATTTTCTAACATTACTATACTATTATAATACAGCTACAAAGTATTAGGTTAGGATTTACCTATACCAGGTTTCACTCTATACTTCGAACATGAAGATACTCAGTTCGAATCAGGCTTGATACCACAAATTTTATAGTTTAATGATTATCTGAAAAATCTGTATTAACACCAATTGTCATCAACTATAGGTTAAAAAAATATATTTGAATTTGATTGGATGAATAAAAACGTACTTTATTAACGATTGAAAATTTGTACAAGATATATATCAGGAGAGTGTGAGCTAATAGAAGGAATTTAAGAAATAGGTTATTAACTGAACTAACGATATTCATAAAATCGGGAATGGTTTATTTCGTAATAAAACGAAATATATTTACTTACATTTGGCTATAAACGTTATTTATTCGTTGAGACCACGCGAATACCTTTCATGGAAAATTAGGTATTACTGTATAATGATATGGAACTATTTCTTTTGCCATAATTTAGATTTTTGTTCTTTGCATCATTCTTTCATACTTGTAGCTGGATTGATTGTTTTTCGCTTTAGTTGTACAATAGTGTTAAAAACATTATGTGTTAGTTGTAATAGTTTGACTATCTCCTTTGGTATAAAAATTCGGATAG
Source organism: Prosapia bicincta (assembly GCA_036971475.1). Classification (NCBI taxonomy): domain Eukaryota; kingdom Metazoa; phylum Arthropoda; class Insecta; order Hemiptera; family Cercopidae; genus Prosapia; species Prosapia bicincta. Next base: position 274,329,835 of record JBAIZL010000005.1, on the reverse strand, counting down.
GTGACCGATTAAATGTTCTTTATAATGCCATAATGTGGAACCGAAAACTGTATTTCCCTAGAAATTGTTCGACAATCTGCGAGAAAACACCTGTATCAGGAACCACGAAATTGTATGTATAGGTGCTTACACGAAAGCTGGCACTTGACTGATGGTTTGTACTAGCCTATATAAAAAACTTGACTGCTGTAATGCGGGTTGCGTCAATCGTCCTCGCGGCCCTCGTGAAGGCGCTTCATTAGGCGTAAAACGAAATGCTATAAGTGGTGTATGTCCACATCCTCGGAAATGTTCACAGAACGGCCTAATCTCCACCCTCACCCCGCATATAGTGCGCCGCTAAGACCAAGTGCAAGCTGACGTGTAAATACCTATACAGTTTACTGTTCAATGCAAATCGTTCAAAATGCAAACAGCTATAAATTTTCCCACAATCACTTGTAAAACGATGAGTTATTGATAGTATTTTGGTGACCTTGTCTCTCAAAATTTCGTTGAAGGCTACATATTTTTACTCTCGCCCAAAAATCAGCACCATTGTATCTCAAGTCCTCGGCCGTATTTTCTTTGCCTAATTTTGGCCTCTTCAATTTCTACATTTTACCGGTGTCACTAATTATCTCTTATTGTCCAATGCACATACTTAGCTTAAATATTCCGTCCAATATATTGTACGTACACACATATAAATCGTACATATAAGGAGGTTGTTTCTAAGAGGTCTGGTTAACGCCCAGTAGCCAGCAAACCGACAAATTGTTTCTTTGTTTGGTCAATTTATAGCGTTCAAACAACGTTCCGACATATTGTGAGACTTTTTTCAATAATACTTTTTCATAATATGTTTATTTAGTTTAAACAAGTAATATAAAAACACTTTTTTTTAAAGTCAATTCCTACTGATGTCACTAAAGAAAAGTTTTATTTTAGTTACTTTTAATTTTATAATTACAATTAGTATAAATGTGTATTATACATATGACAAAATCACAATAAAAGTGGCAAAATAGAAGGCGAATTTCCATGCAATTTTCCATTTCCCTCTATACAGTATAGGCCTATATGGTGTTGAACTATAACATTTATCTGTTACTATTTATTCCATTTCTTTTTTTTCAGTTTCAAAATTAATGAAGTTGATGCTAGTCTAGAATTTCTTATTCTATCCATCTCTTGTATTGCTTCACTATTGCAAGGAACCTTTCTCTTATAATTTCATATATATCTTATTCAATAACTGATTTCTAGCTATGGGAAAGTTGGTTCAGTGTAAAATAGTGGATTTCAAACATGGAGTCATTCAGTTCGAATTCGGCCAAGGTATAAGCTTTTTTTAAATTTAATTAATGAATAAATATTTGAAAAAACTATATTAACATCAATTACCACCCCCTACATGTTGGACAGATAAAAACGTTCAACGATTTTATCAACGATTAAAACATTTTACAAAATAAGTTTTACAAAAGTTTCTATAAGGAGAGTGTAAGCTAATAGAAGGAATTGAAAAACTAACAACAAAACCAATATATTAAAAATAGGGGGAGCTAGTAAAAAGGGTGATACTAAACCATCCCAGTGATGAGGGTAGTGTACAGAGGATCGGTACACGTGTAAGAAAGGGCGAAATTTGGGGGGCAAAAAAGAAGCATTTAGTCCCCCTATTATCATAAGTAATAACTTAAAACTCACTGTTTGATATATATATATATATATATATATATATATATATATTTACACACACACACACACACACGCATACACACGCACACACACACACACACAGACACACGCGCGCGCGCATACACACACGCGCGCACACACACACGCATACACACGCACGCACGCACACACACAACACACACACACACACACACACATATATATATATATAAATATATATATATAATACATACATATATATATATACATAATTCATTTTTATAAAAAATAGAAGTGAGTTATTTAGTATAAAGTATTTATTTCCACATTTTGTCAAGAGGGAAACTCTAGTAAGGGGTTTTGTTCTCAAAACGTCTTTGGAGTTCTATTCCTACAGATAGGCTGATAAATTGAGGATAACCGAAACTGCAGAGGAATTCCATTGCTGGAAAAGACAAAGCATGTCTGTGCTCTAAATATTTATATAGGGTCAAGTTATATGTAAGCCAAAACCTAGAATATTAGAACAATTATAATTTAAATACGTGTTTTAAGAAACAAGTGTATGTTTAAAAAGAACATTCGTAAAAACAATCGATCAAAAATAAAATTGTTCGTAAAAGAAACGCATGCCTACAAACTCTCTCTTTTCATAACTTTAAAAGCACAGTTTCATTACATACGAAACCTATACATGTCCACCTATTGGTATGCCACAATGTTTCTATTTTAATCTATTCTGTCTGAAGGCGCAATACAGAATCGCCTATTATTATGCATTGCGGTGCTATAATCAGCCTCTTATATTCCTCCAAAGGATTCTACTTCCGGTGATGTATTTCCTTTAGAGCTTCGCCAAATTGGAAGCACCTGATTGTTCATCAAATCTTTCTCTTTATAGTTTTGCAATACCAATCATTTTAATTTTTTAAACATCTGGTTTAGAGAAAGTAGAAAGTAAAATTAACAACAGTTCTAGTAAAGTGTTGATGTTTTCTTTACTTTTACTCGGTTTTTTGGTATTATTTTCTTCTGTTTCAATTCGTTCTAATTGTTGATGATTTGATACCTTTAGTTACGAAGTTATTAGAGACAGAGAATAAATAAAGAACTAAAATGTATGCCCATGTTAAGCGAGCAGAATATCAAAACAGAACTTTTTCATGAACTTAATAAGTAACACATCTCGTGAGTTTTTTTATACGAGCTGATAATAATCCGAGTACGGTTGAAGTTGTGTCCACATCTTACGAACGGCCGTCCCCAGATAAACAAAAAGTAAGTGCTACTAGAGGCAAGTGTTTACGCATTGGTATATATTTTAGAGTGTGCGTGTAACGCTTATAGTTTAAGTTGAAGGTGAAAAGAAATAATGTTAACTACACATAGTACGTTAACCCACCAATACTGTAGCTATAGGTCAAATTCTACAAGCTGGCACTTGGCTCCTAGGAAGGAATTGTGTATTCGTCATATATAAAACATCAGGCGCTTTCATCATCCCTCATCGGGACAGTAATCGCGGCCTACCAGTCCCAAACCTTACACAATCCTATTAGCACGTTTCCCTGAAAGCCCTATTTTCATTTTTTTTGTTTTTTTTTTGTTATTTTTACTATACGTTAAAAAGTATTAATTAAAAACAAAATAACGAGTCAAACCTGTGTTAGCGAAGTCCAATGGTCGATGTTTTTTAAAATGACCTGCGAGCACCTCCACCTCCCCGCTACCTCCCCTTAAGTCCCACCTTATTAAATATTACCTATATGGTTCCAGTGTAACAGACATATCTCCAGAAAAAGCTTTCATCATTTAAACAAAAAGTAAGTGCTTCTACAGACAAGTGTTTGCATATTGATAGTCTATATGTTAAATTCTGTACATCAAGTGACACTAGCAACTCAAGTTGAAGATGAAAACAAACAATGTTAACTACACAGAGTATGTTAAACCAGCAATACTGGAGCTACTTTCGAGTTTATCGGACAAATCTACAGAAAGGGGCGTCTTCTTTAAACAAAAATAAGTGCTAATACAGTGAAGTGTTTACATATTTTTAAGTCTGTGCCCTATATGACAATAGTAACTTAAGTTGAAGATAAAGAAAAATAAAATTAAATCCTGTAGTGGTTTTGGAAAACCAAATTCTTAGAATCTTCAATTATTATTATTTTTTCTTCTCTCTTCCATTCAATTTTTCCTGTGCTATAGTTGCTCAAATTCAATTCGCTTTCTTTCCGCAGAACGTAATGCGAAACAAGTACTGAAGATTCCTTCCGCTTCAAGGATTTCAAAACTTCTGCCTTCTTATTCAACGTTTTAAGTACACGAATGTTGAGTTTGAAAATATAAAATAAGATTGATCTAAAGTAAGGGGTTAATCGTTTTTTGTAAAGGAACGTAAAATAAAAAAACTCTAGTCAAGATTGTAAAAGATTTCAGTAAGTGAATATTTTACAAATTCTATGCTATAAGGGTTAATAATCTATCACAGATTCCCAGATGCGATAAACACACAGGCGTACTGAAACACAGATTCAGTAATCTCCAATAAAAACTAATTAGAATGTGTTTTTGGATATTGAAACGTTTCTTAGTGGCCACAAGAGAGTATTTTAGCGTGATAAACTTCTTAGAAGAAATAACTGTCTGTAGGGACAAATAAAACAAGAAATGTAAATTTAAAAAAATGCAATTCCTATTAGAGTTTTAAAAAAATAGTTTATTTTACTTATATAAATATGTCAGAATGACAATATTAGGTAGTAAGACAGAAAGCAAACTTCCTTGCAATTTTCCATTTTCGTCTCTATGTATGGTGTTAGACTATTATTTTTGTGTGTTACTATATATACGCTTTCTATTTTTTCGCTTGCATTGTGCTGTAGTTTCTTTTCGTTTTCCTTTCCCATCGTTCCTTTATTAAGCAAGGTTCGATTCCGTTAATGAATTTTGTTTGTTCATTTTATTAATTTTTAATCCTTGAGCATTATGTATGACATTGTGTGGTAGTCATGGCAACAATTAAAGGTTGTACAATAGAGGTTCCGACGACAACCAATTCATATACTTCTTTGAGAAATATACTTTTAGCTATGGGAAAGTTGGTTCAGTGCCAACTCAAGTTGGCGAATTTCATGACTTTGAACATGGAGATACTCAGTTCGAACCTGCCCTAGACCCTCAAATTTTTATAGTTTAATTATTGAAGAAAATATTTGAAAAACAGTGTTAAGATCAAATGTCATCTATTACTGGTTTAAAAAAAATGTATTTGAACTTGATTGGACGAATAAGTACGTATTTTATTAACGATTGAAAATTTGTACAATATATATCAGGAGAGTGTGAGGTAAAAGAAGGAATTTGAAAATGTAAAGCATTGGATTTATCGGTCTCGGCCAGCGACGGTGACCTGATTACCTCTTGTTGAGATTACGATCTGTCATTTTAGGAGACGAGGAGAGTGATTTTTACTCTCGGTGTTTGGAATATCTTATTTCTGAAACATCAACAAATAATAAAAAAATACAAACATAACTATATATAAGGGGATAATTTTCCTCAATTAGACCTATCTAACGAGGATATAAGTCTAAACTCGTGCTACTTATGTATACATTAGATGCGACCCGTTGCTTAACATTTCTGTAATTTATTAATTTGTACTTTTACATTTAAGAATATTTCAAACGAAGTTAAAGAATTGATGCTTGAAATTATTGTTTATATTTTATACTTGTTTTAAAACAAAATATACCTTATTGATAGATTTTTATCTACTGTAATCTACTTAAAATTCATGGTACTTTGGAAAAACACTTCTGACAATGTCTCAATTGAAATGATTCGAATCTTGTTTTATTTCATATTGGAAGAGAATCAACTCAAAAGAGTTACTCAAAGAAATTTTTTTAGTTGCGCGTAACCTTTCTAAACGAAATGGTTTTCTATCTGATTTTTATTGATTCTCTTACCTAATTAAAATTTAAAAGATTTTTGAAGACACGAGTGGAAGACACAACTTAGTACTTTAAATGTTTAGGATAAACGCTTTGTCCATTAATCTAAGTGAGCTCAAACCAAAACATTAACTTATTATTTTTTTTAAACATCAGGTTTCATGTTCTAAATATTCTAATTAACGTTTTGCCTAAAGATTTTATTGTGAGAAAAAGTTACAAAAGAATAATGTAGAAATATCTAGGAAGAAAACAAGGTTTTAGTAATTAAAGTATTTGATGGAAATTTTATTATAACAATAATCAAATGTTATGCAATCAATTAACATTATAATAAACAAAATTCATGATTTTTGAAAAAAAATTGTTTAATTTTAAAAGAATCACCACTAAAAAATTGTTTAATTTTAAAAGAACAAACAATTTTTTAACAGGTTATTTTATAATTTTTCTGTGAAGGTCATTACAATTATTGTTTTTTCAAACTAAGTAATTTGAATACAATTCTATTTTTATCTCAGTAATTAATCGCAATGTAATTATAGATGTTTTTTGTTGTGTTAAACAAAAAATTAATAACCTTAAATTTAAAAAAAAGTAACATGACATAACATGATTTAAAAAAGTAAAAAATATAAAAATTGCATTTATTTTATCGGATTTTAAACACGCCTAAATGATAGAAAACTAATTTCCCAAAATGATGAAGAAACTGATTTTCTATAGCTTAGCCAGTTCAAAGCCTGGGTAAAGTGTAATGGGAATCATAGAGACTATAATCATACCTAATATAGGAAATAAAGTGGGACTCCCAAACGCAGTTATATTTGGGGTAACTTGGGCGCAACTGTCGCCACATTTTACCATGGGCGCATGGGTCTCTGGGTGCATCTATCGCATATTCAATAGATCTTGAAGTAAAAATTGATTTCGTTTTTGCTGTGGTCACTTCATCTATCCTTATGCATCCAATTGCTCCCTCTGTTTAGATCTTGGTTTGGGCTCAGGTACGTGATGCTTATGAACTAATTCAAAACATTTTTTCAGTAGTGTTTGTTTGAGTGTTCATTACTTGTGGCTTTTTAAACTTTACTTTTAACACTTGCCACGATGCCGTAGTACGACACCGCACTTTGACCTGATTCATTGTGCTAGATATGAGGCAGTTGCAACAGCAAATGTGTTTTCTCAGACGTTATAGATTAGATAAAACCTCAACTCCATCAGTAAAATCTACTTCCATCCTGCACTCGTCCAAACTATGCACGATTTCTTGAAAAAGCTATTTCCACTTTGGTATATTCAGCTTTGTTTGTCCACTTTGTAGTTTTTAAGAGAAGCTTGTTATTTCCAACGTGCTTCTCTCTATAAATCATTTTGTGAACATAAACTTCACGCTTTAAGTCCGGAACTAAATAAACAATACAGTTCTTCTAAAAAAAGCCATATATTTTTCACTTCGGGACAGATTTTAATAAATTCTCAATTGTCGGTTTGCATTTATGCAAATTGTCGGTTCAAAAATACCAGTTAGTATCGAATTATACGCCTGTATGACGGCTGGACTCTATCAAAAATAGCTAACTGATCGAAAATAGCTAACTGATCGAAAATAGCTAACTGCCTCATCATTTACTCAAATCGCGTTTACACTGGAGTTGACAACTCGTGCTGCAAACATATTTATCAATAGCATTCGACGATAATAGTGCACTCGACATTTTGTATTCAAGTAGCCAGTGAGAAACAATTTTGTTGTCTCCGAACAAATTGATGTTTTCTTAGCAGAATTTGTTGAGAAAAAAAGTTGTCAATAAAAATGTTTGCAATATTTATTTGTTATCAACTCCAAAGCAAATGGGGGTTTATTTACCTCGTGGAATAACTAGCAGGAGGAAAACTTATGCAAAACACAACTTACTCGCAGCTGTCTAGACCACAATTAATATATAATTTATCTTAAATTTTTTTTTTGTAACCTTAATCAGTATGAACCCTACTCAAAAATTTCAATGGACTCTAAATTCTTGGGCAAACTGTTTTCTAGTTCTACTTTTACAATAGTACATTTTTTTCATTTATTTCAGAATACATTTTATAAAATTTTCTTTAACATAAAATATTACAAAAAATTAATAAAGCATCACTTACTTAAAAAAATAAATTATCTTTCTTTTATAGCCATTTATAAGCCCAAGTTATTCACTTTTGTTTAGCTAATTATTGCAAATATTTCTTTAATTACTTTCAAAATATAACCAGAAATAGCTTATGTAGGCCTATAGTCGTGGTACTAGCTCAAATGGACATTTTTATTAAATTAACAGAGATATTTTTAATTCTACTATGTAATAAAAACTTGCTCTAACTAAAAATTTAAGTTGTTTTTCGTAGTTGACGTAATTATTTTTTTAATAAATAACTACAATTAATATAAAATATGTAGTCCTATATGCATATAACAGAATCACGATATTAAGTGACAAAATATAAAGAAAAATTAATTATATTAAAATTAATTGAATTTAATTAATGAATTAATATTTGAAAAACATCTATTAACATCAAGTGTCATCCATTACAAGTTTTAAAAAAAGGTTTTTTAACTTGAGGAGATGAATAAAAAAGTATTTTGCTATTGATTGAAAATTGGAACAAGACATAAATATATAACTTTTATGGAGAGTGCGGACTAATAGAAGGAAATGAAAAGGTGAAGATATTTTCAAAGTAAACCAATCTATATTAATTGCATAATTTAATACTATTATAAAGCAGTATTTCAGACGAGGTTTAATTCGTATCACGTTGAAACAAAAGTGAATCACTTACAACATAATTTCAATGAAGATGAGGACGACGGCCTTTCGACTGGACACAAACCCGTCACATTAAGCCTAATTGCACAAAAACTAGCCAGTTCGACCGGTCACAGCAGAGAGATAATCGCACAGCTGTGTTTCTTTGGTAGGATAAAGTAACATTTTTTGCCTCCAAGGTCAATCGAAATCGATCACAAGACAAAAGGTTGTAGGCCTACAAAAGCTTCTGGCCTTAGATCTTTACTCACTTTCCTTCTATTGTCTTTCGAAACTCTGTACAGTTGTCACTTTTCAAAAAAGGAAGACTACCCAGATGTGTACTGCCACTTCTTCTCTTAAGACCCTCCGAAATTTGGCACATCTCAACACACGAGGCTACGCAGCAATCTAGAATTCAATGCCTGCTTGGAGTTTTGTAAGACTCTCCGAAAATACCCTAATTTTTGCACATCTCAACACATGAGGCTACGCAGCAATCTAGAACTCAATCCCTCCCTGCAGAGTTGTAAGACCCTCCGAAAATACCCTAATTTGGCACATCTCAACACATGATGCTACGCAGCAATCTAGACCTCAATGCCTCCTTGGAGTGTTGTAAGACCCTCCGAAAATACCCTAATTTAGCACATCTCAACACATGAGTCTCCAGGGGGGGGGGGTGTTCGAGCCCATCTTTTCCTGAATGTTTATAAAAATAATGGAAGTATTGAAAAGACAACTTCTCTACCATGTTTAACAACTATACCTACAGTGCAACATTTTATTTTTAGTTTATTAGACTTAGGTATGAAACAATTGCAATGAACCTCGTACAAAGTTGTATTGTATTATTTCCTTTTTATACGGTAATAGCTTCATTACCTTTACCATTATCATTTTTTCAATTCTTCTATTACGTCACACTCTCCCTCTATATATCTTGTTCCAAATTCCATTCGTTAGTAAAATACTTGTTATTCCTCCAGTTAAGTTGAAATACATTTTTTTAAAACTTGTAGTGAATGGCAATCGATGTTAATACAGTTTTTCCAAATATTAATTAATAAATATAATAATGACTTCATTTTTGTTTTATATGGGGAAACCCCTTTCATAAAGGAGGTACGTATGCAATATATTGTTATTTCGTCTCACTTAAGTGATATCATATGATTTCATAAAACAGCTGTTTTTATATTACAGGTTATGAGGTAGAACAGCTGCTTTAACGCATAGGTTATGTTACTTTATATATATATATATATATATATATATATATTAAAACAACATAGGTTATTCAAATACAAGAATATTTATTAATTTATATCCAAAGCTTTTCGTTGGTAAACAGTACCAACATCATCAGGAATGAAAATTACAATATTAATATATATTAATAATTTTATATATATATATATATATATATATATATATATATATATATATATATATATATATTAATTGTAATTATTTATTAAAACGTAACGAAAAATTTCTTTCTTTGATCTTAAAAAACTTTCTTTTTATAAATTAATAAAATTTTAACTCGAAAATTTTGTTTGTTTGTATTACTTCCTTATTAGTATGATTATTATTAGAAAGTCTATAGATTTATTATTTTTTTATTAATTTTTTTAATATAATTTAGGGTTTAATATGACTTTATCGGTTGCTTACAAGGGTTCGTATTGAAGCTCCTATTTCTTACGATGCACTTTTATATTGGATATAGTTGTATTTTTACTCAATGCTTAAAAATTTTAATTATTTTAATTTGCCAAAAAACCAACAACCTAAAACCATTTAATTTAGATTATAGATTTTACTAGTACTATTATGAAAATATTTACCCCCCCCCCATCATCTTTTTGGGAGTCACTTAATTTAGTCTAAACTCTCCCCTCTTCTCAAAATCCGGGCTCGTCTCTCTTCTTTTAGGATCCTTTGAAGATCAGTAGATCTTAAGATTTTAGACTTTCAAACGCTGTCAGACATAGGAGTACAAATATACTCAACTATTTTCTCCTATCGCTCTATTAGTTGATCTCAATTGATCAATTTCAAGTTGTTAGATTCTAAAAAGACAACTAGCTCTCAACCTGCTGTCTTTTCTGTTTCTTCAAAGCTGCAAGTCAACGGTATATGTAAAACATTGAAAGGAATCGAGACATAGATCTTTATTTCAAATCTTTTTCTTCAGGTCTATTGAATCAGTGCTTATTCGATATATTTGCAGATATCACGTCCGACAAATCCTTCGAGACTCACATCTATACGCCCTCTCGACCCCTAAAGCTGAAGGTAGGAAAACTATATAAAGGTGTACAACTACGTTACGTCATGACGTAAAAAAGGGCGCTCAGCCAGTTCTAAATCTTAAAAATAAACGCTGTCCCCCAGAATAAAATGCATATACCATCCCACCAAATAAAACGTCCTGCAATGCAGTAAACCCCTCCTGAGATCCAGCCCTTAACTAAAAAGGCCTGATCCTAGATTCCTACCCGCACTCAGTGTCGCGTGACAGATGCTGTAAAACATCGGGGCCACCAAACCTCCCCTTCTCTGAGACTGATAACGTCATGACTCTTCAAAGATCGTTATTATTTACTATAACATAAAAACACCCCTTACTAAAGAAATCTCAGTAAAGTTACAACATAAACTACTCCTACAAAATATTAATTTAATTTAGTTATCATATGTCATTAATTCTTATATTTATGGATCTTGGAGGCCAGGGTGTGAAACTTTGGCCCTCCAAAGCAGCTCTTAGCGTATCTCATGATACGTCCTCATCATGATCCTTAGCGTTTTGTATCTGGTTCTACAAAGACGTCGAACCCTACATATGAACTTACCCGATGCTGTTAGGCAGTGGCGTAGTCATGGAGATATTTTGGGGGGCACGATCATGGAGGTCAGGGGGGTGAAACTTTGGCCCACCAAAGCAGCTCTTAGAGTATCTCATGATACGTCCTCATCATGATCCTTAGCGTTTTGTATCTGGTTCTACAAAGACGTCGAACCCTACATATGAACTTACCCGATGCTGTTAGGCAGTGGCGTAGTCATGGAGATGTTTTGGGGGGCACGATCCTGGAGACCAGGGGTGAAACTTTGGCCCTCCAAAGCAGCTCTTAGCGTATCTCATGATACGTCCTCATCATGATCCTTAGCGTTTTGTATCTGGTTCTACAAAGACGTCGAACCCTACATATGAACTTACCCGATGCTGTTAGGCAGTGGCGTAATCATGGAGATGTTTTGGGGGGCACGATCCTGGAGACCAGGGGTGAAACTTTGGCCCTCCAAAGCAGCTCTTAGCGTATCTCATGATACGTCCTCATCATGATCCTTAGCGTTTTGTATCTGGTTCATCAATCAAGAATTTACCACCCAAATGTCCCGCTTTTCTTAGTTTCGCCAACGGGGTCTAAATTTAAGTAATTGATGATATTATTTGCCAATTTTCATTACAGTATTAGAGCTAGAGCTTATAAAACAAATTATTTCATCTGCCAAAGAAAATTCTGGTCTAATATTTTATTAAAGATCATCGTGATGAATAAAAAAATGTATTAAATTCAAAGCAATCGTAAATGTTTCTGTACAAGATTTATGAGTTAATTAATTTTATACATCATTACTCGACTATTAGGACTATTAAGATAAACAAAATGACAATTGATTTAAATCGTACGCACATAACTTATAGGCCTACAGATTATACATGTTTCAATCACATAAGAATTAAATATTAGATTTATATAACTATTTAAATATGTTTTATTACTTTCAGAGTAAATAAAAGATGAAATATTGTAACTGTTTTTTTTTATAGCGCGTTGGTATCAAATAGAAAATTATTACGTCAGTATTTACGAACACATCTTAAAACTTTTAATACCAGTATTTAAAAAAAAAATATTTACCATTTACAAAATTACATGAGTCACACGATATATTGTTAGTCAGTGTTGGCACCACTTCACAAACTATTTCACTTTACTGTAACTGATCTTGAGTAAGTAAAAACGCTTGTAAATATGTTACACTTGCCTATGGTAGAACTTACTTTTATAATTACTGAGGACGGCCGTTTCGGGAGATGTGTTCCATTGTCATCTCAGCCCTAACTCTGAGTTGACAATAGGACAATATCTCCCGAAACGGCCGTCCTCAGTAATTATAAATGTAAGTGCTACTATAGGCAAGTGTAAAATATTTACAAGCGTTTTAGTTAAAAAATAGTAGCTCTCGTGAAGATGGAATCAACTAATATGACATTGAGGTTATGTTTGTACAGCGAGACATTTGAAGCAATATTTTAGATACGCGAAGATTAAAGTTTCAAAGGTACTTAAATTTACAATTTTTTCTTTGAACAACAAATGTGTCGTTTTAATTAAATCAATCTGAAATGACATTTTAAATGTTTGTTTATCCTAGTGAACTGTATTTGTGGCGTTTGTGTAGCAGGTCAAGAGCTGAATTAAACGGTTATAAGACCTGCTAAGGGATCTTGCGTGAACCAACGCTCTCTTAATCTTATAATAGCATTCGTAGCTTGATAAACACTAAGCACTCCAATAGGTTTGCTTTGAAATGTTTAGGTTTCAACCATATTTAAAGCTATACTTCACACAAAAATGTCATTTTTCTCTTCCTTGGTCTTTTACAAATGTTTACAGAGAATATTTCCTCCTTCATTCATTACGCAGAGTACCCGTCCTTCGCACGGGGTTGGCGAATATTTGTATTGATTTAATTTGTGTTTGTATTTTTGTTGAATTTAATTTACTGAAACTAAACCCCATTAAATATATCAAACTATAGTTTATAAACTTACCTATTATTGTCTTGAAAAACCAAAAGAAGGAAAAGCTTCTGGAACATGACATTTGTAAAGTATAACTAACCTTGAAAGATGAATAACAACAAAAAATTACTATCAGCTGTTTAGTTGTGTTTAAAAGTGACTTTTACAGGTGATTACAAACACATTTACTATCAGCTGATTAAGCCAAGTATATAATGAAGTATATACAATTGAGTGTTAAGGGAGTTTTAAGGCCACTGAAACTAACTCCTTCCAAAATTCTAATTGTATTCGTTGTATTTTTGTCACTTAAGGGTCTAATAGCATTCATTTGAACGTTTATAATACTCCTTACCACTACTTAACTTAAGTTATTCACAGTTTAAACTCTACTTAAGCACAAATTGCCAAAGAAGTCAAACATCTAATGTCATCGTTTCAGCAAGATGAATTCAAAAGCTTCCTCTTCTTTGGAACCCGTTCCCAGCATATTCTAGGCTAACCTTGCTAATAGCCGGGCGTCATAAAATGATTTCACACTTTTACCACAATTACCACACTTGAAAGTGTTTGCTGTGACGTCATATATGTACATACTGTATTGACGTTTGTCATATACATAAAATATTGTCATTCAACAAATATTATTGTTTGATTTGAACGTTGTAAAAAACAAAACTTCAAGGGCAGGAGAATTTTCCTTATGGGCAGGAGAAAAGAAAACCTTAAGGTAGTATTAACAAAGAACGAAGACAGAAATCTTACGATATTCTCTGTTTTGCAATTACCTATTTCTCTTAAATTCACCATATAATTCTCAGTTAACGATCTATTTCGATTATTATTTCCCATGCAACATTCATCACACAATCTATTCTTAAGAAATCGATTGTGTACAGTCGAATCACTTTGTGAAAAATCAGGGTATTGGATGCGCAGTGCCAAGAGGCGCCAGTGCGCATGCGCGTTAGGGCAACAGCTCTGAGCGACACTTCAGTTGGTCGTGAAAGCAGCCGGGGGTGGATCTATACATACCTTTCCAAAAACATTTGCTGGTACTATATTTTGATTTAGGTTTTATGTTATCTTTTGTGTTTTATAGTGCACGTGTTTTTAGTTTCTTTATGAAATGGTGCAACCAGGTAGTACCCGGGTTTTTCCTCTTGACATCCATAAATGAATCAACTCAGCCGAAAGTATGTAGTCAGGCTAGTAGCGTTTCTACTTAGATCTTTCTCTTCCCCCTCCTCTTAGCACGTGGCCAAACCTCACCCCTCACCCCCACATGCCTGCGAGAGGCGATTTTTGTCAAAGTATTTAAACTGTACGTCTCCGGGACGTAGAGGACTGAGCACTATATATTACTTCCCAACAGGCAAGTATAATCTCTTGCAAATGTAAATTGGTGTGTATATTTTAATTATCGATTGTGGGGATATAATTAATGTTTTCTTTTTTTGATGCGAAAAATTAAAATCTTTAAAGAAGTTTTTTATAACGATAAACATATATTAGAACAGTTGGAATTATTAGACACCTATGCTTATATTTTTGTAATTTTTAACAATTTGATTTTTCGTAGGCTAATAATATTTTTGTAACTTTTATACCTACATTTTTGTAATTTTTGTAACAGTTTAATTTGTATTACGTGTTATTAAAGTTAATAAACTTAAGAATGTCTGTAAGAATGGTTTTTCCTTACTTTTCAGCCTTAGTTTATATTTACAGTCCTATGCCTTGTGACCATCTCTCCTCGAAGCTTAGGAGAGATGGCCACATTGCAGTTTTTTCAAAATGCTATTTTAAAAAATGTATTGACGTACGAAACTTATAAACCTTAACATCTGAAGTCTATATTAACAAAGCGACTAAATCGTATTTTTCAAATAAACCGTGTTAAAATTACCAATTTTATAAATATTTTATAAATGGTTGGTCATCTCTCCTCAACAAGATGAGCGATAAAAAAATTGTACGGATTGTTGTTAACAACTAATGTTAAAACAATTAGGTATTTCTATCTTGTAATAAAGTTTTTGTAAATTACCTATTAATTTTTTTCATAAACCTATAATAGCTACTTAAGCGTGTAACATTGTTTTGACATACGACAAAACAAATCATTTGTTTTTAGTGTTTTAAAACGTCATTTGCTATTAATTTTTATGTGTATGTCTCTGAGACGTATAGGTGGGTTAACACGTTGGATGAGCCGTCAGGGTTACTTAATAATCTATTATTTTATACGATATTTTCTGTTAAAATATGTCAATTTTTATATAAAGTCAATAATATAGCTTATGATTTAATCATATTATTTTACTCCTGTACCATTACATTTATTTTACTGCTCGACAACAATCTTAAAACAAATGAATATCTCGCACGTTTAAATTTAATCACGTAAAATAAGCAGATTTTATATCGGATATAAACTTTCACACTAAACCCTACCGACATTCACTTTAGTAGAGCGAATGTTCTGTAATTCTTGAATTTTGTAGTCCATTACGTTCGGTGAATCTTATTAATCACTTAAACAATAGTTTATGACTATCCGAACCTTATAATTAGTAAATTTGTTAAAACTTACTGAGACAGAACGTTTTCGATCGCTATGTGCCGATCTTCATCAGTGTCTTCTGCATGGAGATGTAAGGTCAAGCGGTGACAGTTTTAAAGGTAGGTTTTCGATTGTATCAAAGAGTAGTGTGATTTGTATTCTGTTTGTTCGTTTAATATGTTTGTATTTTGTGTTTTTGTGTGTTCTGTAATTATTGCTGTAACTATCTAAAGGAGAAAATAGACATGTAGGCCTATGTTGTAAACAAAATATGTTATGAAATTCGGCTGTTACTCCCAAACTAGTGGTTAAACAGTGGTTAAAAAATTGGTCAAGGTTTAGTATGCAGTCAAAACTGGGACGCCTTGCAGGCAAGACGAAGACTACTCCAAACAGTAGGCAAAACTTGTAACTATGCTTTCCAATACATTCAAAATACGAAGAAATGGCGTGAAATTTTTAAAAGTCAATTATGATTCCTTTTACTTTTGAAAAGGATATTTATTCAGTTCCTTCTATTAGCTCACACTCTTCCTATATATATTTTGTTCAAAATTTCAATCGTTAATAAAATACTTTTTATTCATCCGCTTATGTTCAAGAATATTTTTTTCAGCGAGTAGTGAATAACACTAATGTTTAAACATTTTTTTCAAATTTATTAATTAAATTTAATGAATTAATTTTAGTTTCATATGGGAGAAAAACTTTTCACAAGAGGGGCAAGGTATGCAATATAGTTATTTCGTCCCACTTAGCTTAAAATATGTGATAACATATGACTTCAGAAAACAGCTGATTTTATGGTATAGGTTATGTGGTATAACAGCTGTTTTAAAGCATAGGTTATGTCACTTTATTTATATTATTTGTAATTATCTAATAAAAAGTAACTAAAATAAAATTTTTCTTTGTTGGCCTAGTAAGAACTAAATTTTAAAAAATGTGTGTCTATATTACATGTTTTTTACTTCAATTCAATCTCTTGACTTTATATACATGTCCCTAAATGGGATTTAGAGTATTTATTAAATACATAAATGATAACAATTCTTAATAAAGATAGTAATATGAACTGTTTATTCAAACCATTATTGAAAACTCTTTCTTAAAGATTCCAGTCGATTATAGTATTTGAATGAAATTGCATTGAAAATAAATATAACAAAAATGAAGATAAATGCAGAGAAAAAGACCATATTTATTAGGAAAACGACAAAGAAATGAGGAAAGAAATATTATAAACTTCAGTTTATAAGGTACATATGGATAAAGTTGTTGAATATACAGGATATGACAAGATTCAAACACCAATGTTATACAATAAACAGTAATATGGTAACAAATAAGATCAGTGGCGTAGCCTGGACAATGTCGGGAGGGGGAACAACCTGGAGGGTTAGGGGGTGGAAATTTTTGACATTATTATCCCTAAAAATCATATTTTATGGTATTTTGGCACTTAAAATTACACAATTATTGGGTCGTCGAGAAGCTTTTTTGCTAAAAACCGCTGTTTTATAGGAAAATACTTTTCTTCTAAATTTAATTTGTTTGGAATAGCATGTGCCCTTCTGCCCCATCGGGCTACGCCCCTGCAAAAGAAGCTAGCATGAAATATATATATAAAAAAGGCTCTATAATAAAAAGAATTATTTAGGTTATCATAGCTTTAAAAATCACAAATTAAAACAGAAGCAGAAGAAATGTAGGGTATATTGCAGTACCCTCACATTACTCGTAGTACTCGCATATTGCAGTAAGAAGCTGTAATTTAAGGAAACTGAGACAACAATGTTTACTGGATTTAGAGAAGGCAATGTACAGGAAAGAAATGGATAGAAGAAACCATCAGAAGAAAAACTGAGAGTACCCTCAGACAAAGCACAATATATAATAAGAAAGTTGAGTTTTCTATAAATTGTTACTAGAAAATTATTAGCAAAAGATTAATAATTTGAGCAAACTGAAAAATGAATTTTACCATATAATTGTCTTTTGGAAATATACTTTGTAAAACAATTTCTAAATTTAAGTAGAAAATCAAAGGCTGCCAATATTTATGAATAGCGTTCAATTTAAAAATCAATTTATAATAATTCACAAACGCCATAGAAATAGGTCCCACTATGTAGCCTGCTTTTAATGTAATTATTACATAATTTTATTCTTTTAAAAATATATCTTTTTTATAGTGTAAGAGTGTATAAGAATTTGTAGCGCAATCAATTATATTTTTAAAAAAATCTATAATTAGAATTACCTACAAATATCTATAATTAATATTTTTTTAAGTTGTGACTAAATACAATACATTTTTTAAAACAAAATTCTTACTCGTGTAATATGGGAATCAGAGAAAACTTAATAATTTAATGTCTTGCCTAAATTATAATTGAAGTAACTTTGTAAGAAAACAGAGATTGAATGCTATAAAGTTTTCTATAGAATAGACTATCTTAATTAGTATCTGGGTTTTAGTGTATTTTTTAATGTATCGGTTTTATTTCTTAGGTGCAGTTTTTATCGTAACAGAACCTATGAGTGACATTTACTAGCACCATGATTGCTAGTACTCTTACAAAAACAGTTAATTTAATAAATCTTTAAATAAGTTATGATTTTACTCATTTTATTTAAAAACTGTTACGGATCTAAGGTTAATAAAATTAACAGCATGGATTTAATCAATGACAATAAATATATGTGTTCCCATAAAATAAAAAATTTAAGTTGCTTTAATGTTACAAGCAATGTATCATGTTATTTCACCACATCGGTTGTGAGAAATTATCAAATTAGCAAGTAAGTTTGTTTTACTCTGGCAACACTACCCGCACTACTACTGCTACAGCCACCGATGTGGACGCCTGAAAAGGTAATAAGTTACAATTATAAAATTTTACATAATACAATTATTCACCTGGTTACATACCATTTTAAAACAACTATACAAATATATGGCAATCATGTCACTAAGTAAACTAAATGTATTTAGTTTCAATGACTTAAAGAGAGAAAAACGTCTTGAATCATTCCATGGATTCACCATTGACCATCGTTTGGCAGAGGGAGTAACCCTGAGTGTCCCCGGGACTTGTGATTCCATTTGCAGGTTTAACAGGCCTCACTCTTCATCGACACTCACCTTTACTACTCATGTTAACCCCTCTACCTAACCAAGTTTGATAAGAGCCTGCTAATGCAGCTATAGATACTCGATCTAAAGTAGAACAAGTACTTACCGCAGTTCTCGACAGGGGTAATAGATCTAATATTAGACTGAGTTTTTTTAGGGAGAATAAAATCTTTAGCATCAAGATGATTGTTTTGCAACCGAAATACATTAGATCTTACTAATTTTAGCTCTTGAACCCATGAGATTAAAGTACAAAACATTTCCATTGAATTCTTGAATTTTGTAGTCCATTACGTTCGGTGAATCTTATTAATCACTTAAACAATAGTTTATGACTCTCCGAACTTTAAATTTAGTAAATTTGTTAAAACTTACTGAGACAGAACGTTTTCGATCGCTATGTGCCGATCTTCATCAGTGTCTTTTGCTTGAAGATGTCGGGTCAAGCGGTGACGGTTTTAAAGGTAGGCTTTCGATAGTATCAAAGAGTATGTGTGATTTATATTGTGTTTTTTTGTTTAATATGCTTGTACTTTGTGTTTTTGTGTGTCGGTAAATTTCATATTGTTTTAGTGTGTTGAGATGTGGTCCTTTTTTGTTGATGTGTAGGAAAAAAAACACTACAGACAGGGAAAATAAATACATTACATTACCATATATAAACAAAACAACAAACAAAATAGCCCACAAATATCAAAAAATAGGATACAAAATAGCATACGAAACTAATAACAAGTTACAATACAAAATACAACACAACACCAACAACAAAGATAAACTACAAGCCCAGGCATATAAAAATTGAACTGCGACGAATGTAACAAATTCTACATTGGACAAACAGGTTGCAGCTTTAAACAAAGAGTCGAGGAACACAAACAGAACACCAACTCAACATTTTACAATCACATAAAAGAAACATGACACAAATACACAGACATTTACCATAACTTAGAAATCCTACACATCAACAAATAAATTTAAAGTTAGGATAGTCATAAACTATTGTTTAAGTGATTAATAAAATTTCCACTGAATTTAGAGTATGATTCAAAATATGTCTATCTTTCTAGAGTTATAAAGGATGGCTAGTCTGTTATTTTCTCTATAATAGATACAGAGTTCAATGCTTAACAACACTCAAACAGAGTTTAAATGTAATCCTTCTCTTTAGCATTAACTCTTTCCTTTAATTTGTCAGTTGTTCTAAATCTTACCTTTATTAGGTTTCTAATTTAGACTAATATCATTACCAATTCCTGCATATTTGTGGTGTCTGTTATATACAAATACCTGCATTTATTTACATCTATTGACAAGGCAATAAGTCTTGTTTACTCTGTAGGTAATATTTACCTGTTTGGCTGTTCGTAATCTGAATGCTATATTTTTCCAATATCTAACTTCCAGTTTCTTAATTTTTATATGAACTAACCATACAACCATATATCGTTATTTATAATAGCTAAAACTATAGCTCTATAATGTCAGAGAAACTATTTGTGAATGTATTTTTTTGTGATATAATCTTTGAATACAATATAATTAGCAACTGTCCCAATATTCCAGTATTTTCCAGTTTTCTTATAAATACAATTTTTACTACATTTCTATAACATTTACTTTAGGATTTATTTTAGATTTATGATCTACTTTGATTTTTAATAACAGTTATTTTTCTCACAAATGTTTGCGCTATAATTGTTTATAGACTTTATTTTCACATGAATTAAAATTCACCTTATAAAAAGAAATAAGGTAGACGATTACACTGGAGATAAAGAGAATGTAAAGATAAGAAATTAGAAGAACAGATGTGAGATGCATGAGATATTTATCATGTTTGGGTGCAAAGTCAGCCCCTGTCTATCTCATCAATGTAAGATTCTACCAAAATGATACATTCAGTGACCTCAGAGCCACCAAAGCTGTTGAACTTGAACTTTAAGAATATAGCAAAAGAACAAGTTTACCCCACCCCCCAACTGGCAAATTTCCAAGTTTACAAATCGATTTTTACAAACCAGCCTACAATTATAATCAATCTCAAGTATTTAAGTATTTTTTTTTTAGCTTGTTCTCTCAGAGATTATTAAATATTTGGATTTACATATCTTTATTATTTTTAAATATATAAAGGTTTGGATAGTATGAAGGATTGTTATATGATCTAAAACAGCTTTTGAACCAAAGGGCTTTGATATAAGATAGCAAATGAGATTCAACATGAATTTAAAAGAAAATTACAATTTTAGTACTAATTTGGCAAAAAACCACTACTTACTGATATTTTTCAGCAGACCTGTTTCACACCAGATCAGCGCATTGTTCAATGCTGTGAGCTACGGACAAGACTGTTACAAAACAGACTACACTCACACACCAGTATAGATACCAATCTAAAATTCCTGTACTACATAAAAAAATCAACAAACTAAACACAACAGAAAACTACGAGATGTACAAACACCACAAATACTATCCACAACACATTCTAAACGACAAAACACACTTACAATCAAATACTATATTTGAGCACATAACTAAACACTACTCAATGAATAATAACATGCTTCAGAACACCAATACACCTCAGACTCACACCAACACAACACACTTGAGCAACAGTCTTGTCCGTGACTCAAAGCATTGACAAACTGTATGAAAAACCACTTTTTTGTCAATTTAATACCAAAAGTGTAATTATAGAAAACCCTCAATATGTAGAACACAAAAACTGAAAGTTTCAAAAGTAAATTATCACTGTATCAGACGAAAATTGAAACAAATTTTGAAAAAGAAAATTAATATTACTCAAGTATATGACTTTCTAAAAACTTACAAATCACTACTTGCATATCAGTAATCCAGTTACTTGCAGGTGATGAAAATTTTAGAAAAAGAAAAGAAGCAACTTAAGTTTTGTGGTAATAAAAATTAAACTGAGCCTTAATCAAGACTATTATCTTGGTAATTGATGTGAAGAACCAATATTATGCTCAAATATAGATTTAGAATTCTCTTGAAGGGGAGAATAAGAAAATCAAGGATATTTATTATACTTTAAGAAAATTTAAAGAAAAAGAAATTCAAGTATATTTTTATTAATTATCAAACCGCTCATAACATAACAATAATTATTTAAATTAATCACTTAAACAATAGTTTATGACTATCCAAACTTTAAATTTTGTAACTTTTTTAAAACTTACTGAGACATAACGTTTTCGATCGCTATGTGCCGATCTTCATCAGTATCTTCTCTGACAAGATCGGTGAAACTGGTCTCTCTGAGAAGACACTGATGAAGATCGACACATAGCAATCGAAAACGTTCTGTCTCTGTAAGTTTTATCAAATTTACAAAATTTAAAGTTCGGATAGTCATAAACTATTGTTAAGGTGATTAATAAGATTCACTGAATGTAATGGACTACAAAATTCAAGAATTATTTATAGTTAATTACTGTATTGTTAAGTTAATCGTGTTACAATATTTACTTACTTCACTTTATTCAGTTTGATTTTTCATTTATCAGTAAATTTTAAGAGTGTGTTTGTTGCTCTTTAGACTTTGTCCATAGAGATATACATGTCTTTGTTAGTTGCTAATAATGCAGTGTCATCTCCAAACATTGCAATGGTCACTACTTGGGTGGTTGTAATATCACAGGTGTAGAATTGGCAGAGTACTCAATCCACTACCTTGGGGTATTCCTCCTTTTATTTTTGGAATATTCCTGTTAGTTCTGACTTTTATATATAATGTTAAAAATAAAACATAGCTACTCCTTTAACCCTATAAGTATACGTAATTCTTACACCCTATAGTTTGTTTCCCTCATTTATAACTATACCAAACAATCCAGACATCTTTCCCTCCCACAGTGCTTTCTTTGTTTAGCGTTAGTTGAAACAGTAAAAGATTAGGTTAAGTTGTGCTCTTTTTTTGCCCACTACACTCGTTCTTTGGTAAATCACCACGCTTGTTTTACGTTGTTAGTATTAAGAGGGTTTTTGTACACGTAATAATTACGTATAAGTACAGTGCATGACGTTTAACCGTGTTTCTGACCTTAAGTTCGTTAGGGTGGACTGGGCAGCAGTGCGGGGTAAAAACCCAACACTTCAAAAAACATCAGTTTGTGTTTAAAGTCTAAACAGCTCTAATTAACTAAATTATAATACTGTAGTAGTTTGATATAGACGAGATCTTTAAATGTGTTGCTCTGCTTCTCCAAAGAAAGAAACTGTATATCTATTGTATAATGTTTTCAGTTAGGCTAGTAGTCAATTGCTAGAGCAGAATGAGGGACACTGTTAAACCTCATGTACAGTAGTTTTCTAAGTTATGTTTTAGTATGTACATTTTACGTATAATTAGTAAAATATATAGCAGGCACAACTACGTATCAGGTGATACAGATGCAGATCCAGATTTCCATCATGAAGATGAGATTGATGCTCCTGATATTGAATATATTAGGTCAATTGAAAAGTGACAAGTTGAAGGAAATAAAAACCGAAAAAGGAAGAGAGATAGGGACGATTGTTTCAGTTCATCTGAATCATCCCAACAGTTTCTTCTCAATGCTGATCAAGATCCTCATCCACAGCCTTCTAAATCAATTACAGTAATACCTAATGAAAGCGGCCTTCTTGGAAAAAATTGTAATTGTTGAAAAACTAAACCCATTCACCTGCAGAGTAAAATACAAAGCAAAGATATCATTCACATTAGACCTGGCTCTAAGTTAAATGGCGATCTAGATGTTGGGGAATGTCTTAATCAGTTTTTAAATATAAAAGAGGAAATAATTGATGAAATTTTGCTTTGTACTAACAAAGAAATTCAAATTCAGAATTAGTGTATAATAAAATTTTAGTTGAGTAAACACATAGAAAAGCTTCTTTAGTTGGAATTAAAAAAAAACACTTTTACAGACAACTGTGAGTTCTTGAATTTTGTAGTCCATTATGTTCGGTAAATCTTATTAATCACTTAAACAATAGTTTATGACTATCTGAACTTTAAGTTTTGTAAATTACTTAAAACTTACTGAGACAGAACGTTTTCGATCGCTACATAGCGATCTTCATCAGTGTCTTCAACTGTAAGTTGATTTTCAACATTATTTGATATAATTATATGTGTATGACAAATTTACGTATGATTAGTGGAACAGTACACAAAATAATGTTAGTAGTCTAGGGTTAAGAGCATCTCATTTAATTTGTGGATCATCCTTACATGCCACACATTATTAAAGGTTTGGGCCAAATCTATAAATAGTATGATACAAATCTGTTTATCATCCAAGACTAGCTCTATTATATGGGCTTGAGCTATAGTAGAATGTTTTTTTCTGAAAAAAACATATAGAATCAGATCATTTTTCTCTATGAATGTTTTAAGGCTGCAGACTTACAGAAGTCAACTGGCGACAGCAACGCAAAGCAAACTGAAGTTGCTTTTACACAGCATACAGAGTTGCGGAGCATACATATTCATAGCGAAGTCATAGCAATGCGACAAGCAAGTGACACAGAAACTAGAGTTGTGCCAGTCACGACATGCTGTAAACTTGTTGCTCAGTTTCTGAGTGGCCAGCCGTATTTATTGTGTTGTGTATGCTTTTCTCACGAGGGATATCAGATTTAAATAATAAATATTTTTATTTGTATATTTTGTGTTGCTGTTTCTTTGAATAGTCTTTTATTATACTGCTATATTATGTCAGAAAAACAAAACATTGCTGGTTCTGGTCATGATTTGTGTGCCCAACAACTTCAAAACAATATGAATGATTACCAACAATTTTTTTCAAATTACGAGTATATGGAATCTGCACTCAAACTTTAAAACTTGATTTGTTTTAAAACTAATTTTTATTTCATTGCAATGTAATGTTATTTTAAGTTTTGTAGTTAAACATTTAAAATAATACATATTAAATGAGCAATTAAATTTAGCTGGTTGTTTAGCTGAAATAAGTTCTTGCCAATTAGTTGTTTTTTCTTGATGTTCTCAAATACATTACTTAAAAGGTAGTTGTAACTGCTAATGCTCATACAATAATAAATAAAAAAATTGGTCTGGGTAAATTCATGAGTTTTGCACAGCAATGTATTGGCTTTGTCTTACATGAATGACATTATAAACATGTACACCGAAGTGTCTTTTTTTAAGTTTCTTTCTTAAAATATATACAAGGAATCATCCTCCTCTGACAACTAAACTAGCAACTTTATATGAACAATCCTGTAAACTGACTAGCAACTTTTCCAATAGCAACTCAAGTTTACGTTGCGTTGCAATCACCAGTTGCATTCTGTATGTCTGCAACCTAAGTCTTTTCAGTAAGAACTTTTCAAATAATTTGGAGATTATAAGAAGTAGCAATATCAGCCTATATGACAATATCATCAGTCGATTTTTCTGGTTTTGTTAGTATTTCTGCTACCTTCCCAATACCTGACACACCTTTGAGTCTAAATGCTGCATTAATCAGATAAGTAAGAATGACTGCTCCTTTTCTTGGAAGCTCTTTGAGTATTTCTCCGGCGATAAGCTCAAAGATTTATCCAAATAGCTTTATCTACTTCTTGTTTAGTTATCAGTAGTATTTCTTCTAAAGTTATATTCGTATAATCAAACAAATCATTAATCTAATTCATTAGTTTGGGACAGAATATTCTGCTAAATGTTCTGTAAATAAGATCGCTTTTAATTTATCATTTCTTGCTCAGCGTCTATTGTTTTTCCTTACTGAAGTAATTGTAATAGTAAAACTAACCTAATCAAGTAGACTGTAATTTCCCTTACATAGACAACCAGAGCAATGTTAGATTGTTTTAGTATTCTCCTCTATCTATACTCCATAGATCCAACTTGGAGGGTAATGCAATAGTAAGGAAGGCACACCACTATAACCGCATTAATTAATATTGCAAGTAATTAATATATAATATTTATATTGGTGGAATTTGCTTAGTTACTGATAAAGTACTAACTTACTTGTTACTGGATCTAAATTTCTGTATCTTAGAATTTATATACAACAGAAACTATTTGTAAATGGCTCAAAACTATTAGGTTATGTGTAGTTAGTTAGGTTAGTGTTAAAATTTTCAATAAGATGTAAACTGATTAACTTCATAAAATAATAATTATTTGAACATTTCAGAGACTTCTGAATCCAGGAAGATGCAGGACGAATCCCTAACCCTAGAACAGTCTCTGCGGGTCATGGTTACCTGTGCAGCTTTTTCTCCCTCTCCCACTCCTACATCGACACCATCACTGGATGTCATTCCTCGTACCGTCCTAACTCTCATTTCACTACACTACTCGCTTGTTTTTGCTTAGTCTGAGTGCAGCTGTCAACCGTGATAGTGATGTGCGGGTTATAGTGACCCACAGCGACTATTTGTGAGTGTAAAAATTAATTCGCCACATTCGAATCTTGTTAGGTTTTGAGTTATTTTGATTGATATAAAGTAGAGTAGATTGTTATTTTACACTTAATTAAGTTTTGCCATGGAAGACAATTAAGTTGACAGAGTATTAGCAGTCATTGACGACAGTCCTTCTTCATAATATGAGTCGGACATTGTTAAAATTGAGTTTGGGAGTGAAGCTGATCCAGAAGAAGAAAGAGCTCATGATCTGTATAGAAATACTGAAACAGAACAGAGTGAAGGGGAAGAAGATGCAACAGATGATGACACTTGAAACTCTACTTGATATTCCTCTACATTACAGAGGAAACTTTGTAGATAAAGATAAAACCAAATTGAAAATAACTGAAACTACCCAAGCAATTCATACAAGAGAAAAGAATATTGTATTGCACCTAGCTGACACTCAAGGGGCAGCAAACATTGCCAACTCCCCACTGAAATCTTGGCAGTTTTTCTTTTACTATTAATGAAATTTTACAGAAAACAGTTGAGTTACAAACTGATCTGCTTGAATGTCTAGATAAAAACTAACATATTTTACACTAAGTATAAGGTATTTTATATTAAATAAAAACAACCTCTTACCACAAATTCAACAATTTTTATTATTATTGAATTTGTGGTAAGAGGTTGTTTTTATTTAATATAAACATTTACGCTACAGTTGCCTCAAGTTGTTAAGGTATTTTATATTCATGTCTTAGTTTTTTCATTTAATCTTCATTGAATTTTAGTGAAAAAGTAATATGTTTTCAATGAAAAGTTTTCATTTAGTGATTTTCAAAAATTCGTTTTATTAAAAGTTAAAATAAGAAATTGCACTTTTGCTATTACTTGCGACCAGACAATTGTTAACTAAAAGTTGTTAATTGTTAACTTACACTTGGAGGAAACGTTTTCGTCTTACGACTTCTTCAGCCTCGTATTCAGCCAGAAGTGGTAAGACGAAAACGTTTCCTCCAAGTGTAAGTTAACAATTAACAACTTTTAGTTAACAAATGTCTGGTCGCAGGTAATAGCAAAAGTGTAATTTGTAATTTACAACCAGCTCGTTATGAACAGCAATAAGATTTCGATATTTAAAATAAGATTTATTTTAAGATACGTATATGGTATTTACACATTAGAGTCTAATGAATGCCTTTATTAAACCATTAGTAGAGTATTATCATTATTACCTTTTGGATTTGTATTTTTATATATTATTTGTAGTCGTATTCTATATGTTTGTAAAAAACTACATATTTATGTTGTTGTCATCATTAATTTATTTTACAATACTATAAAGATGTAGTCAATAAATTCTATGTTCTTTTAAATTCCTTATTTACCTTACACTATTATACAATAAATAAAAACATATACAAATTGGATTTACTAATTAAAATAACATTTTTAAAATGTGGGTCACTATGACCCACAGTGACTGGAATCAGCTGCACAGTAGATGCGACTAAAGTTAAATTCTGCTTGCTTAGTAAGCAAACATTTGAATAATGAGTTTCGTTGGAGGGTTCAAGTAGAACATAGGTTAGAGTATAGCACACCAATAGTTCATTGTTAAACTAAATATTACATCTTGAATTACGATAATTTTTTTTATAACTTTCATTAAAAAAAAAATTCTGTTTGCTGTGGAAATTGGGAATTTCCTATTTCTAATTGTATAAACAAATTAAAACTCATTAAATTAATAGTTTTAAGGATCTACTTTGTCTGTACCACTTTAATTGGAGCTAAGAATATATAATTCCATTATTCTCTGGAAATAACAGAAGTAGAAACATTTTAAAATTAAAAGTGACAGAAAGATGTGAAGTAATTATCTTTAAAGTAAAATAATAGAAGTACTGAACTACAAATATTGCGAAAAGATCCATTGATGGATTTTTATTGCCAATTGAGTTACTTTACTAGTGAACGGAGACTTTTGCTGGTGATACTTCACCTTAGCAAATATTGCATCAAGTATTTATCATTACTTTTACATTTTGAACTTTTATTTTAGCCACAGACTTTTAAAAGAAAGAAAAGTGAAATCTGTACAACATGCAATGTAACCAAATGCGAATCTGCTGAAAGTTGTACTAAAAGCAGTTCAGAAAAATTACTCTTTCTACATCTGTAACTATAAATGTTGTTTTTAGACTTTATAGCCAAACTGAAACCTATGGTGTTTCGGATGATACTAAGCATGAGAATTTGATGAAACAGCAAAAAAGGTGGACAACAAGAAGTACAGTGAGTCTATAACTTTGTTTTTTCCAAATGTACATTTAATAAATTTTATTTTCTACGTGATAGCTATGATAAAAGTGTGATGTCAAAATAGGTTTTTTAATAGGTAGTTTTGAGAGTTCTAGCTTTTTTAAAGAGACTTTATTATGTAATGTTCAATGTTAAAACCTATACTGTACATTGAACTCAAATAACTCTGTTAGTTCAGTGATTTCATAGGCAATGTCAAATGACCTACGCTTTAATTTGTTTATTAAAACATTTGTTAGAAATGTAGTATTTTTTTGTATTTCTTAATGGTATTTTATGTTTTTTTAAAGTAATTCATACATTGCTTGTTTTCCTAATTACAGTTAGTAAAACTTATGCATGAATTGTGGCACACATTAGGCCTAGTGCCCTTATATTAGTCTACAACTGTTGAAGTACATGAGTCATAACAAATCTAGATAACATGTGTCTCAAAACAAAGTATTTGTTTTCACTAACTACATGGAATGTATACACCATATGAATCATAATTTAGGTGACCAGATTTCTAGAAGATCAAAAGGGGACAGTACCCTCAAGGAGCTATTAATGCAGGAAATGAATACAACAAATAAAGAGGTGGGTTTGTGGAGTTACTCCTAGATTATTTTTGAAATTTGAGAGTAAAATATCAAGCTTTAAAACCATTTTAGTCATTATTAAAATAAACAGTCATGATTGATCATACAGGGTGTTCCCTAAATATTTTTAACTAAGGCTAGGATGTTAGAAAAATATGTTTATTAGAGGTAATAAATTAATAAGTCAACATATTTGTACAGTATAAAAAATGTAATTTTAATATGTTGGCTTTTTTGTGGTTTTTTCTATAAAGAAAGTTAAATAATTTTTGAATACATTGTAAAGAATAATAAAGAAAAACTGATAAAATATAAAAACTAGGCGGTACAAAATATGTTTGCTAATTAATTAGTGATGAGTAAATTTTCCTTAAAATGCCTGGTCTTTGTTCCAATAATTGTAAGAACTAGTCAGTAGGAATGCCAAAATTACATTTAACCAGTTCTATAGATTGAAGGTGCTGATTTTAAGTTAAGATTTGTTTTCAGTCCAAATATCATTCATAATAGTGAAACCTCATTCCTCTGTGGCATTTCTTTCTGGCGATAACAGAAAAACCCACCATGGCTTTTATGTTGTATATGGGTGAAAATATTTTGACTCGCTTATGATTGAACACTTTTTTTTGTCCACTCATGCATTTTTTTCTGGATTATATACTTTCTCAGATAACTCACTATCTCCCTACTTTAGTTTTCTAAATTGGCTTATCAAATTAATTGTCATGGCAGTTAACAACTCAATAGTGCATTAAAATGTAATAAGAATTTTAAAACCGGATGTTTGGTCACTTTATCTGTAGTGAATGTTACATTGAACAGTGCTATTACTTTAAGTGTGTTTGTAAAATGATTGTATAACATTTTGGACACATTTGTAAAAACATTATATAGGTTTGTAAACATCAAACATCACAAATTTGTATTTTCTGTATTTAACCAGAGTATAAAAATATAATTTACATGATTAAAGTGTATAACGTCTGAACTGCTGTATAGCCTACAATTTTTAATAAAGGAAGGAGAAGAAGGACAGAAATGAAATACATTATTACCTTAGTAATATATTTCTTCATTTAATTTCTCCTACTTAAAGGATGAGCTTAGAGATAAAAATTACTGTTTAATACAAATTTACAAAAATTACTGATAGTAAATTCTTTTATTTTTTATAGTGATTTATAATATTTTTTATAATAAATAATATTCTTTATAATATAATTCACTCTTTATGCATTTATTGTAGACAGTCCTGTTCTAAATTTTGTATGAACATGACACACACATAATATATAAGTATTGTGAGTGTATAAAATATATATAATATTGTATGTTTATACAGGTTTAGATGTTAGAGACGGTTTGACAATTATATTTTAACGTGGCCCTCATACTCACAAAAATATTACACAACACTCTGTGAAAGATAATTATTAATTTTTTGTGCAAAGTTATTCAATGGTTATGGACCCCTCATGTTAAATGAAAATCTTCTACAATACTTCATGTCGATTTAACTATCGGAATAGAAGGAAGGTGCTGTGTATTGTATGTCACTTTATTCAAAGTTTGCAAGTTTAATAGTTACATTGTGTACAGGGTTGATTGGTACTTTTTATAAGAAAGAAAAGAGTGTGGGTCAGGAATTGGTTGAAGAATCGACTCCTGGTCATCGTAACCTACTTCATGATCTGAGCCTAGACCTACACTGTATAAAAATTTCTTAAGGATGAATGAAGAGGTGTTTGAGACACTGTTGATGAACATGGTTCATCTTTTAATTGAGAAACATAAAATACAACTGTTGCGACAAATATTACACTATATTTCGTTAGTCCTCTTACTCTCCCTCTCGAGGTACAAAATACTGACATGTTCACAAAATTTGTATAAACTATCAGAAAACTTTTGAATGACCTAAAAAATATTAAATACCCAATTTTTTGGGCAATATTTTTCCTTAAACTTTCAATATTTTGCATAAAAACATTTTAAAAATTTAATGTAAAATGTTTGACGATATGAGGGTTACTTAAGAATAAAGATTCTATATCATAAAAATGTTCAAACAATCATAATTCAATTGAATAAATGACAAGCCGGTTGAATAACGAGCTGGATATCTTTTGACTCAATATTCAACCGGTTAATCATTTATTCAATAATTATCTCGAGTGCTCAAAAGAATAAATCAAAACTTTAATTATCATTAAATTAATGTACAGTTAATCATAATATGTACACTTAATTAAGTTTAAGCCAGAGTTATGTACACTATAGGTAGTACATTAACTGCTATTATTTGAAGGTCATAAGAGATGACAATTAATTAATCTGTACAGTATGCATAAATAAACGATATAACCAAACCCAGAAGTAAAACATTTAATCAAACCCAGAAGAGCAATTTTGAAAAAAAAAATATTTAGATGATCATGTGTGTCTATCCGAAACTTATATTTTAATTTATTTCACATCAGTTTACATACATTTTTTTATACTGATATTTTTTAAAACTTTTACTCTAATGCCTTGTAACATTAAAAACCCATCACCTGATCAATAAACATTGCATATTTATTCGGATTTCCTTTAGGAAAGTGTAACAGACTTTGTAAATTCATTGTTTTTAGAACATTAGGTAAAGAATTGCAGTTACTACGAAACACATATTTTTCTTCATGTAACTTGTCTGCTAGTTCTTGTTGATGATTGTCCATTAAGTCTTCATTGATAACTACAACTACAGGTTTCTTTGCATTTAGAGCACTTAGGCAGCTCCCAGCTCCTGCATGACTAATTATTAAATCAGCATTTCTTACTTCTTCATCAACACTGTTTTTTATGCCAAAGCTTGTAACAGAAATTCCTTCACACAATCCATTATTTATATTCAGTTTACTATGGCCAATCTGTAAAACGAGATTCTTACAACCTTTTTCTTTTAGAATCTGAAAAAAAGTATCACAAATTATATTGTAATAATTAAACCAGAAATATTAAAAATAAGATTATCTTGAAAATGTTGGTATACTAAAGATTTGGAGGAAAATAACTGGTTAACCCTTGATTCCAAAGTATACGTAATTCTTATACCGCGTGGTATGTTTCCC
Source organism: Prosapia bicincta (assembly GCA_036971475.1). Taxonomy (NCBI): domain Eukaryota; kingdom Metazoa; phylum Arthropoda; class Insecta; order Hemiptera; family Cercopidae; genus Prosapia; species Prosapia bicincta. The sequence goes on along the minus strand of JBAIZL010000005.1, from coordinate 274,297,457 downwards.
TCTTTCATACCCATACCAAACAATCCAGACATCTTTCCCACCCGCAGTGCTTTCTTTGTTCAGTGTTAGTTGAGACAGTGAAAGATGAGGTTAAATTGGTCTCTTTTTCTGCCCCCTACACTTGCTTTTCAGTAAGTCACTTTATTTATTTTGAGTATTAAGAGGGTTTCTGTACACGTAATAATAACATATAAGTAGTTTTCTAAGTTATGTTTTAGTACATACATTTTACGTATAATTAGTAAAATATATAGCAAAAACAATTACGTATCAGATGATACGGATGCAGATCTAGATTTCCATCCTGAAGATGAGATTGATGCTCCTGATTTTGAATATATTAGTTCAATTGAAAAGAGACAAGTTGTAGGAAATAAAAACCGAAAAAGGAAGAGTGATAGGGACGATTGTTTTAGTTAATCTGAATTATCCCAACAGTTTCTTTTTAATGCGGATCAAGATTTTCATCCACAACCTTCCCAGCCTTCTTAAAACATTATAGAAATATCTAATGAAAGTAGTCTTCTTGGAAAAAATGGATATTGTTAAAAAACTAAACCCATTCACCTGCAGAGTAAAATACAAAGCAAAGATATCATTCACATTAGACCTGGCTCTAAGTTAAATGGTGATCTAGATGTTGAAGAATGTTTTAATCAGTTTATAAATTTAAAAGAGGAAATAATTGATGAAATTTTGCTTTATACTAACAAAGAAATTCAAATTCAGAATTAGTGTATAATAAAATCTTAGTTGAGTAAATACTTAGAAAAGGTGTGGCTTCTTTAGTTAGAATTACAAAAAAAAAAAAAAAAAAAAAACACTTTAGTTTGTTTATTATTGTGGTGTTGTAACCATTTGTGTATGCTAAATATTTAATTGTGTCTAGTTCTTTGTTTTGTTTTCTGCGGTCATTGGGACTTCTTTAAATCTATGGAGCATGGATCTGAAGGCAGCGTGTTTGTGTTGGATAGGGTGGTTTGAGGTGTTGTGGATAAGTGTGTCTGTCGTTATGGGTTTCCTGTAAATGTTAAGGCTGTGTTTTTGTGTGCGGCTTTTTGTTATGGTTAGGTCGAGGAAGTTTAGGGATCATTTGGTTTCAAATTCTGAAGTGAAGTGGAGTTTTGGGTGTATTTTATTAGTATAGATTAGGAGTTTTTCGCATTGACGGGAGTTGCCTAGGTATAGTGTTATGATATCATCGACGTATCTGTGCCACTAAATATATTTGTGCGCGTGTGTATTGTCTGTGATTATCTTGATGTTTTCTATGTGTTGTAGAAAAATTTCGCTTACATAGTACAAATGTAATGGACTACAAAATTCAAGAATAAAAACCTTTTACTCAAAAAACATATAAATAAATAAAGGAACTAAACAGAAAATGAATAGAAATTGCCTGGGGTTTGGTTAACATTGTTGATATTTTAATAATTTTTAAAGTTGCTTGTTGTAATCATCTTGAATTCACTGATTAAACTTTAATTAAATAATACTTAACTAAGTGAATATGTAAAGGCTTACTTGCTGATGCGTTTCGAAATAATTGTTCCTTTTACAAAGCAAAGTAGACGTTTTGCTTCGTAAAAGGAACGATTGTTTCAAAACGCGTCAGCAATTAGGCCCATATGTATTCACCTAAATAAGTATTATTTAATTACAGTTATACCTCTTGTTTTATTTGTACACTTGAACTTCTAATTGTGTGTTTTCTTTAGATAAGAAACTAAAATTTGACATAATATAAGCCAAGTGTGCTTTTACAGTAGTACTCAATAATAAATCTTGAACATTTCTCAAATATGATGAATCTGTAGGATCAAGGGAATTTATTATTTTATTTATGACATCGAAATTGTTACAATAATATACTATAGCACGAAACCAAGATAAGTCAGACTGGGGAGGGAGGGGTGAAATTTCTGAAGGCAAAGTGAAATTTTGGCAAACACTTTCTTTGTTCTTGAATTTTGTAGTCCATTACGTTCGGCGAATCTTAATTAATCGCTTAAACAATAGTTTATGACTATCCGAACTTAAAACTTTGTAAATTTGTTAAAACTTACTGAGTCTGAACGTTTTCGATCGCTATGTGTCGATCTTCATCAGTGCCTTTTGCTTGGAGATGTCGGGTCAAGCGGTGACGGTTTTAAAGGCAGGTTTTCAATAGTATCAAAGAGTATGTGTGATTTGTATTGTGTTTGTTTGTTTAATATGTTTGTACTTTGTGTTTTTGTGTGTCTGTAAATTTCATATTGTTCTAATGTGTTGAGATGAGGTCCTTTTTTGTTGCTGTGTAGGATTACTTTCTTTGTATTAAGTATCAATTCATCCATGTCTGGGTAGCTACCTCAAACTTCTTCAGCTACCTTTTATAAAGGAAATGCTACATATATAACATAGCGTAGAGGATTTGGAGTCCTTTATCTTTTAGCTGTCTTCATGATGTATGAAGCAGGATCAGTTAGAAAAAGAAGTTGTCCTTTTCATCATTTGGCCATAACAACTTCATCAAATTGTCATAGAGAATTTCAATGGTAGAAGGAATAATCTTGTCTGGTTTTTCAAATATCAGGAGAAATATTCCAATCTTCTTTTAGTGAACTGACCATTACTTTTCCAACATGTCTTCCATTTACATCCGTGGTTTTATCTATTGAAATCTATACCTACGCACTGTTTTATATATAACCGATATCATGCCTACATCAATTGTCTCTTTATAACATGGTATTGTGTAGTCTTTTCTGAGTGCAGATTCATTGGAAATAAGGAATTTTGTATATTTTTCAATATATTGTCTGAACTTTCGATTGATAATTTCTTAAAAGGAATATTAGATGTAACTGTTATCTCACAGATACCTTGCCAAAACTTTAAAGTCTTTGTAGAAATTACAGACAAAGTTTTGAATATTAAACATTTCCTATTTTTAACTGCAGATTGTCTAATTATATAATTCCATTTTTGCAATATTACAATGACGCTGCATGGTAAAATGTTTATCAGCATTAACCTTTATTTCACACAGTTTACAATAAAAGATCACTCTATCTGCAGTGAAAATGTTGTCTCTGAATTATCAATAAATTTCCACAACTTTACAATGACTTTTCACTTTAGGCGCAACTTCCAGCAACTAAATCGTTAGCTGCTTAGTTTGTCTAGAGTAAAAATGGCGTGGAAAGGGAAAGAAGTGAAAGAACAAGTGTAAGAGAGATTATGGATACTCATCCCTTGAACTGCATTAGTAGGTTCAGAAAACAAAAAAAAAAATCAACTTTTAGATAATAATAGATTTTGTCTGCTGGAAACATCCCATAGAATAGTATTTAACAGCTACTCTTGTCTATCATTCTATTCTAAAAGTAGCCTAAGTTGAATATAACTTTTACATTTTTCCCCCGAGAATTCAATGCAAGTACATTCCAATCTACAGTGAAAGATCATTTATAGTTGCTGTATAATCAGATGCTGAGTGTTCAACTCCAATACACCATTTACATAGTTATAAATGTCAGACATTATTTAATGAAAACTTTCTTTATTCATCATTCAATATTTGGATGATCTTTGATATCATTACCTGAATTTATAAATACTGTATTATAGTTCAGCAACTGGTGGTAGAACGCATTTAATATCAAGAGTAACGGGGATCCCAGGCACATGTTAACAAATAGGTCCTGTAAGATGAATGTAACTTTTATCTTTATTTTTTAATAAAGATATTTATTTGGATAGTAATTTTTAAAAGCTTTTTGTTCAAAACAAGCAGTAGGCGTACTATGTTATAGTGCTACACCTGTTTATCATTAATTTTCACTATTTTGCTTAGTCAAATTTGTATACCAGAAAACCTCCTTTAAATTGAATTTTTGTAATTTGTACACATTAGGGAAATTCTACTGTAAAGTGTGGAAATACGTTTTTTAAAAAATAATTACTATTCATAAGTAAAATGATTTAAAAAAAAAATGAAATGAAAACATTCTACTACATCAATTTAAATATATAATCAACAACTGAGGTCTTGAAAGGAAAGGTAATCTATGAGTGTTAATTGAAAATTCGAAAATAGGCCCGGTTTAGGAATGTAAACAATTACCATATATAAATAAAGTATTACTCAGTTAAAAATGAATTAGCACAGAAGTAATATAATTGACAGTAAACCCAATAGAGGAATAATGGTGGTTATTATTATTACAATAGCGTATAACAATAAACCCTTACACAACTTAGTAACATTGGTTATAAAATAAATAATTTACACATCATTACTGTGATACTAACTGATTTTATTACTTCTTATTTGTATAAGTAGTATATATTTCTATAAGAAGTATTTTGTATACTTCTGTATAGCTGTAAATTGAAAGAACGAAAACAAGAATCTAACAGGCAGCGAAAATCGTAATGTTAAAAATATGAAGTCTCTTAGTTTCGTTTAATGTACACATTATTTTTTAATGGCATTTGAATTTTAACAAATATAATAAAAATGTAATAGTTTCTACTTACTTTTAAAACGTTTCTGGATAAAACAGTTGTTATTAATTTATCAAATTTGGTTGTTCCTACTGTTACAAATACCGTCGCCAGCGCCATTTTCTTGTCTGCAGTTATTAGTCGCAATGAATTATGGTATGCAAAATGGCGTAATGTTATAACAGATAGGAGAGGAGGTGTAGGGAATTGTTTTTCATATTAACTCAAAATTTGGAATGGATTACCTGTTCCACCATTTTGCTGTAAGTATAATAGTGTAGTGATATATTTTTTTCTGTTTGTGGAACAATCGTGTTTATTGTTTTAAATACATCTTGTAATATTACTTTATATCCTTCTTTTGCCAAGGCCTCTGTAAATCATCGATTGATCAAATTTTATAGATAATGGTTGCAATTAGTAATTCTGTTCTTAAAATTCTTGTAAACGTCTCTTTCAATATGCTGTCAAAATATTGTAGTGTCTAAAACAATCTAAAGGGACAATTCATGATAGTTTTAAAAACAAAACACTGATCAGCTGATTTCTTGAATTAAGCCATTATGCAATTTATAAAAATATCAGATTATTTCTTTTGCTTCAAGTTCTATTTATTATAGGCAGATTACTTACTGGCAATCGCGTAAATTAGACCTATAGTATATATTAAGTTTATATTATTCTAACGCTTTAAATTTCTAGGCTGTTCCTTAATGGCTATGGCAAGATACACAAATATCAAATTTTGTGTGACTGGAAGACCAACTTTTTAGGTGATGAAAATCGACCTTTGTATCTGATAACTTCTCATTAGCCTTGCAGTAAATGTAATTGGAATGAGGTGATTTTCTAAATAATTCATTAAAAAAAATAAAAAACCATTTTATTATCATTTACATTTTTTTGTTGTAAAATTTGCACACCGACATTTCTGTCACACATACAGTCTCATCATCAACATATTAGGTTAAGGTTAAAATGTATAAGCGCGGCCACCTATGGTATTTTAGGAAATTGTTTAACACCACCAAATAGGATGATATCCACAAGAATTTTCTTTTTATTGACCTAGGAAAGTTACTTTTTTTTCAATTTATAGTAGGGTAAAAAATTCAGCGCTAAGGTAGAAATTGAGAATGGGCGCGGACTGATATAAATGTTTCGTGACGTCATGACTGTAGTTCATGTTTTAGCAATCTAAACTTTTCGTAACAAAAACATGTCTTTAAGCTATATTGATAACTATTATTTTTGTTACTGCCAAAGAAGTTGAATTTTAGGTTGAAATGCAGTACTCCGGCACTATACGATATTTTGGGAAATTGTTCAAAACCATCAAATTGGACGATATCCACAAGAATTTTTTTAAAATTGAAGTAGGAAAGTTACTTTTTTTCAATTTAAAGTAGGGTACTAAATTCAGCGTGGATGTAGAAGTTGTGAATAGGCTCGGAGTGATACTTACGTCACAGTGCTGCGCATAAGGTTGTACGCATTGTCCGCGGTACGTCACGCAACCTTACGTGTGTAGATATTTGAGAAACAACTTCTACAGTTAGGATAGATTGGTTTTAAATTTATAAAATACTGTATACCTATATTAAAATATACCGAAAAAGTGTAAAGTCAGGTTAGGTTTGGTTTTAATTTTATACATTGAAATTCAGTTGTAAAATCACGAAGCATTTGCATAACTCTGCGCTTATTCACAACTTCGCGTAATTTTTATACATATATTTAAATATACTTATTAAGTCTCCAGTTAGGATTGTTTTGGTTTTAAATTTATACAATACTGTATACCTATATTAAAATATACCTAAAATGTGTCAAGTCTGGTTAGATTTGGTTTTAATTTTATACATTGAAATACAGTTGTATCACGAAGCATTTGTATCACTCCGCGCCTATTCACAACTTCTACATCCGCGCTGAATTTTTTTTGCTACTTTAAATTGAAAAAAAAGTAACTTTCCGAGGTCAATTTAAAAAAAATTCTTGTAGATATCGCCCTATTTAATGATGTTAAACCATTTCCCAAAATATCGTATAGCGCCGGGCTTCTGCATTTTTACCGAATTCTATATATCTATATTGTAATATACCTATGAAGTATCCAGTCAGGATAGATTTGGTTCTAATTGTATAAATGTAACCATTTAGGTAATGTATAAAATTAAAATCAAATCTAACCTGACTGGACACTTTTTAGGTATATTTTAATATAGGTTTATAGTCTTGTATACATTTAAAAGTAAATCTATCCTAACTGGACACTTTATAAGTATATTTAAATATGTGTATAAAAATTAAGCCAAAAAAGCTCAAATATCTACACACGTAAGGTTGAGTGACGTACCGCTGCTGATGCGTACAACCTTATGCACAGCACTGTGACGTCACGAAACATTTGTATCACTCCGCGCCCATTCACAACTTATACCTCAGCACTGAATTTTTTACCCTACTTGAAATTGAAAAAAAAATAACTTTCCGAGGTGAATAAAAAAAAGTTCTTGTGGGTATCGTCTTATTTGGTGGTTTTGAACAATTTTCCAAAATATCGTAGGTGGCCGTGCTTATGCATTTTAACCGGTTTTTATTTCGTTTCCTCATTATCGATTCTAGAAAAACAAAATAATACAAATTTATGTTCATACCTAATGAATTACAAATTTTGAAAAAAATTATGTCACTGGAAGTCCATGCCACACTTAAAATCTTCTAAACCCTAGGTTTCATCTTTATTTTTTGCGATAGTAAGTCTCAGAGTGATTCGTGGACATTATTCCATGAACATAACGTAGAAAAATAATAATACCCACATAATAAAATAAAGGATTTATAAGCTATTTAGCAAATTTAATAAAATAATTGTTGAAAGTAAATATAGACTTCAAATTGTACTGCCAACCTTTGGAAAAGTGAATGATTATTTGCTTTATTGAATTGTATTTAAATGTACTTTATCTGTTTTGTATTCTTGTACAATCAGACTGAAATTGATATCATAAGTCGAAGTGTAGCAGAAAGTGATTAGGGATACGAAAAAAATACCGAAAATTCTCGCTCTGGGAAATAAATACCATTTTATCTAATTATAGTTGGGTAAAAAATTCAGTGCAGAGTAGTTAGAAGTACTATGTTAGTGTATCAACAGCGCTCTGTACTATGTATACATGTATTTAAATATAGCTATAAAGTTCTCTAGTTAGGATAGATTTGGTTGTAATTTATACAACATTACATTATCTAATTAGACGTCTACTTCCGCGGGGAAATACATTTGGCCAGGTGACGTCACATGATCTCTATTCTAGCCTTACATGTGTACATTTGGTTAAACGTATAAAATTATAACTAGATCTATCCTGGCTGGATTTTTCATAGGTATATAAATTAACCTTCCATGGCAATAAATAATAATTACCAATATAGCTTCAGAACATGTTTTCGATTCGTTTTATAAGTATTGTAATGAGGGTGGACAATGTGCATTTTTACCAGCACTACTAGCACCACATATGGGGGAATTAAAATTTTCCAAAATTATTAATTTTTGGGGCGTGAGCAAGAGTTGTAATAATTTTTTTAAATAAAAAATAGGAATATCGTCCTATTCAATAATTATTTACTTCTTAAAATGACCATTTTTTAATTATAAAGTTTTAAAAAATGTTTATTATTTCTTTGAGAAAATCAGTACTTATTTCCCGATCCCATGTAGTCGATTTTACAAAATAAAATTATACCGGGCAATGCAGAAAGTTATCAGGAGTATGAACAAAATTCTGAAAACTTCTGCTCAAGCCCCAAAAACTGAAAATATCAAATACTCCTTTATAGCACACGTAAAACGTTACTGATTCTACATTTTTGCTTTATTTTTTTGACGTAGTAACTCGCAAAATGCCTTAAATTGTAATTAAACTTGTTGTAGATGCCAAAAAATTACAAATATTGAAAAAAATTTAACAGCACTATTATCACCACGTTTCACCCTGCACTTAAACTTTATAGAAATATAAAACTTGCACACATCTTATTTTTTTGTGATAGTAAAGGGCTTATTTTTTTGCAATTACTCAAAAGGACAGAACAGAAACTATTCTACACACAAAAGGGAAAATAATTGCATTGAATGATAAAAAGAAACATTTACACACCTTTTATTTCTAACGTTGGCCTATAAAACGATAGATCTTACCGCGCAAAGCAGTGTGTAATGGAAGTGTCTAAGTTGATTTTTTTTTCAATGTTTGTAATTTTTTGGGAGTTAACAACCAAGTTTTATTACAATTCAAGGCATTTTGTGAATTATTACGTCAAAAGAATAAAGCAAAACCATTGAATTAGTAATGTTTTACATTTGCCATGAAGTGGCTGGGAAGTTAGTGTTTTCCAAAATTTTTAATTTTTTGGCTTTAGCGGAAGTTTTTTATAATTTTTTTGTGTTCCTAATCACTTACTGCTTCACTCGGTATGATTTTTTGTGGTGAAATCGATTTCATGGAAACAGAAAATCATAACTACATATTCTATTCCACTAAATATTATGTACTACTATAATTTACATCACATTGCCTTACTTGCGATTTTCAGTAAAATTAGTTGATTATGGATATGTTAAGTTTTCAAATAGTGTCGAGTTATCGGTAATTTGTGACTCGGGTAATAATCTACTTTGTTAGTTCACGTTGATCGAATTTTATGCTTTTTCCATATTGTACTTAAAAATACAATCCAAACAAAGATACCAAATTATTTAAAAAGCGGTAAAAATATAGTCTGAATGACGTTGGTGTTAATATTTTGTTTAAATTACTCGTTTTAATGTGTAGAACACGAATATCAACTTTTCTTTTTGCGGAAAATACAGAAAGTTACTTTTTTCACATTTAAAATGTTAGGTTGTAATGGCATATATAGCGTAAATGAGTGTTATTGATATTGTTAAAAAAATTTATTTTCAATGACTCATTTCAATGTGTAGAACACTAATATAAACTTTTTTCTTCGGAAAATACAAAAAGTTAATTTTTCTGCACATTTTCAATGTTAGTCTGTGATAGCATGTATAGCGTAAACAGGCCGCGCAGTAGCTACAGCTCACTGCACTACGTCAAAATCAGTTTATTTTAATACTAAACTTAAAATCTAAAAATTTAACTTGTGGTTATAATTTTAAACAACATGACTATATATCTACATTAAAATATACCTACGAAGTCTCCAGTCAGGATATATTTGGTTATAATGTTATTCAACTTTACTATCCACCTATATTGAAATATACCTACGAAGTATTCATTCAGGATAGATCTGGTTATAGTTTTATATAATTACTATATACATACATTAAAATATACCTATGAAGTGTCAAGGCAGGATAGATTTGGCTATAATTTTATTCAACATTATTATCTACCTATATTAAAGTTACCTACAAAGTATCCAGTCAGGATAGATTTGGTTGTAATTTTCTGTATCGGCAATAAGTCTAAATATTTACCAAAATTAGAACCAAATCTATCCTGACTGAATACTTTGTAGGTATACTTGAATACAGGTAGTCATGTTAAATAAAATTATTACCAAATCTATCCTGACTTGATACTTCATAGATATATTTTAATATAGGTAGATAACATTATTGAATAAAACTATAACCAAATCTATCCTAACTGGATATTTCGTAGGTATATTTTAATATAGGTAGTAAGCAATATTGAACAAAATTATAACCAAATCTATCCTGACTGGATACTTCATAGCAGCTATATTTTAATATAGGTATATTTAATTGTATAAAATTACAAATCTGGATGTAGTGCAGTGCGCTGTAGCTACTGCGAACCCGGTTCACGCTATTGGCCTACATGCATTTACAACTTAACATCTGAAATGTGAAAAAAGGAACTTTCCGTACTTTCCGCGTAAAAAAAGTTGATATTCGTCTTCTACACATTAAAACGAGTAATATAATAACAAAACAAAAAAATTTTAACACCAACGTCATTAAGACTATATATTTACCTAAAACGCTATTTGATATAAATTGGGATTTAATTTGGAAAAAAAATCAAACCTAACCTTAACACATATATGAAATAACTTTCCCTATAAAAGTGTTTCCCTATAAAAGAAAATATTATTTAAAACAACAGAATAAAAGTTGATAATTATAAGCCAAAATTCAAAAATGTTGACAACCTAACTTCATAAACACATTGCTGTATGAATTAAATGTTGAAGAATAGAGACATTATTATGTCACAGTAATATAAAAGTACAGTAAACTCCTGATTATCCGTGGAATAGGGTGGCCCGGCAATGCCGGATAACCGAATTCCTCGGATAATCCGCTATGAACAAAGAATACGCAAAATGATCGATAATCAATTATTATACCATAAGTTACACAAATAATGACCCCGGTTAATGCAATTCACAAATAATCTTCAGAGGACAAAATAAATACAGAAAATAATTTAAAATGTCGATGTACAGGGTGACACACGGGAGAAGGACGGTTTTGAACTGCGTAGTACTGAGGGCGTGGTGGTGGGAGGTGGTCGTGGTGGGGATCGTTTTGATCCACACAAGATGCCATTTCATTTACTCAGTCACTATGGAGCAGTGCGACTTGCTACGTCGAGTGTTTGTCTATGACAGTTTCGTAAAAAGCGGTGAGTCTATTATTGCTACGCAGCGATTGTTTCGTGCGTTGTTTAGTGTCGGTCGACATGGAGCTGTTCCGAGCCGTAACACAATCCTCAGATGATTGGAAAACTTCAGATCAACTGGAAGCATACTGACTAAGAAGCGTCCTGGCCCAAGACACTTCAATGACAGTTCGTAGACGCATGTTTCCTGGCCGGATTATCTCACGTTTTGGCAATGTTCCTTGGCCTCCCAGATCTCCCGTTTTGTCAGTATGTAACTTTTTTCTATGGTGGTACCTTAAGACCTGTGTTTATAACCACAAACAACGAAATTTGGACGAGTTGAAGAATGCAATCATTCAAGAAATTTCTGCCGTCCCTGCAGAGATTTTAGTCCGTGTGATGGAGGATTTTGAGAAGAGACTTGAAGAGATGGGGATTTTGAGAAGATGTCATGCATTCGAAATGATGGACATCACTTTGATGAGATTATTTTTCACAAATAACTTTGTTAACTAAAATGGCAAATAATGAGCTTTGATTTTCTGTAAATAAACATGCATTAATTTTAAAATTGGCTGAGTATTATTTCATTAAAATCCGTTTGTCTCCCGTGTGTCACCCTGTATTTGACGGATTATAACATGTACATTTATATGTCTAACTATTTACAATATGTACATAAGTATATGTCAAAAGTAAGTATGTATGTACATAATTAATTTCCTTTACACACAATACTTTCACTTGTTAACAAAAAAATCTGTCACTTTTGTCTGTTTTTTGTGAACATTGCCGGGCTGGATAAGAAATGCGACATTGGAAGGTAAGAACCTGACAAAAAAATTACCATCTTCTGATTTTAAAACTTTTGTCCCTGGGTGTAACGGGGCGTTGTCTAAAAGTAATAGAGCTTTCAGTGGTAAGTTCTGTGACTGGAGATGCTCTTTAACTTGCGGAATGAATTTCTTTTCAAACCACTCAATAAATATTTTTTGTTCCATCCAAGCTTTTTTTTGGTTGAAGTAGTCCACCGGGAGGTTTTCCGCTCGCGTTCCTTTAAAAGATCTGGGATTTTTTTACTTCCCGATTACGAGTTTTAATTTATGTGTTCTAGTAGCGTTGCTACACGGCATTATTGTAATCCTCTCTTTACTGGACTTATGGCCTGGAGCTTGCCTTTCATTTTGAAATGCTAGTGTTCGTGTCGGCAAACATTTCCAAAAAAGGCCCGACTCGTCTGCATTATAAACGTGTTCAAATGAAATCTCTTCTTGTTGGAGAAACTGTGAAAATTCAGTTTTTAATTTTTCAGCTGCCTGTTCGTCGTCACTTATTTTTTCTCTGTGGAGTCCAATTTCACGTTTACCATGACACCGCTTAAACCGCGTCAGCCATCCTGATGATGCATCAAACTTGCCCTCTAAGCCAAGCATCTCATAAAATTTATTTGACTTTTACAGCAACAATCAGCCCTGAAATTGGGGTACCCTCACTTCTCCCGCAAAACGTGCTGGGACGCTCGCCGTGCTGAACGTGTTAATATCCACCTTGCTCGCCCCTTTTATTTTGCTGGCCCGCGTTGGGATGCTTCCCTTTCAATGTAAAAATTAGTACGTATATATTTACATATCTATTCCCTTCATCTCAACTTCTATTAAGCCTTGTATGTATTTACGTCGTAATTCACGGTTTGGAAATTTAAACACCTGATTGGAATAAAAATTGGATATTTGTAAAACAATGGCAGACCCCGGATAATACGCAAATCGGTTAATCTGCCCACAGATAATCGGGAGTTTACTGTATATTATTAAAACATAGCTTCAGAGTATCTTGTTGGGTATATTTTAATATAGGTAGATAGCAATATTGAATAAAATTATAACCAAATCTATCCTAACTGGATATTTCGTAGGTATATTTTAATATAGGTAGATAGCAATATTGAACAAAATTATAACCAAATCTATCCTTACTGGATACTTTGTAGCTATATTTTAATATAGGTATATATAATTGTATAAACTTACAAATCTAGACGTAGTGCAGTGCGCTGTAGCTACTGCGCACCTGGTTCACGCTATTGGCCTACATGCATTTACAACTTAACATTTAAAATGTGAAAAAAGTAACTTTCTGTACTTTCCGCATAAAAAAAAGTTGATTTTCGTGTTCTACACATTAAAACAAGTAATATAATAACAAAAAAAACCAATTAACATCAACGTCATTAAGACTATATTAGCTATTTGATATAAATTGGGATTTAATTTGGAAAAAAAATCAAACCTTACCTTAACACATATATGACATAACTTTCTACAAAGAGTGTTTCCCTATAGAAGAAAATATTATTTAAAACAACAGAATAAAAGTTGATACTTACGAGACAAAATTCAAAAAATGTTGACAACCTAACTTCATAAACACATTGGTGTATGAATTAAATGTTGAAGAATAGAGACATTATTATGTCACAGTAATATAAAAGTATATTATGAAAACATAGCTTCAGAGTATCTTGTTGGGTAAATTTTGGTAATACCAAAAAAAAGAAGTAGACCTTAGAAACTAATTAACTCATTGGTAATCTAATTACATACGTGCCGTGGACACTAACAGGTACGAATTAATTCCTTGCGTCAATTGAGTTGTATTTCACTACAAAAATATTCTTACTTATAAAGAACTAAATATTATATTTTTTTATACAAGTGCAATTTTTTTTTGTTGTTATTTTGTATCTTAGTTTATTATTTGTCAATTGATTATTTATGTGTAATCATAATTAGTAAACACGAGGTGTGCAGAAAATGTTTTTACTATCAATATTTCCCCCAATTTCGTTTATGGACATTTCAAATTTACCTGGATTGAGAGGTTACACTACATATTTCCGTTTGTAACTATCATATGTCATCAATTGTCGTAACAGTATAATAAACACAATAAAGATTGAACTAGCAAATTTAACAAACATAAGCTCGCTCAGGGAGCATACTCGGCAACTAGTCTAGTCCAGAAATTATAGACACTGGCAGGAAAATTAAAACGATGATGGCCCTCACTGAAGTAATCAGTGCACCCTCAGGCTGTGAAGTTTGGAGACCCTTGGTCTAAACGAATGTTATAACTTTAGACAGGTTTGTAGGTGAATAAAGCAAGTGCTAAGCAAGAAAGATACTTGAAGTATGCTGCCAACGAGTTTCAAGAATTAGTTGGATGGCAACAAAATAACTGGAAAATATTTGTATTTCTCCTCAAAGGAACCAATTAATTTTATCAGTGTAATGTGTTACTGTGTTAAGTTCAGTGCCTCTAGCAGAAAAGCAATACATGCATTACTTGTGACAAAGCTCCAAAACAATTGGTTTAGGAGGAGCTAACCTTGCTTGCAAATTTATTGGCTCGTTAGGTCGTTATGGCAGACAATTTGTTAAATTACCGACATAAAACTAATTCTGGAAATGGAAAAGAATCATAGTTCTAAATACAGACTCATATTCCTGAGATTTACTTTCTGTTTAATGAGACATGAATCTTCACTTTCTGAGATGTATGTGGTGTTGTGAATTCTTTTTTAGTGTGGAAGGTCTATATAGAGATAAACATACATAAACGTTTCTTACTGGATGTAAGGGAGAATGATGGTCTTGTGTGCAAACTTTTAATATGTTGTTAACGACTATACAGTACAATCCTGGTAATCCGAAATAATAAATGTACGACCATTTCGGATTAACGGATTTTTCAAATTTCCAGAATGTACATGTACTATATATACCTACAACTTACATACGGCATATAGGCTACATATAGTCTTTGTCTATATGTTATAATGAAGTATGTATAGGCTAATGTTAAGGGTATAGCTAGTTAAGTACAGTACTGTACAGTAATAACTGAAAGAAAACATTTACCAATTGAAACATGCATTTTTTATAGCATCCAGATTATTAGACAATTTATCTCCAGTAATAGAAATGCACTGAATTCCATGTTTTTTTAAAAATTGTCAATCCAATGATCACTAGCTTTAAACTCTTTCTTCATGAGGTAGAGTTAAGAAAAAAAGATTTTCTCCTTTTCCTTCAATAAAGTGTTAGATATGAGGTGGTTTCACGACCGTTCTTGCAAAAACCATGTGTATAGGGTAGTTTCTATCAAAGCATATTCACTTATTTACTCTGTTTTTCACACACTGCTACCTTGTTCTATAGAAGACACAAATGACAAAATTTTTTAATTTTTTTTCCCTACGTCACTGATTTGAATTTCCTATACCGAAATCCGCTAATTTTTTAGCAAGTAAAAAATTATCAAGTTGTTTTACATTGTCGGACTTATCCGACAATGAAAGTGTTTTCTTCAAAGAGAAGAAAGCATCATTATAACAATGGAGTTTAACATACTGAGATGACAAAACTATTCAACCATCTGATTTCCGTAAACGTTGATACTGAACTGTTTTAGTCTGACTAATCGTAAGGGATCGATACACTGAGGTCATTGCAAAGTAAACAAAACAATGTTGCCTATCTTCTTTGAATCTCTCTTATAGCCATTTTGTTATAATTTTTGTTTTGATATTTTTTATAATAGTTTTGGATTAATGGGAGTTTCGGACTGCTGGAATTTAGATACTGAGATGCGATTGTATTTGCAAAACTTCTTTTAAAAGTATAAATTAAAATTGAAGTCTGGTTAATAACTGACTACTTTTTTAAAATCTCAGTTTATTTTGCTATTGCTGTAGGTGCAAATGACATACAAGAGTTATCTGTGGATGCTTGCAACTGGTTGTATTGTTGATTAATCTTTACTGATTTTTTTCAGATTCTTGTACTTAGCCTGTTTATCAAGAATATATAGCCTTCGCTTACAATCTGCGAATAAGAGAGTGGTAAGCAGCGTGTGGGACTGGCTAATATGCAATAGATTGACAACTACAGGAATTATTATTGAGATACTTTACTTTATTTATATTTACCTTAATGAATGTATCAAAAGTTTTTAAAATTTATATACCTTTTCGTCATAATTGAACACCGATGTCAGAGTTCAACAGGTATTGTGATACTTCATTTATTTAGTATAATGTTTCTTTCATATTAGACTAAATTTGTATACTTAGTTGAAACCTAATTAAAATAAATATAAGTTTGTCTGTTGTGTACTCGATAATATAGAGTTAAAAAAGTGACTTTAGCTTTGATTATTACTTGAAAATTTAAAGTAATTTTCCATAATTTAATCCAGGATCATAAGAAGAGTATGCGGTATTGATTAATTAAATGAAGAGAAATTAAAAGTAGTACCGGTGTATTTTTTTATTGCATTTTGTAGTTTCTAAAGCTACTTTACATATCTATTGAAATATGTTTTATACAATTTTCATTTCTTCAATTAACTTACATTAAATAAAACTTGGATTTTGTGAGTATATTATAAACAAGTTTTTGACATATTCTGTTTCATATGTTTTCTTTTGGAAAGTTGTAATTAATTTGTGTTTAAATAAATTCATTTTAGTTGAACTCATAATGATAAGAAGGTCATTAAAGTACACTTTGAAAAGATGATTTTGCCAAATAATCAATTCTCTATTTATTAATTTAACCTCAAAAAATTTAAATTTTGGTGGTAACTAGACTTTCAATTTATTATCCTCAAATGATGCTTTATTCAAGTATCCTTGCCATTGACACCAGCTTTTGAACGTGATGTATTTAGGAGTTTTTCTTTCTTACATCTGGGGTATGGAGTATTGTTTAAATAAAGATTTATTTTCAAGGAGGGGCTTATTTCATTACCTACTATTCAAAACTATTTTATTGTAGAAATAAGTGATTTTTAAGTTGAAGGTTCAAAAAATCATCTTGAACGAGCAAGTACAGTAGAGTTCGAAATTTCAAATCCCGATATTTCGAGCTTCCGTTAAATTTGAGCCTATTTTGTCTATTTGAAAGGAAATGATTAGTCGGGCTTCCAAGAAGTGTTTATATCAATTGGTATGCAAAGGAAATGAGTGGGGCTTCTAAGAAATGTTCATATATCTATACACATATTTAGTGCATTTTTTAATTATAGTTTTAAGGTTCATTAAAAGCCCTATTTTTTCTAATGCACAACAACGTATTTCCGTGTAATCCAATTTCCGGTAATCCGAGGGGGCATCGGTCCAATCTACCTCGAATTACCAAGACTCTACTGTACCATTTTCAGTGAGTTTTATAAAATGCTTTTGCCTGCTAGAAGTTATATGATTGGTTGGCAATCAACAAAAATACTTCTTAGTTAACTGATTTTATCACTTGATTATCTTCTACAATATGCTAATCAAGGATAAGATAAAATCATGCTTAATTTGAACATACATACTAAGTGCAATAATTTTAGACTTTTACGCTAAGTGTACTAAAAAAGCATTTTAAAAAGTATGCATAAAAATGTTTGACCAAGATATTCAAACAAACCCTAATTTAAATTAGTAATTACCTTTGTGATCTACCAGTTTTATTTACTTCTTCACCATACAAATTCATTCCATTTAATAATTATTTATGGTTAAAACACTTGTAAAATGTTACGTTTGCCTATAGTAGCACTTACTTTTTAAAATTGTTGAGTTACGGTCTGAGTTAATAATGGGAAACATTTCCCCGAAACGGCTGTTCTCAACAATTATAAAAGTAAGTGCTATTATAGTGTAACAATTTATAAGTGTTTTAGTTAAAAATTAGTAGCTCATATGAAGATGGAATCATCTAATATTTATGATTAATTTAGTTATTTATGAAAAGCCAGTTCATCTATTTATTTTGTCTTGCTTTCTTTAATTATAAAGATTTTTCTATCAAGATATGATTAGTGCACTTAGTTCTGTCATATTCCAAGGAGATGTAAGTGTAAGTTGTTTGGTTACAGCGTTCAGTAAGCCTTTGCAACAAAGTTGGCCCTTTTTATAAATAGAAATGAACCTTTGATTCTTAACTTATCTTTAAATTATTGTGTATTATAAATGGGCAAGTTAAAAATTAAAATAGTATAAGGCTTTTTCTAAACAGTTATATAAATAACTGTTTATATATAAGGTGTATATAAGTATACAAAATATAAAGATAAATGTGGTTGATAGGATGAGGAAATAGAATAATAATCGGGAGCGTGCAGTTGAGTTGATCAATTCTGCTTCTTTTCTTATTCAGTAGTTGGATTCCAGGTTCCTCACTTCGGTAATTCTGTTTTAATTTCAATCTCTTTATTTTTTATCCAGTTCATGGCTTAGAGGTAATGTAAAAGTTTCTTCGTAGTATTTTTTCCTTTTCTCTTTCTAGGTAAATCTAAGCCATCTTGTGATGTTGGACAGGTTATGCTTGTCATTTTTGTTTCTCTATATTGTCCCTTAAATTTTGTTACAATTGAGGCGCTGTTAAATCCAGTTTGGGTGTTAACACTTGCTCAGGCCCTTATGTATGATTTCTCATATTCTTGTAAACTTTTAAGAAAATTATTTTTTAAACTTTGCAGGTTTTGGCTTGTTTTACTTACTTTTTATTATAGGTTTAGTTTGTCTCATTTTTCGTAAGATATTGAACAACATTTTTTTATTATTTCACACAAATTCTTATTTGTGATTAAAATGATTAAAATTGACTTTCCAATGATCTTTTTAAAACAACTTTATTACTTTTAAACTTTAGCAAAACATCTTGTTACATTTTTTGATAGTTTTTCTACAAACGAGTTATCAATATTTTATGTTTCGTTATCAATTGATGACATTTTCTGTCTAAATAATAAATAAAAAAAAGCACAAATATCCAAGCAAATTACGTTATTTTTGGAATTCCTTTAAACCAAGTCAGTTTAAAAATTAGTTCCTCCAAACAAGTTTTTAATAATAGTTGAGGGGAAGAAATGCTGAAATAAAATTCAGAAAATAATAACTCATCAGTATAATTAAAGATTTATCTGCATACAGACCAGTAAACAATAAACTGATTCATTCATTACTTTACTTACCAACCTTGTGTTGGTTAATAATAATCAAAGCTACAGAAACTTGTATATTTTGTAGATGGTATGAAAGACAGTGTTGTGACAGCTCCTCTCTCTCTCTCTCTCTCTCTCTCTCTCTCTCTCTCTCTCTCTTGCTCTCTCTCTCCCCAGCTCTCCTCTCTCTCTCTCTCTCGCTTCTCTCCCCCTCCCTCCCTCCCCTTTTCTGTTCTCTCTTACATACTTCTCTTAACAAAACTTCATTTTTAATTTTATTCATCCATTTGTCTACCCCAAAAATATTTTATTTAGATTTTGTTTTCTAGATGAATATCTATATTTGTGGTACAACAGACCTTTCAAAGTATTTATTTTAACCTCCAGTAGGCCATGGCTTCCTGTGGAAGTTGTTTCCAATATCGTCTATATAAAATGTTGCTGGCAGTGGATTTCATTTAGTTTTGTTGTGTTCTCTGAGCTCCTTTTTAGTTTGTAAGTGCTGGTAATGACATCACTCTTTCCAGAACATGTCTCACTAATTGATTTATTTACTTGAGAATAATGATGTTTCAGTCATTATTCAGATATTTGCAGTGCACAATAAACAGTCATTAGGGTAATTTTTTTGAATAGGCTCAAACTAACACGGCCATAACTAATAAGCTCTAAATTTTCAATAGTTCATACTTTCTAGTGTTAAATGTGGGCAAGCAAAAGCAATATGTTTGTGCATTGTATTAGGGAGTAAGATAAATGATAGATTAAATAACGATTGAAAACTACCTGATTGAGCGTACTTCTCTAGATTTATTAATTTTTGTTGTTGTTTCCTTTATGCAGTAGAGTTTTGAAAATTTGGATCAATTGGGATCGGGATCCATCTGGAATAATGATTTATCTGAATTTTCAAACAATCTCTAAACTAGTGAATATTATTCATATTTCATTAACTATATTCTATTTTAAAGCTTAGAGTATTGTGTAGTTTTGAAATAAACCAGGAATTATTACAAAATAGATGTCAGAGGGCTTAAAAAATACAAAAGAATTTAGTAAAAGAACATATAATGTACATACTCATATATAGCACAGAAAGCCAAAAAACATTGCCGATATAAATTTATTGAATAAAACAGTCTATTGTTTTCTTGAACAGAAGCATATTGTATGACATTAGATAAACATTAAGTTTAATAATACATTTTATTATTTTGCTGATTGGTTACAATACACGTTATTGGTTCGTGTGCAAAACAAAAAAATTAAACCATGATAATATATACTGTATGTTGCGTTTTTAATTTAGTTTTAACGCATTTTTTTTCAGAATTGGTTTATCTTCTTTTACATTTATAATTAAAGATAACACTTAGTGTAGTATGTATTGTAGTGGTGCGAGCGCCACGCTTTCCACACCAAGTGCCGTGCACGCTGAAACCTTGATCCGAATTTGCAGCACAAATTTTTGAAGTCAGGATAATTGACGTTTTACTGTAACTGCATATGCTTGTCCCATTATAATGAGAAGATAATGTATGCATTTTTCTTTTTTCTTAATAATCATGGAATCATGTTTTCATTTTCAGTGATGTGATTTGATTTTTATTTTTTAATGAACGCTTTAAAGAGTTATACAGTGAAAGTTTTATTACTTTTATACTAGTATACAGAAAGGTTATTTACTTGAAAATCTGTTATTTTTAGGTGTAATACAATGGGGGAACCAGTAAGTGAGGGAGCTGCAGGTTCTCGCCAACACAGACCTTGGGAATCAGGAAAAACTTACACCAGCAGTGCGGGTGGCGAAGGCGTTGTTGGTAGTCCTACTTCACTAGCTGAAATCTTTGACACGGCTTTCAGTTCCGATGTAGACCCACCATCAGGGGAATGTGGATTAGGTAGTAAGAACCATGTTTAGGAAAATCTTTCAAAACATAAATAACATATCGCATACTGCATAGGTCTTGAAAATAATCTTTATACATATGTGTAAATTTTAAATATTCAGAAAGGAATATTTCTATGGTTAAATTTAACTATTGCTATCTGTTAATAGCATTCTGTAAATGTGTATAATTAATATTGAAATTGCTATATTCACTGTTGATGGTTAATATTAATAAAACAGCTAAAATATATACACACTAGAAATACACAGAAATTATATTGTAATTGGGAGGTTAAATTTTGATTTTGAATACTAAGAAATTATATTGTAATTGGGAGGTTAACTTTTGATCTTGAATACTAAGAAATTACTTAAAAAATTGACATAAATTACTTAGTTAAGTAGCTTAATATTATTTACATTAATATTTCCTAAAGTCTTTTCACTTGCCCCAAATTATTAGTTTTCTGAAATTGTCAGCTATTTTTCGAAAACATTGTCTGTAGAAAAACTTCTATATACAGATATACACATATATTATTCACAATAATCCATATAGTAATAAAACAAATAATATTTACATATAATAATACAACAGTTGAAAATTTCATTAATTGACGACAAACAACTGAACCATGTAAACAGCAAAATTAACCTAACAGCACACTGTTGGAAATGTTTTTAAAAACCTGCTAAACAATACCATTCATTGGTTTGATAAAATTAGTACAGGAAGAAATTAGGGATGGTCGATCCAGCTAACAGCACACCGTTGGAAATTTTTTAAAAAACCTGCTAAACAATACCATTTGTTGGTTTGATAAAATTAGTACAGGAAGAAATTAGGGATGGTCGATCCAGGGACTTTAACGGATCGGTGATTTTAGTGACAGCGCCAGGTTTTGATCAGTGACTTTAGTACTGTTTGAAAAAAAATTATTTCCAAAATCTCAGGCATTCAGATATTTAGAAAACTTGTTCTCTAATAATGTGGTAAAACTATTGAGTGAGTTGACCATATTACTTTTAAAAATGTTAGCTTACTATTAATGGTAATAATAATTGGTTGCCAAAATCATTCATTATTCTGTAAACTCGTCTTCGTTAGAAAAGTCAGCTTTCTTTTACGAGAAATTATTGTATTCTATTCTGAACCTATTGCAATTATACTCATTTTTAAAATAGTAATCAATTTCAACCGTAATAACCATAAGTTGGGTTGTTATAAGTGTTTATGATAATAAATAAAATAATCTTAAGTCATGAATTTTTATTGTCAAGATTGTCATCATGTATTCTGAATTCAGTTGAAAAAGTCTGATTTGAAGTATGGAATTTGCCACTTTACATTACAGCTTACATTCACAACTAAGGAACATAAAGCAAGGGTGTCAACCTCTATCCATCTATATAAATAAATTATAAAACAGGCAGTCCCTCTCTCTTTCTCTCTCTCTCTCTCTCTCTCTCTCTCTCTCTCTCCCTAATTTTGTCACTCTTTACTAGTAGGGCTTCAATATTTCAAAACAAATTACCTACTGATTTCCTGTATTATAAGATAAGTTTATAGAAAATTAATTATATTTTATAGGGGAAATGGAGTTGGATCCTTTATTTGCAGACAGTGATGGAGGGGAAGATGTAGACGTAGAAGAGCCACCCACTGCTCCTGCGCCTAGATGGACTTATCAAGTAGAAGAACCAGATCGATTTCCTCGTCAGACTGATCATTATGAAACAGCTTGGCCTCCCCCAAATCCTTTCTATTCCCCTCCTTTTACAGATCCATTTGAAGTAAGAAGAAAAAGATCCTTGGAAGCTGACGCTTGCCTTAGAGCTAAAAAACCTGGCGAACGAGTTGGAATTGAATCAGGGGCTGGTCCCTCATCTAGACCACATCCACCTCAGCATACTTTACATCCTGAGGGAAGTATTATGCCACAGAGACAAGTGGCTGTTGTACCGCCTACAGTACAAGGGGGTGCTCGTAAGAAAACTCAGCATCCTCGCATGAGACGTTTGTATTCACACGAGCACACAGTTTCGCCTGTACCTTTAGCTCAGGTTAAAATCGAGCGACCTTCTGAACTTCAACAGTCTTCCACAAATTCTACTTTTAACAATATTTCAAGACCAAGTAAGATATATTTTTTTTTTACTAGTTTAAAAAGCTTTAAATAATAGTTTAAAGAATCTGTGTCTTACATACATTTTGTGTTGTTTTCTGTTGTGGTGTAAGAAACTAACTTAACAATAGAAATGTTGTAGGAGTAATATCATTGGCAGGATTCTCTTTTTAAAAACTGGGAATCTCTAGTTACAATAAATGTGTATTCTTGAATTTTGTAGTCCATTACGTTCGGTGAATCATGAAAATGTTTATTATTAGTTAAAAGAATATGCTGACTTTTAACAACATTTATTATATTTCCTTCACGTTGGCTTAGAATATATTTTTACTTTAAGGCTGGTTATAAGTAAATTTTCTTTTCTAGATATTTTTTATTAAAACGTTATTTGATTTGTATTCTTTTAAATTCAAAGATATGCCACTTAGCAAGATATGTCCCCTTTAAGGCACTTCTCTAAACAAAGTACTGCTGTTTTTGCAATGCTCTTGCCCCTTCAGAAAAATTCTTTCAACTCAATTTTCAGAAAGTTTACTAGTTCCTTTTATGATATTTTGTTTTATTTGTTCTACACTGTCAAAATGTTTACTTTTAAAAAAAATTTTTGTTTTAGGAACAGCCAGTAATCACACAAAACTTTCAAAACTTTCAGTATTATTTAGAAATTGTCAAAACTGTTTAATATTGTTTTATTAAAAATAGTCAATAAGATTCGATGAATGAGTTAGCGCATTTTGGTGTAGAACCAATTATAACTCTCCCACTTCAGGAAGTTTCTTTACATTGGATTTGTATGGAGTTTATTTCCTAATAAAAACAGACAGAATTGCGTTGAACTTGAGATTTTCTTGCCTATTGCACTTTCAAAATATTCCACTGTCAGAATTGTACTTTCTTGCAGGTCCATGTATGACTAATCATCATTGTTAACTTTTCTGAACATTTCCCAGTGTTTTTGATTAAATTCAGATTATCCTGTGCAATGTCAAGGCAACAACTTTTGATCTTTGTGTTAACAGCTAAAGGATAAATTTGTTTTATATTTAAGTAGTTTTTATTTAACCACTGTACAGTCTGTCAGTCGATAGTTTTTGCCCGATAATGTTCAAAATTTCTAGCTGTTTAATGGCCTTCTAAATCGCTTGTCACTCCACTGAGGTGCAGCCCTTCTTAAACCACTCTTTCTATTTAGGTGCCTGCCATGGACTCATCACCAACATTTTTGCATATCAGAGAAAATAGTTTTCGAAGCAAAATGGCCAAGTTCTGACAAAATTTAATACAATTTCTTTGCTCAACGCGTTTAGGTATGTAAAATTCAACACAAGAATATGCAGTAATGTATGCAACACAACGGTATGACTCACTGAGAAAATGGAGCACTGAGAATTGCATGAAAATAGACGAGGAAGAGTCCTTCCACCACAATAATTGGTCTGAGTTAATCTGTAGTTGGGCATTAGATGGAGGGCGGTTACTTTTTATAGAAACCTTGTAGTAGTATTTAATTTTGATTTAATGTTGATGATAACCATTTTGGAAATTGTATTTCTCAATAATTTGGTATTGCAACTGACTTTTTGGTTTTATGGATAAGGCGGTCGTAAGGAGACATTATTTGACAGCTCTATGTGAGTTTAGAGATATTAGATATGAGTGTGAATTGTAGTGTGGAAATGGATGTAATTAAAAATTCCCATATCTACTTTCTTCACTTGTCTAAAGTCTATAATGGTTTTTTAGTTTTTGTAAATTTGTTATGGTTTTGTGAAGACAAGGTATTCTTCAAAGTTTGAGAACAGTAAAAGACAATCCAAGTACTGTGTTTTGGTACCTAATAATAAAAGCACTTTCTCGAGTACACAAAATTTATAAGAAAAAAGTTGAAAGAAAAGAAAATTATTGCTGAAAAAAGTTTTTCATTGATACAATTTTAAAATAAAACCTGCACCAGTACACTTAACTGTACAAAGATTAATGATTTTTAAATGTTTTAATAATTTTAAAAATAATCACGCATATCTGACTGCCTGATAACGCGATGACAGTTTTTTAAAATAAACTGTATTTCCCATGAGTCACATCTTGTAACAACAAAGAAGGGAACCGTACTGATTTCTTATGAAAATGTGCTGGTTAATAGTACGTTCCAGATGATAAAATGCTAGGCTATTTTGTAATTGAATTTACAAAGGATATTAGTAGGTTTATTTTCAGGATCTTTAAGGTAGTGTTATACATTTTTAAAGTATATTGAGTGGATGTTTAATGGTGGTACAGTTTATACATCATAGTGATGTAAGCAGCGAGTCTGTGTTAGTAAGTATGATTGAGTTATGTGATATAAGTTGAATTTGTGTTTGTAGCTGTGGTTATTTTAAGCATCATGAGTGTTGTTTGTCTCTGTTTCATTGCTAAAAGTTATATTAGATTATATGGTAATTTTGGCATTTTTCAAAATTTGTATATTGTGATATATTATGATCATCTAAAAATCTGTACCAGTTTGTGATATTATCTGTATAATTGTTGTGTTAAATAAGATTTGTTTGTTATAATAGTAAAATGCGAGTGCCCCTGAATGCCAGGTAGTCTCACTCGCACACAGTTAAAGGATTAGGACGGGCTGTATTCCTTCAGGCGCTCTGATTATTAGTCACCTAGTGGTGCTTCCTTATTCAAACTCTAATTTTTTAAATTTGATAACACACCTCTGAAAATTTAGCATAAATTTGCACATCATTACAAGAAAATTGATACCAAACAATGTAAAATTTATTATCACTGTTTATGAAGGATAACATGAAATAAAAACACTGTAAAACCGCTAAAGAAAAACACTGTACTTAATACGTTGAAGTGACTAATAAATACAAAAGTAAATCGTGAGTCATTTGGCATCATTTTTCTTGTAATTTTAAGTAGAATCAATATTTATTAAATATTTTTAGTTAAAATTACAACTTAAAAAGGTAAAGTTTGGTTACAAGATACCACTAAATGACCAATAGAGCGGAAATACGGCCAGCCTCGTGTCTGTCTTAATCCTCTGCTTAAGGGTGAGTGTGCATGCATGCGAGAGAAACTGACCTATCATTCAGGGGCATTCGCATTTTGATATTACTATAGTAAGGAATAGGGTGAATATTTCTGCTAAGGTGCTAGCAATGGGAAAATATCTTTCTGTATGCAGAGAATATTGTATTTGAAATAATTGTACAATGATATTAGAGAGGTCAGGTTGTTAAATATATAAGTTTAACTCACATAAACTAAAAAAAATAATAATCATCACATAATATGAAATTTATATTGTTTGAAAATATAAAAATGATAAAATTTTTTAATTGTTAAGGTGTGAGTCGAGTAGAGGATACTCCATTAGCTCCAGATTTACAACTGGATTGGCTCTCGTCCACAGAGAGCGAACACAGTGATGATGATAGTGGCATTGAAGTCCTCAGCGTTCAGTTCAACAATAACAACAATTCTACTACGAATGATAACAATAATGTAAGTTTGCTTTTATATCTGATATTCCAACAAGTCTATGATAAATGATAACAATAATGTAAGCTTGCTTTTATATCTGATATTCCAACAAGCCTATGATAAATGATAATAATGTAAGTTTGCTTTTATATCTGATATTCCAACAAGTCTATGATAAATGATAACAATAATGTAAGTTTGCTTTTATATCTGATATTCCAACAAGTCTATGATAAATGATAACAATAATGTAAGTTTGCTTTTATATCTGATATTCCAACAAGTCTATGATAAATGATAACAATAATGTAAGTTTGCTTTTATATCTGATATTCCAACAAGTCTATGATAAATGATAACAATAACGTAAGTTTGCTTTTATATCTGATATTCCAACAAGTCTATGATAAATGATAACAATAATGTAAGTTTGCTTTTATATCTGATATTCCAACAAGTCTATGATAAATGATAACAATAATGTAAGCTTGCTTTTATATCTGATATTCCAACAAGTCTATGATAAATGATAACAATAATGTAAGTTTGCTTTTATATCTGATATTCCAACAAGTCTATGATAAATGAGAATATTTTCTAAATATAAACAACATTCTTTGTAATGCTCCCTTTTTTTCATCATATTTCTCTGTAATCAGTCTATCTTATATGTTTCATAAGTATATTTCGATTACACTGTATTCTTTGTCAATCGGATAGAGAAACGAAATTAGGTCACAGATATTTTTAGAATAATAGGCATCCAAATACCATTCGTACACAGAACACAGATGTATAGTTGACAAAGATATATTGTTTTTTTAAAGTTATATTGATGATTATGACTTATATTTATTTCAAGACTGTCAGAAGGAATGTGAATGCATTATCTGTGAGCATTATCTAGGAGCTCTCTAGATTTAGTGCACTACTAATATAATAACTCCCATTTTCTCAATTCTGAGAGGCTGCAATTAGGAGGGAGGGCTTTAATTATCTTAGTGGTATAACAGTCATTGAAAGATGTGATGTGATTAACTTTGTGCTGAGCTATTGGTGTATCTATATTCATCGTTCTAATGTCACCCTTGTAGCCATTCATTCTGATATTTACACCATCCTTGCTACATCTATGTACTGTGGTGGGCCAAATTTAGTTTTTGCAATTAGCATATATAACATTTTTTAATGTGCTAGTATGATTTCCTTGATGTCCATTTTGGTTGGTGCACTGTTGAAACTATTTGTTGGGAGATGTATTAACACGTTCATTGCCAATCCTGCGATATCACGTGATGTCAGATCTTACTGGATGGCCGATCACGCGATATCGCGTGGCAGTTGCTATCCAAATTCTAAGTGAATTATTATAGCGGCCACCACACAAAATTCCAATTTCCAGCTTGGCAATAAACGTGTTAAATATGTTTACATCTACTAGGTCTATTATATAGTAAGGAGCCATAGAATAAAAATTGTGTTTTTCTGATACTTTAGGATGTACTAAAAATTTTTAAATCAGAAGGATGTTTGAACTAAACAGTAGAACTCCATCTGAATCGCTTTCAGATTTTCAGAAAAAAAATAAGAACAAAAAAATTTACAGAAATGAAAATTAATTGCAGAAATGTACAGCAATATCCAATAATAATGATAAATAATAATAATTTCCAAAATAATGATTCTGTCTACGTGTACTAGTGGACAAGTTGTTTTGACTACTAAATGTATAAGTTTTTTTAAAGTTAATTCATGACTCCATTATTTATTGCCTGTAATAATTTTTCATCTATTTTTTGAACACATACTCACTTATCTGTATTATATATAGATTTTGTTTTGTTTTTACTGAATAATACAGATGTAAAATGGCTTTATTATAGGTGAGAATTTATTTAGGCTCAACCCATAAAGAATTTTTTCCAGAATTGAAATTAATATTTTTAAAAAGCCTTTTAAAATTCAAAACTAAATGAACTTGTTAAGAGAGCAGGTTGAAATTAATTGGATTAAATGGTTTAACCACACAACCGATTAAAAATAAAATAATAAAAACCAGCCACTGTGCTTACTTTTATTTCTCCCTAGGTATAATATATAAAATCTCTTAGTTTATTTAGAAGTTGAAAATGAATTAACCAATATAAAATTGAGTTACAGTAACTGACATATCTAAATCTACTTTGTGTGCAGTTCTTGAGCAAGGTTTCTTGTAATGGAAAAATAAAGCATAGACAAACTACACTAGAATAATAATATTTGTAAACATCCCAAACAGTTAAGTCATGACTATAGAACAATATTGCCAACAAAAGTGTATGGTATCAATGAACATGTTCAAAACATGTACTCATTCCTAAATTGTGTGTGCGTGCATGCGCACATATGTGTCTAAAACAAATATATTCGGTCATGTTAACAATAACAACATTGGTAATTGGTTTTTGTTTTTTGTTTTTTGTATAAAGCTTGTAGGAGCACACACGATTGTAATTAACTATTGTAAAAATGAATCAGTAAACTATACTAATAGCATTGGACACTTTGAGGTTATCTTTTCCACCTTTCAAACAATTACAGAATGAAATTGTAAATACTTATTGTTTTGAATATATATCATAGTTGCCTACTGTATACACCTGTCTGCACAAAGGCTAGATAACCTTGACACAAGGCTACAAGTGGCACACTGCTGTAGCTGCTGTTGCGTCACTTGCCAAAGTGAACGAATTTTGTCCCCTTTTTAAACTCCATGGCATTATGCTCACTTTATAATTAGTGTTAGTTCTTATGTTCTTTATTTCCAATACCAAATACCTATTATATAGAAAGGTTTAAAAATATGTACACATTGAAAATTATGCACCACTAATAACAATTTAATAATTATTATTTTACATATAAGTATCCTTTTCATACTTATAATAAAATATGAAAGTACTTAAACTATAAAGTATAAGTATTTACTTATAATAAGTATATAAAAGTATGCACAATATCAAGAGCACAATGGTACAATATATTACAATAAAAATATTGAAAAGAACCCCAATACCACAAAAATAATAAAAAATAACAACTAAACAAGTTACTTAAGATTAAACCCTTATGTAGATTTCGATGACCATGTCATCATCTCAGAGGGTTTACATAAAGGTTTAATCTTAAGTAACTTGTTTTAGTTGTTATTTTTGATTATTTTTGTGGTATTGGGGTTCTTTTCAATATTTTTATTGTAATATAAAAGTATCCTTTCAAATGATGTGATTGTATAAATATAAAATAATCTAATCCACTCAAATTAATCTTGATAAAGAAGTCTAGTCTATCATACCAAACAAAGTCATATACAACTCCTCTGGTATATATAAACTAAGTTGTAGTCCCTTGCTTCTGTGGTTCCTGTGGTTAAACAGGAAGACCATTTCACACGATACCAAAAACATATAACTACATAAACATATCAACAAATCTACAAATTTTTAATAAATTAAATAAGAATAATAGATTCTAATACAAACAGAATGAAGGGAAATATAAATTCTGTATTTTCATGGGTTCAGAAGTTGAATTAGAAATGACATTTAAGATCCTCTTCTTATACCAATGAAGCTTAATTTAGTTTCAATCAGTTTTTCATCAAAGGCTGAATTTCAGAGAACTGAAATACGTTGATTTTTCTTTTTGATATAATTACATTAACCGAATTACTAGAAATTATGTATATAGTGTATAAATTCTATAGTGCTAAATTACTACTTATTAGGAATACACTGGGGTTGAATATTAATAATAAATACACAAAAACCTCTTAACAATGACACTTTTTTATTTTACCCTTATGTACATTTCAGTTACCAAGTAACCATCTTCGGAGGGATAAAAGACTTTCTATGTTATCCCTCTGAGGATGGTTACTTGGTAACTGAAATGTACATAAGAGTAAAATAAGAAAGTGTTGTGGTTAAGATAATTTTGAGTATTTATTACTAATATATGTGATTGCAGGCGAGGCAATATAACTAGCAGAACATTTCAATAAAACTATTGGAAACGACCCCAATACCACAAAAATAACTGATAATACAAGTTACCTAAAATTAAACCCTCTGTATTACCAGTTATTTTTGTGGTATTGGGTGTGTTTTTCCAATATATCTATTGTACCACTGTGCTCTAAATATTGCATAGCAAAACATTGTTACTCTTAATCGTCTACAATGAGATGAAAGTGAATATACAATTTTTTGTGTATTATCCCAATGCTAATGGGGTCCTCATCTGGACTTTACATGACAGGATTTTTATTTATGTTGTTTTGTAGAAATATTTGAATTCATGTGATGAATTGGTGTATATCTTAAGGAATGTATATCAGATATTAGTCTTCTACACAGAACAGATTCTGACTGTGGTTAGAAATGGTTTTATTATCAACGGAGGAAGTATGACAGTAGAGTCTCGATAATTCAAGGTGAATGGGGCAGAGACCCCCTCTGATTACTGAAAACTCGGATTACATAGAAAAAGTTCCTGAGCATTAGAAAAAAATAGGACTTCTAATGAATCCCAATACAGTAAAACCACTCATATCCGGATCATTGTGGCAACAGCCAGAACTGTATTTATTAATAGCCGGAATAAAGACCAGTCTATTGTTTGATTGATTTGTTTGCTTCAAGAGAGTTTATTTCCTGATATGTTACACACAAGACTAGACATTTTTGCAGATATATTTATTGACTTTCAAAACTTACAGCTTAAATAAAGAAAGATATTTATGGCCCATTGACCTTCTGTCATCTAAACATAACTGATATGGACATTCAAACACAACATAACAGAGCATGAGCAATGACATAACAACTACAGAATGGGGAGCAAGACAAATTTGTATTAATACAAACATTTCTTGAAAGCCTGGCTCATTTCCCTTGCTTGACGTATTGATATAAATATTTCTTGAACTGTACTTTTGTTGAAGCTAAAATGTATTTTCAATGTCGAGAGATATAAGAAATTAAAATGTATTAAAAATAGATTTAATAGTTTTTCAAGGTACTTTTAATTGGATATTGATTATATAAATACTTTTTATTTTGTAAAATAAATATGGTAATACAAGTATTAAAAAAACATATTTGCAATTATGCAATTGGTATTCCGACTGAATGATTATTTACTCTTCACTAATCACCTTTAAAGCTGTTTATATTTTAAAACTAATAATAAAATTTGTCATAGCCTAGTAATAATTTTATATTTCAGAGGCCTGTACAAGTTGTTGATTTGACTCAGGAATCGGATGAAGAAATGTTGTTTGGAGGGCATCATGCTACCCCACCACCTAATAGGCATGCACATTCACAGCCAATATGTTCAGCTGGCCCACCTCCTTTAATGCGATTTCGTTTGCCTTCGTGTCGCTTTCAACCTCAACCAGAAGTGCCCCCACCTGAGCAACCTCCTCAGCCACCAATGAACTTTAATCCTTATATCGCTGCCTGTATTCACGCACCGCCTGCTTGGTTACCACCACCACCTCATACATACACCTCAGCTCCTATTGGTAAGTATACATTGCTTCTCTTATAATGTATTTCTTCTTATGCCAAAAAAACTAGTTCTGTACAGAATTTTCTCATTGAACAACACATTTATGTTAAATAAACACATTTATGTTAATTTTGGTTGGTAAAGCTATTTAAGCCTGGTTTAAGACGTCAAAATTGTTTATGTATATATTTTTAGATTGTTACTTTTGAAGGAGAGTGCTAGCTAAAAATATTTTGCAGTAGTGATTGTTTTGTACATATCCTTACATTTTCTTTTTATTTAAAAAAATGGAAGTTGGCAGATTTTTGGTCCCAAATTGGTTAGAACATAGAGTACGATTTTATAAGTGAAATGCCTTGATAAAAAGAAAAACAAATATCTCTTTTTTTTAATTAACAAACATCTGTATGTTAAGAATGAAAAAAAAAATTATAAGAGAATATTGTTTGAACTAACGCTCAAAAGATAAAAATATTTTATTTATGGAAATTTCCATTTTCAATCAATTAGCACACACAAAATTTTGTCTTATAATAAGACGTATTATAAAATGTTATTAAAAAAGTACTGCTTAAGCCCTCATCTAAAAAGGACATCGTTCCACCTAAATTCATCATCAATAGATACGCATGTTTAAATTGAATTTTTACTTGACAATATTTTAAATTAATTCATAATTAGTTTGGAAAGTTCTGAGTAACAAATAGGATAACAAGAACTTGTTTTTAGAACCAGCTCCAGGGCTGCCACATGGAGCTTTTCCTGGTTATTTTCCATCTACCCCTCCTCGTTTATATCCTGTTCATCAGAGGATTTGGCAGTCACAGCAACGAATGCAAGAGTTGCAAAGACGACGACTTGGTCCCCATCTTCATGGGTAAATGCTTCATTATTTTCATATTCAGCTTGCTTTGTAAAATTAATATTCATATTTAATAATATAATACATGTTCTTGGTACATATTTATAATTACAAACAGTTACAACTACCATTTGGTTAGCCCCTAACCACTACTACTTCTTACTACTGATTAACTACTTCTATTTAGTTGGCAAAAATCAGCCACAATATTTGTGTTAGTTTTAAAATAAAAGTACAGGATCTCAACTGAAAGTTTTCCTTTTTATATACAAAAATTCTGATTGATACACATTACGTTATTATTACTTACTATATAGAAAGTTTGTTACACTATTTGACTAACAGGCATATCTTGTGGTAATAGTCCAAAAAAGCAATATTTTGGAAAGAAATAAACACGTTAAAACATCTCTGTGGTTAACTTCAGTATTTTCTTGTTTGATTGAAAAACATTGTTGTTTGATCAAAGTATTTCAATTTCAGTATTGTTATGTGTCTATTTCTTTCCAAAAGATTGCAGTTTTGGAGTATTACCACAAGGTAAGTCTTGGTCTCCTATCTAATCCAAAAATTCCTAAACAAGATCTATGCTCTACCAGAACTAACCTATATATATATCAGAGAACCTATATAGAACCTATATAAGAGAGAACAATCAGTGATTCGACAATGGTCAAAGACCGAAAGGTACCTCATCACTCAAGGTAAAATTATTGCACTTAATGGTGGATAAAATTACTCAAAATTAGTGATTTATTAGCTTCATATATATATATATAGATTTTTTGGACTAGGAGACTGACAGACTTACCTTGGTAAGAGTCCACTCTGTAGTCTTGAAATAGAAACACATAAAAGCACTTAAACAATGATATATTTCAACCACACAGTGGTCTTTGTCAATCGAAGAGAAAACACAAAAAGAAATATGAAAGAATGAAACAAAATAATATATATGAAGTTAATATATTACTATTGTAGTAATTTTATCCACCATTAAGTGCAATGATTTTACCTTGTGTGATGAGGCACCTTTCGGTCACTTGACCATTGTAGAATCACTGATATTTTTCTGGTGTAGATGTTCGGTCCGTGATGTTGGTATTTGTTGATGTTTCACACATTTTCTCTTGATCTGCGTGTATGATGTTTTTATATAGTATGTCTTCTGTATATGTGGTCTGTAAGTTCATTAAACTGTTGTGTGTGTTTTTATAAATGTGGTATTTTTCTAGTGAGGTATATATATACACACACACACACTCTCTCTCTCTTGCTTGTTCTTTGGCTGTATTTATAAATAAGTGTTTCTGATTTTTTAAAAATAATTGTGTCAAATTTTATCATTGCCCAATGTTACCAGCAATGTCCATGGAGATTTTTTTCAAATACTGTTATCTTTGTTTACAAAGGGTTAAATGTTTGTTGGACTTCAGTCCAATCTCTATTGTTCAACAGTTTTTTTCATAATTACTTAACTACACATAATTAACGAGAATTTTTTATTTATTTATTTACTGTTAAATGCTGTGTGAGAATGAAGTACATCAGTTTGTGTTAAAAGTATTGTAAAACTTATAGTAAATTACTGTGAGTTATATGTACTTAGTATATTACAACACTGCTATATTGATCGACAAACTATAACATTATCTTGCGTTATTGTTACTTAACCATAACTCTTTGCTCACCTATTTTAGTTAACTATAATATATCACTGCTTTTATGTTACTAAATAAAATTAAGAAATAACAATAATTTAAAATTTTTTTATTATTATTAAATACTACTAATAAATAAATAAATTTTTGGGTGCCAAATCTGTATTTTGAACTGATAAATTTTAATGAAAGATTTTCTGGAATTTAGCAAACAAAAAAAGTTTCTATAATTTTAAATACTTTAAATCTTTTAAAACTGACGTAACCATTGTATCTACACAATTACAGTAGATCTATTACTTATTCCAAACTGCTTAAAAGTAAATTTAAACGATGGTTATTTTTTGTAGCCGTTATGAACATACTCTTTCGTTATAATCTGTCATGTTAATAAATACACTAATAATACTTTGTTTTTTTAGAATTCCAACTCATCAGTCCAGGTGTCTGAATGTAAACAGGTATGTAGAGAAAATATTCTTTAAAAATATTTGAATGCTATCAAAAATATTCTTACTGATAGTAAGATATGTTATTGAAACAATTCTAGGAATAATCCAAACAAAAGATATAGTTAGTCATTAATTTAGAAATATATTTTTAATATTAATATAGGTATAACAAACACCTTACATTGGGGCATAAAATAAATTTTCAGCTGGTTCTCTCAGTTCTGAACTAGTTATACCTTTGACGATTTTTATTTATTACATTACTTAAATTAGTGTTTTATTAACGGTAATTTATTTTAATTTAGCTTGAAGTAAAACAATCGTATTCTAGATCAGAAGTTTTTTAAATATCCAGTATGGTAATACCCCGTTCTTATCCAATAGGTGGGACCGAGCAATAACCGTGTAAGTCGAATTTGCGTAATTTGGGGTATAATTTTTCATACAATCACACAGGAATCGTGTAATTGGGACCAGAGACTAAATAAACTAATAATTTAAAAGAAAAATGTGTATTTATTAAAGTATTAAATACATAATACAATAAAAAATTATAGTATATACATACATATTGCAAAGAAGTAAGTAAACAGAAGTTATTTTGACATAGAAGGTTTCATAAAAACTAGTAAATTCGTTTGAAGAATTGAAGATTTTTTCTTCTCACGCAGAATTTCCTCGTAACTTGCTATTTTTTGTGTGTGTTGTGACAGAAATACGCACATTGTTGGAATCTATGATTTCCAAAATTTGTAAGCCTTGCTCAATTAAACTAATTCCTTTTGTCAAGTTTCTAACCATCATTTCATCATCTACGTCAACTGGGTCTAAAGAATCTGCGTTTTAAGATTTTGCTCTTGTTCATTTCTATGAGCTTACCAATTAATTTTAAGCTCCTTATGTAAATCAGCAGTTCTTGAACGTCATCATTATCCACAACTAAATTTAGTTGTCTGGCAAAACCGACAACTTCTTCAATCAAATCAGCAATTTCATCAGATTTTGGCACTGATTCCTCTTGAGTTTCAGTGACGAGAAAAAATTGACGCCTTTTTCCAAACGCCATTCAAAGTTTTTTGTGAAATTTCATTCCAAGATTGTCCAATGATTTTCAGAGCATCTAAAACATTGAATTGTTTCCAATAATCTTCAACAGAGAGCTTGTTGTTCTGTCTCATAGCTCCACGCAGATTCGCAAATGATCTTGTGTAATTAGCTATAAATGTTTTGATGACTCCCTAATCCATCGGTTGAAGGAAATTATTTGTGTTTAGTAGCAAAAATATCACTTTCACGGGTGTGCCAAAATTAGTTAAAGTAGTAGGAGGATGGAGAGATGAATTGTCAAATAATAGGAATTACATTAAAAGGAATTTGTTTAGACCAACAATAACATTCGTTTTGAGGTATGAAACGATGACCAAACCAGTCCTCAAAAAAAAAAAGCTGTTACCAAAGCCTTCCGATTCAACTTCCAAATCACTGGCAAGCTAGCTTTAGAAATATTTTTGAATGTCCTTGGATTTTCTGAGCCATAAACTATGAGAGATTGCAACTTGCAGTCAACAGCTGTATTTCTGCCAAATATCACTGTGAATCGGTCTTTGGTGGCCTTAAAACCTGAAAATATTTTCACTTCATGAGCTATAAAAGTTCTCATAAGCATTTTCTACCAGATCTGGCCAGTTTCTGCATAATTTGGACAGCGTGATTTAAAACCGCGTAACTTGGGAATCGCGTTAGAGGGGGTAGCGTAAGTCGAGGTATTACTGTATATTAATTTCTGGTCGTAATTTGCTTCATTTTATTTGTACGTTTTTATTACAGGTTTAATAACCTTTTTAAGTTTCATAGAACTTAAAATATAAAATAATATCCATTAACCACTCAACTTACTAGCCCGAGATAAGTCGGAAAAAATTAACTCTGAATGTTTTTTTCTTCTTATATATGTTCCACAAGCGATAGAGATCGATAATGTTAACACAGGCATAGATAGGGCTCTGTGTCATGTCCCAGACTATTTATAGCCATGATTAGCTGACAATTGTTTACAATATTATTACATTTTTTGGACTCAAGCATTTTGTCATTGACACTATTTACATTAGTCAGTTCATTTACTCTTATTGATAGTTATCGTTTTTTCTTGCGATAGTTCACAAATCACAGTTTATTTTTATGCTCATTTTTTTTTACCTGTTATTCCAAATTTGTTTTGTCTTCTTCAAGCCTATACGTCCTAGCTCAACACCCCTTATACTAACAGCGCGTCATTTTTCAGAGAGACTTCCACAAACTGCCGACAAAAGAAAGTGTAGTTTGTGCTCAATCACCTGATACAAATGGCAAAAAAATAAGAAGAAAATCCAGATATTTCTGCCCTGACTGTAATGTAACACTTTGTGTTAGACTATTTTTCAAAATTTACCATACTCTCGCAAATATATAAAATCATTTTTACACTTTTTATGTACATTTATGTAGATATTTACTGACAAAAGTGTATATATTTAGTGCGTATTTTTGTGTGTAAATGAATTAAATAATATAGCATAAATAACATTTTATTATATAAGATGGTAGTTAAATAACTGTTGCATGTTATAACTCGGATTAATAATTAAGTGATATGAGATATTTCAATCCTTATTACATGATAAAACAGTTTTTCAATGAAGGGAGCTCTAATGGGATACAGAGAAGATTAGAAATTCACAATTAAAAAATTTGATGTTTTTGGGAAGGAAAAGTGAAAAAAAAATTGTTAAGTGGTTAATGCTTCTTTGGATCACAAAATTAGGACATTTTGGTTGGAAAAAATAACATGGTTTAAGGATTAAATAAGGACTTTATTGATCTTTGAAAAATGCTGTATTTATATTCTATTAATGTTAATGAACTAAGTCGCTAGTACTGAAGAGCTTTGCTTAAGGATATCCTGACATTAAATTTTTTTTTTCTTAAATACTCAGGTAATAATTATCTTTATTGTTTTGTTTCAGCATGCGTCATCAGGATATGATGATGCACCATGGACACATGCATGGTCATGCTACGCCTCCCTCCCAAATACCATTTGCCCACTCTCACCCACCACACCCTCACCAACCTCCATTACCAACACCTCAGCAGCCCACTGTCTATAGCCGTCCTGAAGTTACTCACCCACCTATTCATCATATGGTAAGTAGTATTTATTTTTATAATTACAGTAGAACTCGCTTTTAGCATTATTGAACGGGCTATATAATTCATGACATTAGATTTGTTATCTGTTTATTGATTATATAACTTTGTTAACTAAGTTGTTGATTATATCTTGTATTGTGTATTAGGCGTTTGGTTTGTTGCAGTACTCTAATAATGTTTGTTTGTTTTCTAGTTGGCAACTTCAGATCCTGCTGAAGCTATGGTTGCACCCCCAACATTACAGACAGAAATTGTTGTTCAGAGTAGTCCTTCTGGGTAAATATACAATTTTTTATGTAGAGGAAAATTCTTAGTAGTGTCTAACCAGTAGCTAATTTTCTTATGTATTCGATATTCATGTCAGAAGTAGTTTTGTCTTTTTTAAGCTATATGATTAAAAAACAATAATACTTTATAAAAAAGTTTTGAACGCAAGATTTTAATTAGATGCCTAAAGGAACAAAAAATATCTTCTAGGAAGGACAGTGTAATAGAGGTATATGATATTGCAGACCATGAGATTTAGAATGAAGAGAGTTGTGATTCTAAAGGCAAAGGATAGCTTTTAGATGTGATGAAAATGGTAATTATGAGCTCAAATATCATTGTATCCCAGTATTGAGAATTGTAATATTTAGTTTGTCCAGAAAGACTTTAGGAGGCTTTTGCCAGCATTGTTGATTATTTAGCACTACCCAGGTGACACATGCAGTTTTAGTTGCAGACGCGATGAACTTTGTCACCCATCTGTCACACTCCCAAGGAAAACATCTGTTGCTAACCTCCGACTGGCCACAGAGCATAACTGTCTCGCCGGACATCTCAGCAGAATGAAAATATTTACTACTATTATTAGAATCCAACAGGTGCACAATATGTGCATGCCAAACATCTATTAAGGACAAGGACCACCTCCTGGTCTGCAGTGGACTTGATAAGGAAAGACAACAATGAAGGGACTTAACCTTAATTGTATTGGGAGGCAAGATCTCGAATGGAGTAAGCCAAGTGAGACCCTTTGGAAGAAGAAGAAGTTTGTCCAGAAAGTATAACTCCTTTACTCATCCCTAATCCCCAACCACTGTGGCAGCTAGCTGAGCCCTTAGTTTCATTGCGGCTTCGACATGCTTGTGTGTCCTTGAATATAAAAAAATTGTGACGGCAAAAAAAACGCTCCTTCTAAGCCAATTATTTATTGCATAATGTCTTTTCTTTTTGAATATACAAAATGATAGTCCTCTTCATGTTTATACAAGGACCAGTCTACAAACTCACCTCTCAAAACTCAGGAAAGAAGCCCAAATTTAACACTAAACTAGAAATGGGTAGCAATGGTTTTTTGGGACCAAAAGGGTTTAATCCACATAAAAATTTATGCCGAGAGGAGAAACAATAAACAGCATCGGCTATGATACACTAGCCAAAAGTAACAATATTATTTACTGTCTTCAAAGGTGATTTTGATTCATGGCAATCTCGTCTACATGCAAGTGCACAAACACAGGAATAACTTCAAAGATTAAGTTTGTAAATCTTTAATTTATTTTTCAATATGGCCACCATAGGTGTCAACACTTGTAGCGAGTTTTTAGATGGTGATGTATTCTTCAGACCCCAACGATTGAAGCTTTGATGACACTAACTTTTTTAGGTCTTCATCACTGTCAAACTAAGATTGACATTTGTTTTCCTCTTAAAACTCCTTCAATTTTGTAAACAAGTGGAAAATCTCTTGGTGTCATGCTGCTTTCAGATTTCAAAAGAAAATTAGATGGAAATGTACTGCAATCTCCAAAATATTGCTTCTGTCTCCTCCACAAAACTAATGTAGGCGCAAACATTTGTGTGATGCTGAGTCACTGTCTCAGTAGAGTTTTGTATAGTTGACCGTCGTCAGGTGGCTGGC
This sequence comes from Prosapia bicincta, assembly GCA_036971475.1. NCBI lineage: Eukaryota > Metazoa > Arthropoda > Insecta > Hemiptera > Cercopidae > Prosapia > Prosapia bicincta. The sequence continues at coordinate 274,257,162 of JBAIZL010000005.1, read as the reverse complement.
CCGACACAACTGTCACTATTCGTTTTGATTAGTTAGTCATTATGACTTTGAACTGCAACTTTGATGGTACTCTTTCGCATTCCGTTGTTTAGTTTGTAAGTGTTTAGTATGCTAAAAGAATATGAGTTGTTTTATCATTAGCAGATAAACTAATTATAAATCGGTTAGATAAAGAAGTTATGGATAAACAGTTGACTGAGATATAAGGTGTTGAACAACCAACTATTTCAGATATTAAAAAGGACAAACCTACACTTTTAAGCTTTGTGTCAGTGCTTGAAAATGAAGATGAATGTTTTTCATGGAAATTAACGAAGGGAGGAAAAAATGAAGAATTAGATGATGCCGTTTTCAATTGGTTTTTGCATTAACGTTTTATGGAGAACCCAATTTCGGTTCTATTCTGTCTGAAAACGCTTAAAAACGTAGAAGAAATGTAATACCGTAAAAAAATGTAGTTTTTTTCCATTTGCGACATACATAGAATAATTAAATAAAATTACTCTTTTTTTCAAAAAAATAAAATTTTCCAAATTTATGGACACCTGAATGGGATATTATCTCATTTGATTCACATAATTGGAATTCTATTACATTATTTTGAGTGAATTTAGTTCTAAAAAAAATCAGTTCTTAAAAACACCAAACCAGACTCTCTCTTAATAAAACTGACTGTCTTCAGTGTGCCTCACACTTTTATAATACAGTACTATTTTGAATATGTTAAACAAATTTACCTAAGGCATGTTCAAACATTGCTATCATAGCAAATATTATTTACTTTATTACGAAAACTATATTACAAAGAACAAATGCCCATTATACTAGAATATTTCTAATGTAAATGTTATATAGGACCTATTTTGCATGATGTCTTTAAATCACTACATGAAGAACTAATTGACTATTTTGCATGTTTCAGTGAAAGCAACCATCAGCATATCCACCATTATGTACACCATTATCATCAGCCGGGACATAGACTACAGCCTGTACATCATTTACATATTAGTATTGGGCCAACACCTGTTGTAAGCATTACATTTTATATTGTCAGAATTAAGAACTTAGGAACTGAAACCTAAAGCAATGATAATAATAATTATTTTAATAAGAGGAAGAAATAAATTGAGACAAAATATAACCTGTTGTTCACAGTATTTTCTCGGAAAATAAACAATTCTCTAATGTTAGCATAGAGGTGTAGAATATGGTAGTTATGTTTTTTTAATGTTATTGCAATCTAGTTGGCTGAGCAAAAACAGCCTAAATGGGCTTTTGAAAAACGATATCTAATGGGATTGTTTAAAATGTAATTCGTCTAAAGTATATTTCCCTTCTTCATTACATTCTTACTTCTTTGTACAAGCGTACTCTAGAAGTAGGTGATACCCCGATGTCTATGATAAATTGACTCTGCTACTGGCCAATATTTTTTCTTGAGAAGAATATCTTGCCATTTTTCAACCTCAACTCTCAGGATGTCTCTTGAGATAATGGTACGAGTACAGTTGAACAGGATTTGTTCAACTGACGCCTCACCCTCGTTGCAGAGAGCGGAGAGAAGGGATTCAGTCTAATTGAACCTGAATAGGTAACTCTCCATTATTATGTGACCTGTTCTTGCTCTGGCGATGAATTTATCTGGCGCGGGAGCGCACCAAAGTTGTCGTCCATGGCTGGCTCGGGTTGAAATTTAAACAGGTGGTGACCAGTTGATTCTCTCTCCCATAGTTGTTTCCACGTGTTCTGAAAAATCCTATTTGTGACTCTTTTACAGTGGGTTAAAGAATGTTTGTTTAGGTTTGCCAGTTTCATGAAGATGAATATTTTTCTATTTTGTTTCCAAGGACTCCACAGTGCGAAGGGACCCACTGAAGAATCCCTTCTTCAATAAAATTTTTTTTTGTACGCTTTTAACCATTCTTACACTATAAGCATAATATTCTGCCAATTGTAAATATCACTTTGTGTTGCTAAATCACTATGAAAAATTCACCATAAAAAATTTTGTGCCTGGATCTACTTGTATTAATGAAGCTTATCCTTAATGTTTTGCCTAAAATACTGGAAATACTGCTTTCTTAATTTCTTGAAACGTTTGTATGTGTGTGTGTTTGTTTTGACTAATATCAATCCCATAGAACTTTATACAATAGTTTCTAAAAAGTAAGCGCTCAAGCGAAATTTGCAGTTCTTTATGTAGGATGCATAGAGTTAACTCCACATAGTACTAGCATCATCAAACATAAGAAGTGTGTAGTTTTAATAGTGGGCAAGTTATTCTGGAAAATTGAATTTACACACTTTTTATGTTGAATATTTACACACTTTTTATGCAGTGAAACCAACCTTATTAAAAGAACAAAAAAAGAAGAAAGGGAATAGAAAAAGATGAATAACTTAATGAAGAATAAGAAAAAAATTATCTCAACTTTAGAGAAATGAAAACAGAAAGGGATTATATGACAATCCAGCTAAAACTCAAATAAATTTTTAAAATACAATAAAACCAGGTTTCAAACAAATTTTTATAAAAATATTCAACTGCAACTTAATGTGGCTTACTCTTGCAAGATGTACCGTTCCTTCCAATAGTCTGTAAAATTCGTTATGTACTTGACCAGATCCAGTGACTATTGCTCCAAGTCATAAAAATAAAGTAGATTGACAGAGTAATTGGTAACCAAATTAAAAATTGTAAATAAGAAAGCAATAATTTTTTCCCAATAATTTTCTTGTTAACACCTGGTAATTAATATAATTGTCAATAAATATGTTGTGTTAGAAGTGCGTCTATAAGCACATCACTTGTTCAGTCATATACAAATACGATAAAACTGTTTGATTATCCTTGAGAGCTCCTCACATCAAACACTGTACTAGTAAGTGTGTTATACAGTAGACCCTCTCTATTCGTGGGTTTGGTATTCACGCTCTCGCTTATTTGCATGTGGCAAAATTACAGGATATCCCACTTATATTTATCGTATTTTAAAAGAAAGAAAAAACAAAAGGTAGTTACTAAGCAGGTTGTAGGATAAAGTATTGTGTTATTTATTTTGTGCAGCACTGTAGTTATTTATCACAAAGAAATCTGATTATTCTCCAAACATCCGTTATATTATACACTACAAGGCTTACTACTCAAAAAATAAGCATTCCTTATTTATAAGAATGAGACTGGACTGATTTGGAAAAAAATCCCTTCACAAACTTTCTTATCCATGGAGGAGAATTATGTTCGGGGTTTAAGGCCACAAAGGATCGTTTGACTGTTCTACTGTGCTGTAGTACTAGCGGACTGATATCTCAATAGCACATGGAATTAACGATGAAGGATTTGAAGACAAACTATATACCAATATCCCATTCACAGAAACACTAAACATATTACCAGACAATCTAAGACTTAACAACACTCCAGAAAAAATCACAAAAGAAATCATACACATTTTGAACACAATTACACAACAGAACTACTTCACTCACAACAACAAATATTACACACAGAAACAAGGCCTACCTATGGGTTCACCGATTTCAAGCATTCTCGCAGAAGTATTCCTACAACACATAGAACAGAATAAAATCATAAATAACAACAAACACACTGATAAGATAATATATTGGCACAGATATGTAGATGACGTTATAATACTATACCGAGGAAACATAAGACAATGCCAACAACTCCAAACACATATAAACAAAATACACAAAAATATCCAGTCCACTGCAGAGTTTGAAAACAACAAAACATTGAATTTCTTAAACATCACCATAACAAAAAAACATGAATTCAACATATACTGCAAGCCAACCATGACAGACATACTGATACACAATTCATCGAACCACCCAATGCAACATAAACACGCAGCATTCAAATATTTAATACACAGACTAAATAAAATACCTATGTCCACAACTAACTACACAAAGGAACTAAATACAATAAAATATTTAGCTCACAAAAATGGATATGACAATTATTTAATAGACAAACTACATAGAAAAATACTCAACAAGAACAGTAACAACAACACAAACAACAAAAACATGAACACAAACAAATTCATTACTCTCACATACATAAACAAACTCACAAATAAAATATCACACGATTTCAAAAAAAGCAGGATACAATGTAGCTTACAGAACAACAAATAAAATCCAAACGGCTATCAGACAGATAATTAATAACAATACCAACACATACAATAACCCAGGAGTATTCAAACTAAAATGCAACAACTGCAATAAGTTCTATATTGGACAAACAGGCAGATCTTTTGCCGAAAGATATAAAGAACACAAAAGTGCACTACACACTACTATTGAATCCACTTCTGCAAATCACCTCATGGACACTAAACACTCATGCAAAAGTACGGAAAATAACATGAGCATCCTCCACACATGCAACAAAGGCCATAAATTAAACATACTAGAACAGTATGAAAAATATAGACATAGCAATACACATAAAAATGACATCTAAATGAACAAACACGGCACAGATCACACATACTCTTTGATCACATCATTTCTAACTTTCAAAATAATGTTACCAAGGAAGCGCAACTGCAACATTCCTAGTGGCAAAAATACGAGGCTGAAGAAGTCGTAAGACGAAAACGTTTCCTCGAAGTGTAAGTTAACAAAAAGTCTGGTCGCAAGTAATAGGGAAAGTGTAATAAGTACAACCAGCTAGTCATGAACAGCAACAAGATTTCGATATTTAAAAAATAACATTTTTAAGAACATTAATCTATAACTCTATGTTAAATTTCTAGATCTATAACTACTCACAATAGATATGTAGTGCTTGCTTTTCGGTGAGTGTCCACTAACACGTATAGGTATGTATGGCCACATTCGTTTATGTATTATTATTTAGTATAACTGAATAGACTGTATATAGATTGGCCAAATTAGAATGTGTTGAATGTTTATAGGGTGGAAGTAGTTCCCGTGCTCAGGAGTTAGTGTTCCCACCTGTGCTGCCGGCAGAACTAATGCCTTTCCCAATGCTGACAAGACATATGTACAGACTAGAAGATTACATGAGAGTAGTTGAACAGCGAAGACTGGCTGCAGTTAATAGAGGTGCTTCACAGGAAACTATCGAGAGATTTACATTCCCTCATAAATACAAACGGGTAAGTCGATAATTTTGTTACTTTTTAATTGTAGTTTGGTCCCAACCTAGTATGGTAAGGACAAAACTCTGGTAAAGTCATTTATTAAAGATTTTATTTATAAAGTACAATAAAATTAGGTTAATTAGAGCTAAGTTATGGAGAACAATTCACAATGGTAAAAATTAAAACAGTTTACTCTAAATCTTATTACACATTAGTTTATTAAAATTACTGAGTATTAGCCAAACACTGATGAAGACGACATTGTCATTGATACTAGTCTGTTTTAATAAACTGTGTAGTGAGATTTAAAATAAACTGTTAAAATTTTTATCATTATAATAAGAAAAGTTTTAAGATTTGTTGCTAAGTAGGGAATTGGTTGTGGCCTGATAGATAACCTTTGATATCTTTTAAGTTTTGGATAACTACTGAATTTATTGTACATGCTACAAAGCTTGATGAATAGCGGAACGGTAGTTCGATTTAAACTTCTATGTTCACTTGTATTGTCTACTCAATTTGAAAATCTCTTTATATCTCATTAATATTGACTGATTGGACTTGAATTACTGTTGTGCGAGCTCAACAAGGCGAACAGCTATGTGGCGAGAACTATATCTAGCTTGTTTCTATCCTTTTTATAGGATATTATTTTTAATATCTTATAGTTAATTATATATAAAAATATTGAACAGTATGTGTAAACCAAATTTCATCAATTGAAGGGGTTATCAAAAACCCATGAAGGGACGACATTTTACGCCTCTGTTTTTGATGGATTTAAAAGCTTAAAGAAAGAATAATAAACATTGACGTTAATAAACATAAAAGACTTTATTCAAAAAGCGAATATAATGACAAATAATTGCACAACTATTGTGACAATAAAGAAAGGCAATTGTTTGGTAATTAAAAACATTAGAATTAATTCAGGCCATTTCAGTTGATGATAGTGTTATTAGAGTTTGAGGAAAATGGCTATGAATTTCATTCCAAATAGTCTAAGGAAAAAAAACAACACATATATTTGTATTAATATACTTCACAAAACTTCTAAAGGGTGGATTATGGGGTATAACCTAAGAACAAAGACCAAATCCTGATGTAAACTGGTGGATCCTCAACTACATAAAATTTACTAAGAAGAAAAGAGCCACATATCTAAAAATCTGTATCATTGGCAATACTCTTACACAATTATCCCAAGATGTTATTAAATGCCTGTAGATCTAGTGCTTTGTAATTTCTTTCTTAAAATACAAATTATATTCATTCAAAACGAAGCTTTCTAAGATATACAGTCGGCGCCGCTTATTGTGATCATATTTGTCAGAAGCATATTTGATAACAATAACCGAACACTTAATCACGATGTAGTTAGTCTACAACTGTACTGCATTGAACTCACTGTATTATTGCCACAACTGTTTGTTCTGAACGATATGTAAGCCTATCATTACATTAAGTAGTTCTAATGCTGTAAAACTATAATTAAACTGTACTTACCAAATTTTGATGCCATTCCGGACAGTTTTATGTACAATAGTAGAATTTCTGTAATTTAGTTTTCTACTTGTTAAAATTAGTGGGCATATTTCATGTCAGTTTATTTTATTCCACTGTAGATTTTTTTAAAACACTGAATCTAGCATAATTGAAAAAAAATATATAGAACTACATAAAACACTTGATCAAAACATTTTAACACATAAAACTTCATTATAAAACACTTCAATCTTATTTACTTTCAAATTTACATTTACTTTTTCTCGAAGAATTCCTCTATATGTGACTGTCTGTAGTCTTCTCGTAAAATATTGTTTATAAATTGTTCATATTCATAATGTTTGTTGAATATTCTGCTTTTTGTTGAACAAACTGCCTTAGAATCTCAAGAGCTTGGTGAACTTCCTGCTTAGATCTTTGCGGTACACATTTATCATTTTCGTCATCATCGGTGCCTTCTTCTTCTTCAGTAACTTTTGATGTTGAAGCAACTACCTCACAAATATCGTCTTCAGTCATTTCTTCTGCTGTTTCAATACTATCGTCAACTTCCATCCACTCAGTATATTCTTTTAAGGACAAATCGAAAGGCTTCAAGTTCTCTTCAGAGTCTTCCTCAGATGTAGCTTGCTCTTGATTTTCTTCAACAAAAAACCCACCTTTTCTAAAGCAATTTTTCACAGTTTTTTCAGAAACTTCATTTGAGGTAAGGGTTTGAAATTCACCCATATTTTCTATAATTCTAGCACGCATCTCTCGTCGATAAAAACTTTTGAGATTTTTAATTATGTCTTGGTCACATGGCTGAATAATTGATGTAGTATTGGCAGGAAGGTAAATCACTTTGATGTGTTTTAGCGTAGTGCTTATGTCATTATGTGCAGTGCAGTTGTCTAGTAGAAGGACAATGTTGCGTTTGAGGCTGGTATCCCAATTAGTCAGCCATTCATTAAAAATGTTTGATGTCATCCAAGCATTGGAGTTTGAATGATATTCAACCGGTAGCTTTTTGATACCTTGAAAACGTGGATTTTTAGATTTACCGATAATTAAGAGTTTTTCTTTATGACCAACCATGGTAACAACACAAAACAGTTATTCTTTGTTTACATATTTTACAGCCGTTAGCACTTTCATTTTTAAATAAGTAAGTATGTTCGGGTAAAGTCCTGTTTCATCTGCATTGTATATGCAGCTAGGAGAATACTCGGCCAAAATCTTTGGCCATTCGTATTGTAACCAGTCCTCAGCTCCAACAAAATCAGCATTTCTTTTTTCACTACACGTTTTCTTGTAAACAAAGTTTTCCCTTTTCTTCCATCGATTGAACCATCCATCTGTGGCTTTAAAATCCTGTTTTTCTATTTTTTTGGCAAGATCCTCAGCATTTAGACGCTTTTAGAAGTGGGCCTTCAACTCGAGCATCTTTTTCGCGAACATTTTTAAACCATAATTTCAAAGCTGATTCCACTTGCGGATCCTTCCCAGAACGATGTCTTTTGTTGTCAACATTTGCATTACACTTTGATAATGACAAGATTTTTTCTTTGTTGTTCAATATTTTACATAAGAGAGGTTGAGAAACGCCAAGTTGAGAAGCAGCGTTTCTTTGACTCATTTTTGGTAATTTACTGTACCTATCTAGAATATCAAGTTTTTGTTTAAGACTTAAATCGCGTCGTTTCTTTTGAGATTCGGACATCTTGCTATACTGTCCTTGAAACTTCAAGTGACACTAAACTCTACAAAAGATCTTTAAAAATCAAGTTATGTAAAATCACACTGAAATACTCTAATAAACGTTCATAAAAATTCGCTGTTAAAAATACAGTAGGACTGTACTGTAAATGGTTCAGTAGTAACATCAACTAATGTTAACAAACAACTAAAGTCGACTATGCGAGGCTAGGGTGTTTGCGTAAACAAAGAGTAAGGGAAACATTCTGAGAACTGTGCTAAATGCTGAAACCGTTATAAAGTATTTCTGTCATTCTAAAAATATGAATTGGGTCATTCTATGAATTGGGCGTCATTGTGTGTTGCACATGCTGTTTACATTACTTTGTAGACATTTTTACTTGGTCTATGCTAATGTACGTTGACGCATATGATTTTGCATGACAAATTAAATGATAATAATAAGCGAACAGATGATTACAATAAGCGACCTAATTACAATGTATTAATATACGTCCGTGTTTGTTTTTGAATGAAACGATAACAATAACCGAATGATAACATTAACCGTGATCACAATAAGCGGCGCCGACTGTATTAAGAAATGACAGTTTTAGTAGTGATACTAAATAGGTATAGAAAGAGTTTTTTTTGCGGGATATTTGTGCTATATTTTTATAGTTTTATTAAAATTAATTGTTTAATTTTTTTAACATGTCTTGTATTTCAAATAATGTTCAGCATTAAAATGTTTATTCTGTATGTGTCTGTGTGTGTGATACAGTTTTACAATGGCTGTTAGGAAGAAAGTAAATGGAAACCTTGCTCTGGACATCCAGCAAATCTTACTTTTACCCAGCCAATGCTGATTAAGGTCCGTAACAGCTATGTTGTTGAATTCAATGGTGTCTAGCATAGGCACTTCTGACCCTGAAAGGTATCTTTATCTTCTAGACAGGGAGGATAGGTGGAAGAGCCTGCAATACTTATTTGGTGCAAGTGGCTCTGGAGGCCACTGGAGATAGCATCTCACAATCAACTCCCTTGATTTGCTAGAACCGGCTATTTTCTAGATTGTTTTCACCATTTGCCTGATTGACCATATTTTAAGATTGCATTAAACTGAATAACTTGTGGGAAGGTCTTATTGGGGAAGGTTACAGCCATTTTTATCAAGTTGCCGTCAAAGTCACAATGCCCAGGGAACTCTAGACAGACAGTAATTGGAATAGGACATCTTTGCACCTAGTAATAAGATTGCCTTTTAGCGATAGTGCAGAGGTAATATTTTGCAGCTTTGAGGTTGAATCGAAAGAAAGCCCTCCTCCTTTCTTTGTATTGATGCAGGTTAAGAGCCTTTTAGTGGTGTGGAGAATGACGATTTCACCATTGAAGTTATTTTTGCATAAACCAACTAGTAACGCCCCTTCCACGAAGGTTGTATAGAGTTTAGATCAGCTGTACTTTGTATTACATCTTTGTAAATGTGGGTCCATTCAGCGGCAGGATCTTTGTTAGCCAGTGTTTCCTGTGCAGTTGATTTCAAGAGTTACTGCAATACATCAACTTTATGTTCAGTTATGTCAGATAGAAATAGATTTACATGAATATCATATCTCCTGAGGTATTTGATGGAAACAAGAATGCTGTCGCTCTCCTCGATTGATTTAGTACTTCTGTATTTTCAGGTGACAGAGGTTGCAGTGTGTTTCAGTCTTGAGCCAAGTATTGGCAAGGGGTCATGTTCCCCTCATTTCTAATTCTGCCTCATCTTTTGAAAATTTCAGAGGGGCTTTGTCACAATGAGATTTTAGTAGCTAAGTGTCATTTCCTAGTCATAATTCAGGTTGAAAAACTGTTAACACATACAATCCATAGGTGAGGGACTATATCCAGTTTCTTCTAAAAACACTCACTAGCTGTTGTGTAGGCGTCCAAGTTGTATTCTAAGATAGCTGTAATGTACGTCTTGTATGTAGCTGCCCAAATGTCATCAAGACAATCTGCATCATGCACTCCTTATGTCGTTCCTGTGAGGCATCTTAGGATACATAGGAAGCATCTCTGTGGCATTAAGTGTTCTGCTTTGCAGTATTGCTAGCGGACAGATATTGTCTCAATACCACTTGGAATAACTGTGAAGGATTTTAAAACATTACCAGTGAAGATGTCTATAATCTTTTAAAAGTGCAAACAAAGAGGAGCTGGAAGAACTAATACTGAACCTGTGCCTATCTCAAATAACGAAGACAAAAAAAATCATTGGAAATGTGTCGCCAAAGTTGACATTAAAATCTGTCGGTGAGATGTATGTTAAAGGCAACAGCTGTAGCCGTTACTGAAATTGATCCATCTTTAGAATGGGCATTTAAATTTAATCGAGAGCTGAAAGAAGCACTATTGCTATTTAAAGAAGCATGTAAAGAACAAGAAAAAAAATCATGCAAAAAATAAAATAAAATGTTAAAATCAAATTAACAGTGTTTGAACGATTATTTGTCTAAATTTGAGTGTTTAACAATAAAGAATTTTCTGTGTGTGAGCATGGATATTTAATAAACTTTTTGTGTTTTCAAATTGAAAGTAAACGTAACTAACATTAATGTGTACTATTTCCCGCAAATAACGAGGAATCACTGTACAATACAAGTATATATATATAACGATATTTAACGTTCTCCATTATTGTTTTCCATTGCACTGACTTTATAAAGTTATTATTGTTAATAGTAAACAATTGTTCCACCACCAACTAGAATTAATTTTTTACACAAGGTAAAAATTAATTGCACTTAGTGGTGGAACAACTGTTTATAATTAACAATAATAACTTCATAGATATATTATTAGTTATTATTATTAATTGTAAACAATTCTTTCCACCACTAAGTGCAATAATTTTACCTTATGTGATGAGGCACCTTTCGGTCACTTGTCCATTGTCGAATCACACATATTTAGAGTGAAATATATATATATATATATATATATATATATATATATATATATATATATATATATTTATATTTATTTATTTATTAAAACATATTTTATTGGAACATTCACTTAATTATTTCAGTGAACGAATAAAAATTCAGTGATTGATAATACATCATTTTTAGAAAAAACTAGGCTTTTACAATATGTTAAAATTACATATTTAGCTTAGAAAATTATGAAATACTATTCTAAAAATAATAAACCTCATAAAGTGAACCCTTATGTTTGCTTTTATAGTGCCAACTTCACCAACATTAAATGTAGTAAAATAATGTGTGAAAAAACTAGAAATAAACAATTGTAATTTTACTGAAAATTAATTAAAGGTAAGAGATAAATTAAATTTTTAAACATAAAGTTTGACAATCAACATTCTGACTATGCTAGTATTACTCAGATTCACCCTGGAGATAATTTGCCACTTAAAAAATGCTAAATAAATCTGCAACTTTTTGTTTTTCCTATGTCACTTCATAAATATTTGTGATTTGGATTTTCCCTAATGTGTTTTAACCAATTTTATTAAGCGATATACTTGTTATTTTATTAAATAAAAGTCTCTTAACCCTTAGCACTCGATTGTCGGTGGAGCCCCGCCAAGCGTATATTGCAGTTTACTCGTATGTCGGGGATCACCCGACACGATTTTCAAATGCCTATAACTCGTCTGCGGCGAAGCCCATGACATTCAATCTTTTACAGTTTTGTGCTACACTCTATTGAAAATAATGTGAACTAAGTTGAAAATGCCAAGGAATATGTGAGTCATCACAAAATCTAGTTTGCCGCTACGTTGTAAGCTGCAAGTAGGTTACAGTTTTGCCGGTTATTTGTTTACTCGTAGTTTGCCGTGACTTCACGTGCAATTAGTGATTTTGAAATTCCTGATCTTTTACTTGATCCTGATTTATTAGAATGTAGTTCAGTTTCATAAACAAAATAACTAAACCAACAGGTATTTGTAAATATAACCAGTTTATGGGTGGTATAGATTTAGCTGTTCAATATAATGGACCGTGCAGTTTTACGAAACGAACAAATAAATGATGGAGGACAATGTTTTTCTGGCTATTAGATGTAGCTGTAGTAAATAGTTTTATTATCTATAATAAAAAAAAGAAATGAAAGAAAATCCTGTTAAAACAAATAGTTTTGCCAAAACTTGGTGAGGGAACGCATTGGTGATATCAGGAATAACCCGTATAATGAGAGGGGTCGGCCGTCAAATACTGACAAAGAAGAAAGACTGAATTGGAAATTACATTTAATCTTTTCCAATGATAAAAATACTTATAAGGATTGTGTAGTTTGCAGTAACAGGAAGATAAAATGAGGTAGAAGGGAAACAGTTTTTCACTACAAAACATGCGGCAGAAAACCAGGACTTCATCCGGAAGATTGTTTTCAAAGATATCATACTCTGCAAATTACAAATAAGATAATAAAATCATGTACATACAGTATTAGTAAATAAAAATAGCTTAGTTTACTAAAATCATGTAAGAGAAAACAAAGTTTTCCATAAACAATAATGCAACCTGCAGGTGAGGAATTTGTTCCAATTTAATTACAAGTGGGGAAGCAAAGCATGTTACAAAAATCCGAGCGCTAAGGGTTAATGGTACGCATTATGATCTGAACAATGGGAAAATTGTAAGTAGTATTAAATGAGGTATTTTAAGATTTTGCCTGCTTCAAGTTAAGGATTTCATACACCGTTCTTATTTGATCATTGGTCAGAATTACAAAAAATGAGCATTGAATCAAAGAGATTCCTCTATAACTAATTTTTATGATAATTTTCTAGGTCTTTTATATCCTATGATAATTTTTATAATTGTTATGTAGGTTAAACGTGCAACAGATGAGTTAGAAGACAATACAGAAAAATGCACAATTTGCCTTTCAGAGTTTGAAGATTCTGAAGATGTTAGGTAAGTAATATGTAATACACATTAAATTATCCTTAATGCAATAAGAACTAGATGTCAAATGTGTATATTTACCTTGAAATTACAAAATATGGATGTATTAGTGTTCTGGTGGACTTGAAGATGCTATTACAACACTCTGTGCTAAACAGAGAGTTTAATTTAAGTGCATTACAATATTAGCATTGTTGTAATGTTCAAAAATATTAGAATTATTTTTGATTGGGAGATACAAGTTGTGGCTAGAAAAAAAAACGGATTTTCAGGAAAAAAATAACTTTCAAATACAGTTATGTATCGATAATTCAAGGTAGATGAAACCAAGACCCCTCGGATTACCAAAAACTCGCATTACACGGAAGTACGTTCCTGCGTATTAGAAAAAATAGGAGTTTTAATGAATCCTAATAATATAATTAAAAATGCACTGAATAAGTTTATAGAACTTTATATGAACTTTTCTTAGAAGCCCGATTCATTTCCTATGCATACAGTTGATATGAAAATTTCTTGGAAACCTGATTCATTTTCTTAGTATACCACACTGATATAAATATTTCTTGGAAGCCCGACTCATCATTTTCTGTCAAATAGATAAAATAGGCTCAAATGGAAATAGGCTCGAATTTAACAAAAGCTCGAAATATCGGGACTAGGATTTTCGAAACTACTGTATTTACAATTTAATTACAGCAAAACTTAGTTTAACTGTCAGTTTCTGTTAACCGTCATTGCTGTAATAACACAATACTACTGTAATAACAAAGTGGTTTAACACTTAGCTGCTGTATCGGGTAAATTGACAGCCAGTACCCTTAACCGAATATGTTGTCTAGTAACGTTTTGTGTTTATTCGAACTATTCAACTGGTGCTGCTACTTTTGGAAAAATGAATGCACAGTATTAAACAACAAGCTTCACATTACTTAGATATAATTACGATGGTTTTTGTTTGATAGATAAACACCGATGGCATTAAAAACATGATGATATTCTAGGAGCTTTTTGTCAGGAGTTACGGCCCGATGCCCTAATTTGTTAACAATTTTAGTGAAGTTGAGTTGATTGTTCTAACTGGAAAAAATGGTTCATTGAAAGACATTTACTTTTATATACTTTAATAATAAAATTAATAATTTTTAATGACATATTATATTGATTTTCATTATTGTTTTCAAAATTTCACAAAACCTAAAAAATAAGTCGGAAATATTGACCAAATATTTAGTTGTAAAATAATCCTTAAAAACTGACTTTGTTGAAGTTAAGTACAAACATTGATATACTTAGATAAACTCGTCTTTACTAGGATGTAAATTCCTTAAGAAGTAAATTATTTGGTTTTAAAACTTTTACTTGTTATGCATCTTGGATAGTATTTATCGGATCTGAAGCATTACCTATCAGATAAAGAATATGTTTACACTTCCTTTCTATATACAAAATATTTATAAACTCAAATCAATCACAAGTGACACATTTACATCTCTTCGTGATAAGTGCCAAAACACTTATTGCCAGTAAGCTTATTATGTGGGTAACCGGAACATGAAATTGTGGTTTTGTTGTTTATTGTTTACACAAAATACAAAAAATATTAAGACAGTGTTGCACAGATAAGAAAATATAATTAATTCAAAAACAATGTCAGGCCAATTGGCCTTACAGGGTTTTTATACATATTAGGATAAGAAACGTATTTTTGTTTTTAGATATAATAGGGGAGCAAAGAATAAGTTCACATTATTTTAAAATGATCTTAAAATGTTTTGGCAATTCTCTGTGAAAACACCGATATTGTGGCCGGCAGCTAAAGTATTGAGGTGCAGTGATGCGTTGGCTTTGTTTGTTAAGCTACATTAACTATTTCACATGTAAGATTATATTACTGTACATTATTTTGCTACATTTGTAGTTACTTCGCGAATATTTTTATCATGTAATAAATATTTTTATTTGCTATTACAATTGTGTTTTTATTTTATTTTTGCTGCAAAATATATTAGAATACTGTGAGAGTGATATCCGTCTATAATATAATTGATTGAGGTTAAGTTTTGGAGGAATAATACAGTGTTTCTGTTATCTGTCTATTCGCTCAACCGTCATGACCATGGTCCCGACGTTCACGGTTAATAGAGTTTTTACTGTATATTCCTTTCAATGTACTCCCCTGCTAGGACTTTAAAACTACTCCATCTGATTTTTCCATTGTGTGTAGCAATGGTGTAGATCTTTTTCTATAACTCGTTCAAGGCTTTTGTTGCTTTTTTTTACTGCTTCAGTATTCTGAAATCTTGTATTTTTTTTTTCAAATTGACTTAGGAGTTTAGGGAACAAAAAAATGCTACAGGAGTCGACCGAACTTGGCGAGCTTTTTTGGGTCTTGGGGACGTTTGACTAACCCATTGGGATGATTGGTCCTTTGTTTCAATGTCGTAACCATACACCCATGATTCATCACTGGTTATATTTCTTGACAAAAAGTTCTCATCTTCATTTGAACGATCAAGCAGTTCCCGACAAACCCAGACGCAATTGGCTTTCTGGTCGTTGGTCATCAGGCGTGGCACAAATTTTGCAGCGACGCGGTGCATCTTCAATTTTTCGGTCAAAATTTCGTAACAAGATCCAACTGATATCCCACATTCTTCGGAAAGCTCCCTAAACGTCAGACGTCTATTTTCGTGCACCAGGGTGTTGATTTTGTCAACTTGTGGGTCGTCAGTTGACGTTGAAGGACGTCCAGGACGCTCATCGTCAATCGACTGTCGGCCACCCTTGAAACATTCATGCCACTTGAAACATGCAGTACGCTTCATGGCAACATCGCCGTAGGCCGTGTTAAGCATGGCAAATGCTTCTGTTGCAGATTTCCCTAGTTTTACACAAAATTTCACAACAATTCGTTGCTTCTTCAGGCTGTCCATTTTAAAATCCGGCAAACGAAAAAAACACTTTTTACTAAACTGCATGTAACTCATCAACAAATGAAGATATCTGCGACTGAAATACCACAGTTTAATCAGCTGATTTATACGAACCTAGCGACACCAAGCGGATTCTCCTGAAACTAACTTGAGCCGCGTAATTCAAACAGTCCGCATATTTTTTGAACAGACCTTGTATAAGACAAGGATAACTGATTTTTTTTCACAGAATCTCCACCATTATCTAATGGCCTACCTACCACATGAAGGCTTGTTGTTTTTATGAATTTTTTATAGCATATAAAATTGATGAGTGTAAGAGTTTTCGTTATACAGTAATTGGGGGAAACAAGCTACTCTATTTGGTTGAAGTGTTATATGTAAGGGATATTTTAGTATCTGATAGTTGCTAACTGAGCATTTATATGTAGTAATTATTTTTAACAATTACGGGTTTGTCATTTGTTTGATGGAAAAAAAATATTTCAGTTGTACTTCAATTGATTGTTAAATTCTAAATACTAATGGATGTTACAGGAGGTTGCCATGTATGCATCTTTTCCATGTAGACTGTGTTGACCAGTGGCTATCTTCAAATAAACGCTGTCCAATATGTCGTGTGGATATTGAAACTCACCTAAATAAAGACGTCACTTCATCCACCTGACCCAACGACAAATTCAGACAAGTCTTCACTTAAAGTACCTTTTATCAAGTCACCACTTTCATCGAAATATGTGAAGGAAGGTTGTAAATTACACATAGTTCATGACATTTTGTTAATTATATTGTTAGATAATATTGTGCTATAGTTGAGTGCAGCCTACGATGTTGATAAGTACGTTTAATTTATATATTATAAAACAAAGCAATACAGGAATTAATAATGAACGGTTATGCATTAGTAATAGGTACCTCTGACATCTTTTACACCATCAAACTATTACTGCATTATACCTGTGCAAAATTCACTGCCTACCTATTTGCTTTCAAATTATGTGGAGGTGATGTGTATATTGTGCATGAATTTTGGATACAAACTGTATTCTTACAATTATAGCATTGTATTAGAAAAGGAACATACGCTTTGAAAATTTTAGGAATGTTTAGATACTTTTTACTTTGGGTATTACTTTTCAATTTTATGTTTGTCTAAAAAAATTCCTTTTTAAAAATTTTAGTTCATATTTATTAGTCACTAAGATGATGTTATTTGATTATTTTTATCGATTGTTTTAAAAAGGCGCTTTCTTAAATTTAATATAAATATAGTATGTTTTCAAATTAAGTTTTCATGACCTATCACTTTTTAATTGTGATAAAATCGTTAACTAATACTTATTGTTAATTCAATTATAAAACAAATTATCAATATTGATCCTAAACAAAAAATTGTTTACTCTAGTTGGAGTATTTTAGCTACAAATTAATTTTTGTTGTTCAGGTATAGGTAAGCCTAAAAGATAAAAGCATGAATTGATTACCAACAAATAAATTAGAAAAATGTCTTTCGTTTTGTATTCATTCAATTCATAGAATTGATAAAGTCTCAGTTTTATGTGCAACTATTAATACAACATGGATGTTTTCATATTCTTCAATAACAGGAAATATTTATACTATAGATTTTTTTAAGGATTTGTAAATACATTTAAGCTTGTGCTGTCATTTAAAGACAAATTGTTCGTACATATTTATTAGCTAAGTAAGTTTTGGTGATACTTTAGTTTATAAGACTTTTAGTGGCTCTGATTTAGTAGTTATGTCCTTGAATTTACTTGTTAGGTGGAAAGGCTCTTTGTAATCAGAAATTTTAAAATTATAATCAGATTACCTTTTCTTGAGTTTTATATTTATACTTTAACATTTGAACCGACTAGAGATATATAAATATATTGCAGAAAAACAAGGTAGAAATGAATGAATAAAAATGTGTCCTTTCAATAAAGCTAAATGATAATTATGCTCGCAAGGCTCTAGAACTTTAGTTCTGGTAAAATTTAACTTATAAGTTTATAAAAATCTCCAAATTTTGTATAATTAAACAATACAGAATTATATAATTAATTTCTTCTGAGGTAGTTAAACCCACAAACTTATTTAGGTGACAGTATTGGATTTGTTTCGTTAGCCATAATGACATTTTAATTTTTTTTAATGAATATTTTTTACCTCATAAAGTTACTGTTAAATCAAATCTTCATTTAATTTTACTTCATATAACAAAAAAAAGTTGTAGCGCCTATTTACTCTGATGACAAAAATAGCATGTTTAAATAATTAAAGTGAGAAAAAATTTCACACTAAAGTGAGAAATATTTTGTTCAAATGAAAATTTGTACTTGTAAGGAGTTTTGCACAAAGATATGTTCAAAACCTTATTTCATTACATTATTCTCTAGTTATAACAAACAATATATAATACCACATGTTTCATGCTTACTCTCTATTTATTATAATTTTTTTTTAAATCCTCAATAAAACTGTGAAATAAGTTATATCACTTAACTCTTTGCCAATCTCCATTTATCTCTACAGCCTGTGGAGTTCCGAGATGAATTTCTAAAACATCCTTTGTAATAAACTATCATAAAATTACATTTGTTACAATACATTGAGATAGAGCATTGGCTCAAAACCTTTTGCATTTCACGTACCTCTAAAAACGTTTTGCCAATGAAAAGTACCACATATTCATCAAAATGATTGCCTTATAAGTAATGGGTGGAGCAAGGGCAACCGGCTGTGTATACGATATTTTTGTGTGGGCAATACGACAGACGGTTCTTTGAAAGTTTCATATCAAATCGTAGACCCATTCCTGCATGTGTATTGTTCACCTAAATCTGGAGTAGATGTTTCCAATTGCTATTATACTATATACTTTCAGTCGCACACAAACAAGCTCCATGCAATTTCCGATCAATAACACATCAACTATTTTGCCAACTACTAGTGTAACTTCGTATTTGTTTCAAATCTAAAGTGTGAATATTGATGTCCATAATACATTATGATATTATTTTTGCATGCCACCCCACAGGCTTCTATGTACCGGGGGGGGGGGGGTAGGAGTGCCATAAATTTAACTCATTAACGTTTTCCAGAAATTGTTGACAGAAACTATAACATCCGGATTATTAGACAATTTTTCTCATGTGTAGGAAGGCACTGAATTCCATGTCTTTTTTTGAAATTGTCAATCCAATGATCACTGGCTTTTAACTCTTCTTTGTTGGGGAAGAGTTAAGAAAAAAAGAATCTCACCTTTTCCTACAATAAAGGGCGGTATGGAGTTGTTTCACATTCCTTCTGTCACAAATCATGTGTATAGAGCAGTTTCTACCAAAACGTATTCACTTATTTCAACTGTTTCCCGTCTCTAACTATTTATGCACTGATACCTTACTCCATAAAAGACAGAATTGGCGAAATTTGTTCTATGTTTTTTTTTGGTGTGTTACTTATTGTTAAATTTCCGATCTTAAAATCTGCTAATTTTTTAGCAGGTACCCTGGCATCAAGTCGTTTTAGAATGTCCCACTTATCCGACAACGAAAGTGTTTTTTGTTTTCCCTTCAAGAGAAGAAGGCGCCATTATAAAAATTAAAGTTTAACACGCTGCGATGATAAAACGACTCTACAGTCTGCTTTCCTTAACGTTCAAACTGAACTGCTGACTAATCAAAAGAGATCGATACACTGAGGTCATTGCAATGTAAAGAAAACAATATTGCCTTTCTTCTTTGAATCTCTCTTATAGCCATTTATTTCTTTCTCAATATTCTAGAGTTTCGATATTTTCAAAAATCGTTTCGGTTTACCTGGATTGGACTGTTTTTGAAATAAGATTATGGTTAGAACTACTACATGATTGAAAATAGGCACTCGTATGTACATTCAAATAAATTTCCGCTGAAAAATGAATTTTCAAGTGACGTTGAGAGAACCAGAAAACTTGTCATCTTTAGTAGTCCATAGTTACCAAAACACTGAAATCTCAATTACTTGGAAGTGTTGAAATAATGTTTAGAGAATTCTTATTTCCTATTTTGTTTAAAGAAATATATGTATTCTTTCTTTATTCATTCATATTCTGCCGAATAGAGTTAAAAGGAGTTTTAATGTATGCATGCAATTAATATTTAATTAGTTACAATTTCAAATAATAAGTCAACTGGTTAAATTGTATTAGTTCTACATCTAGCAGCGGTCAACATCTATAGTGACAAGGTGTTTTTTTTGGTTCTTGTATTTTAAATCACATGGTCTTATTCAATTTATAATTAAATTATACACAATTTGTATAGTTACAATATGTACAGTTTGTAAAATACAATGTATAATTTATTTCAATACATTTCTTTAATGATTTTTAATACTTCGACAAATGAGCAAAAATTAAGTTTAAAAGGTCTCAAATTGGATAATTTGGTTCTTTATATAGAAATATAAAAGCTTTGGAAATAATTAAGAATTTTTTTAAAATAACGTTTATTTATCAAAATTGCATGAAAACATACTCGCATAAAAAAAGCAAATTATCATATAAATAAATAATCATCCAAACTATGTTAATCCAAGCCGTCTTCTACTAAACCCTAAATACACAAAATGTGGACTTAGTCCACTTTAACCCTGACACCTCAATACACATACAACATACATATATATTTTTTTTAAATACGTCATATTTTTTCTAAATATTAGTTAAAGAAATATCAGACATTAAATTTATTAGAAGTGTAATACAGGTTCATAAAATATAAAGTTTTATATGAAAAATATGTAGTAAAAGAATTATAATTAAAGAAATTAAGAGAATCATCTTCCATCTGTTGATGAATTCGAATTCGCTACATCCAGTGGACATAAATATTTTGCAGAACATTTTTCAGTCTAATAGAAGGCCTTTATTAAATGCATTATACATAGAAACGATATCATATAATTTCAGCCTTTCATTTGTATCGTTGCATTTAATATTGTATTTTTCTCTAAAAATAATATCAGGAAACGATAAAATATACCATGGCCACTATTGACAAGCTAGATGTAGGGTTAAAGACATGAGATATGAATTTGTATACTTATAAATTAAGGTTTTTGAATGATGTGTAGGAGAGTAGTGTTTAATTTCTAATAAAAGGGATATTTTTAATAACTATGTTTAAGTTTAAGAAAAAAATTACAACAAATCACATTCAACAAATTTACCTGTGGTTATGGTTACATTTTGTTGAAAGAAAATTTCACTAATTGTCATGAATTCTACCTTTACTGAAATGTGTATTGGGTATGTGAATACAGGTGTAGATAGGAAATTTGTTTAAAAAGCCATTTCAGTACAAGTATGTTTCTTTAAAAAGTAAAGAACAGAAAATGTCTTACTCATATTCTATTTGGTTTGAAAGTTTAATTGCTGGTTATTATAAACGTATCTAAACGTATTCAATATCTTTAAAAAATCAATAAGGTATTGAGGTAGTATTGGGGCTTGATGTTATATATCTTGATTGAAGGAATGTTAATTGACAGTGATTTTGTTTAGGTTTTAACTTTAATAACTTCAACATTTTAATAATTTATTGCAGATTTTTTTAGTCACAAAATAATTTTATAGTATTTACTAAGACACTAAAGCAAAAATTTAATTAAACGCTTAAAATATCAAAAGGATCCCAATTTTTCATTAACCCGTTTTATATATAACCTAATTAACCCATTATATCCCAGAATATCTTTCTTTTTTTATTGTCAATATTTAAAATTAAAATGTCATTAGAACTAAAGGTATGGCTTAAATTAACTTTTAATAAAATTTTTGACAGTTTTTTTTTTTATATATAACATAGCTAAGGACTGGCAACAGTAATATAGTTTTTATCAGTTTTTACAGTGAATGTATTTTCTCTTGGGTGTTCAACATTTTACCTTCGTTACCTTTTGTTTATACAAGTTGTTTTCTTCATGAAATCCTTTATGGACTACTCTCTGAAACACTATCAACGTCATCTTTGTCATACTTAACACTGATGAAATTAGTGCAAACTCTAATTATTGACACTCATCGTTAGGGGTAGTAAGAGGTTCAGAATTTTTTAGAGAAACTTTAACTTCATCCAAGTCAAGGTTACAAGTTATAACTAAAAGAAAACTATTATTTAATACATAAAAGTAGAATGACATTTATAAAATATATTGGTTGTCTAATTTTGAGATACACTTGTAAAATAGAAACAATCATAACACTTGGGGCATTTTTATAATCATATAACATCTACTTCTAAAAAAGGGGTTTTAAGCAACATCTACTTTTAAAATATTTTAAAGTGTTGCCCTTAATTTCTTTTTTTTAACCTGTCATCTGAAATGAACATGATGGCAAAAACTAAATTTAATGCACTAATATGTGAAACAGAAAAATTGTGTACATCTGTGACTAACTGATGGCCTGAATGTTCACACATGTGAAAAAAAATATGTGTATATTATATTGACGAATTCTTTAATGTATAGAATATAATTGACAAACAATATAAGATTTGTAAAAACAATACTACTTTGAATAATATTTGTCGCAGGCTAATAAATAGGAATTTGTGTTTGGAAAATAACATTTGAATAGGTAAGAGCTTGACAAGAATGCAGAAGAAAATGTTACCTTCTGCCATTGACATCTAATGGCAGCCGTTTCATCCAGTAACCGACAAATCAACCAATAACAACCGTTTCATCCAGTGACTGCGACTTTTTGCCCAATGACAACAGAGGCAACTTCCGACGATCTATTGTCACTGGAACTGGCATTTTCCATATTTTGTCACTGGTACCACCAGCGACAAACGAATATCAGTGAAGAGTGACCGTGACAGAAAATATCAACCATCCCTAGTCACAGCACTTCTGTTAACCATGGTTGACTAACACAATATCAATGCCCTCAAGTACTGTATAAGTTATATAGAACCAGCTTCAGGCTGCACATAGAATATAACATAACTGTGTTCCAAAGTTTATTTCATAAAATATTGATTAAAATTACCCATATTGTTTATGATATATCGTATGCTGGAATATAATGGGTTAATGTGTGATTAAATTAAATTTTGCCTGCAAATCTGTTATGCCACACCAAACTATTGTAAATTTTTTTTTGTATTACAATTTTATATAATTCAAAATACATAGATAATTTAATATTGAAATAGATAGGTAAATAAATGGAGATGTTGGAATATTTCTAACAGATTGAAATTGTATATTTGAAACTCCTTTAAAATTTCTTAAATTAATTTAAAAGTGATTTGGTACAGCCATTGTGTCAAATTTTGAGCTCAGGAAAGACCTATAAGTTCATGTCCTGAGCGTCTTATCAGTTACAGTTTGACTTTAAAATGTGAACAGCTTCTGAAATTGTTATACATCTTCTACTACAAATAGTGCTTTTTTTTAAATTTTAAAACTGAAATTGAATTGCTCATGCCTAAGATGGATACAAATAAGCCATGTTTGTGTATATGTATGTGTTGTAAATGTATGTGTAAAATCTCAATAAAAGGACAACAGATATTTCTTAGTATACTATGATTTTTTCTAAACTAAAAATTAGTTTGTCACTTTAGATAAATGTTTAAAAAAATGTATAGCTTTGGATAACCACTTAACAGTTTCATACAAATCACAGGTATATGATTTTCTTAAAACTGGCTAATCTCAGTTAGTATGGGCTTTAATGAGATCAGCTTCCTTGTCTTATCTCCAATTTATATGTTCCTTGCTACAGTTTTGTTGCATAATCGTTCGAAACAGCACCTACCCAGTAGTGGAGTAGCTAGTTCTTATTTTTTCATACTGTATTAGAATGTTGTTTTTTTCGAAAGCACCATTTTCTTATATGTTTTTCTAGTTTTGTAATCTCCTATTGAAATTGTGGATGTTTTTGTTAGAATGGATTTAGAGATGAATTGTAAAATAGTATATTTGAATAACTTTAGGTAAGTAATAGTGAAAGTGATTTCATCAAAGATTGACAGTGGTGATTTCATCAAAGATTGACAGTGGTTGTGGTAGTTTCAACACATCTGGATCTGGAGCTTGTATGAGGGAAGAAGTAAGTGCACTGAACTTAACACCAACTCTCCCTCACTCATTTTGATGAAGCCAAATATTAAAGTATTTATGGTCAAAGTGCAATTTTTTTCAATATGTTTTTAATAAAAAATTTTAAATGATCATTTAATATATACTAGAACAAATCGGTGTGCTGATCAATATACAACCATTTATTAAAACAAAATCTTTTTCTTAACTCATTCCAAAGAAATTTAAAAAAAAAAGGTTTTTGCCCAATTATATTACAAGGAGTTGTGAAAAAACCTAAAGGAATACTGGTCAAAACTCTTAATAACCACCACCCCTTTTATTCATCAAGTTCTGTCTTCCTGCCATTTCAAATAAATAAAGCAGTATTTACAGTACTCATTACTGAATATGTTCCTAATTCTCATCCTCATCCAAGATTAAAGAAGATTTGGCTTATTTTGAAAAAAAAACTTCTCTATTTTTAAGTCTAGTCTTACAATCTAAGGAGGTGTAATTATTGATGAAAGTTTGCTCTTATATCCTCTTTAGACCACCGTCCCCACTCCAGTTATAAAAAAATATGAACACATTTTTTGGGATCATATATACAGTATATACATGAGGGTTGTCCAAAAATTAAAAACAGTTTTCATTTTAAAAAGCAGGAAAATTTTAATTTAACAAAAAAAGTACATGGAGTTGTAAGTACAGTTAAAAACTATTTTTCAACATAGTCTCCGTCAACCTCTATGCACTTGCTTAGCCGGGGGATGAGCTTCTTAATGCCATGGTCATAGAAGTCTCCCGCCTGTGCCGCAACCATTTCTCCACTTCTTCCTGGACTTCTTCATTAGTCTCGAAGCGTTTTCCAACCAAATGTTGCTTCAGGTAAAGGAAAAGATGGAAATCGCTCGGGTGCCAGATCATGGCTGTAAGCAGGATGGCTAAGAACGTCCCATTTAAAGGAATACAGGAGCATTGTCGTGCAACAAACAGACTCCCTTGCTCAATCTCCCTCGGCGCTTGTTTTAGATCGCTCTTCAAAGCTTTTTTAGGCTTTCACAATACCGAGCAGCGTTAATTGCGGTGCCATTAGGTAAAAATTCGACATGAAGAACTCCTTGGCGGTCCCAAAAGACTGTTGCCATGATTTTTTTTGCAGAGATTGTTTGGCGAAATTTTTTGACGGGGTGATGTGGAGTTACGCCATGTCATGGATTGCTGTTTGGACTCAGGTGTGTGGTGGTACATCCACGTTTCATCGCCAGTCACAATTGAGTCCAAAAACTCCTCCCTCTCCCTGTTTAAACGATCCAAAAACTTTTGGACACTTTTCCTGCAATTTTCTTTGTGAACTTCGGTCAACATTTTTGGCACCCAACGAGCACACACTTTTTGGTAACCTAATTTTTCCATCAAAATGGTTTGAATTGTTGATTCACTGACTTCAGGTATCATTTCGGCAAGATCTTGAATCGCCAGACGACGATTTTATAGAAGTTTTTCTTCAATTTTCAACAACAATGCTTGGTTGACAGATGATTTCCTCCCCCTCCCTTCTTTGTCATGGACGTTGGTTCTGCCACTTGAAAACTCTGTACATCACTTCTTGACATTGCGTTCATTCATTACATTACTGTAAATGGCCTTCACACGTCGATAAATATCGACAGGGCGCAATTTTTCCGCATGAAGGAATCGGATGACGGAGCGAACTTCAAACTGGCGGGATTCGGTACTGGGACATCCATCGCTAACGACTGCCAAGGACACACTAATAAAGGTACAGATGCGCGTGACGCCTCATTTTAGAGAGGAGAGGCGAAGCTACAAGGTAGTGCTGCCACCATACGGTGGTAAAATTCAAACGGTTTTTTTATTTTTGGATAATCCTCGTGTGTGTATATATATATATATATATATATATATATATATATATATATTAATATTTTACGTTGTCCAAGGTTGATAAAAGTATTTACAATAGTAATATATCAACTTCATATATATATTTAATATCTGTTAATAACTATTAATTTTTTTATATAGGCTAATGATAGGTTTACAGACAATTTTGCTTTTTTAAAACGTTTCGAATTTCTTTCCGAAATTCCTTTTCAAGAGCTTAATTTTAATTAAACAATTACAAAACATAACCTACTATTTATAAAATACATAACATATACAAATTTTTCTTATCACAATAAAACAAACAAATCCAAGATGTGATATATGGGATTTGTCTGTTTTATTGTGACAAGAAAAAATTTGACTTGTAAATGGATATTTATTAAGAGTTTTATAATTTGTTGATTCGTATTATGTTTTATATGTTATGTATTTTATAAATAGTAGGTTATGTTTTGTAATAGTTCAAATAAAATTGAGCTCTTGAAAAGGAATTTGGGAAAGAAATTCGAAATGTTGAGTGTTTTAAAAAAGCAAAATTTTCTGTGATCTGTCATTTGCCATTAGTTTCAAATAATCAATATTTATACAAATCACATATACCACTATATCATAAACTATAAATCTGTGACATTTGAATATTTATACACATCTGTGGTTCACTTCAGTCTTTTATTTTTTTTCGATTGACAAAGATCATTTTTTATCGAAATATTTCAATAGTGTGTTGTTATATATATATATTATCCTCAGTTTGTTTTATTATGATACAAGAAAACCTATTTTATAATACAAAATATGTCGTCAGTAATGCCTTCGTTTAAGTGTAGGCTATTTATTGTTGTTATATTACCTAGATAAGTAACTGTGGTTGATCTGATGATATTTGATAAAGAAATTAGAAACATATACGATGGTATAGGAAACATATTTTAGTTTATTTGTGACAGTATGACGGTCCTGGTCTAGGTCATTTATGTATATATCTCTCTATTCTAATAAATCGTCTATCTAGGCTTCCTTACCTTTTTTGTAGCTTGTCATTTTTAGATGTTCAAATAAATTTGGTATACTTTGTTATCTATTTACAAAATAAAAACGTGTATCAACTGAAATAAACAACATACCAAACTTAATGATTTAAGTCAATGTGGCAATTAACGCGTAGCATGTACAATCCAACATTCAATTAAAAAGCAAGAAGGCAAAGTAGGCAAATTCAAGTTGTCTATTATAGTACAAACGGGGCATATGCTTATTGAGAACTTTACTAGGATATTTTGAGAAGTTTATGTATCTTGTAAATTAAATAGTACCTCGTCCAGTGTTTGTGGTATGTGGTGCATGGAAATCGTGAGTCGACCTACAATAATAAATATGTTTTTACATATTACTCAAAATATTGCGTATTTAAACCTTACTGCCATCTATATTTCAGATTAGCAATGTTTTACTGTAATTATAAAAAAGAACGCACTGATCTCACTTTTCAGGAATGTTAGTTTTATGATTATAAAAATTGCTATCTGTCATATTAAAAACAAATGTTAAATTATTTTATTTTGTTTTTATAATTATTAATTTCTAAATATTTTTTTTTATTTTAAGACTGACTTATGAATTAAAACGTACTATTTTATCATGGTCACTCAAACGCAATAACTTGATATATTTTTAATATAGAAAAAAATTTACTTTAATAAGTACATTTAAAGGTTAAAAAAATTTAAAATACTTTAGCATATTCAACATTTAATCAAGTATCAATACCAAATGTAATGAAATATGACCTGTAATAGTCAGAATGTTAAAAAAAATAGACTGTTAAGTGGTTAAATAATTGTGATCCTAGCATTTTATGTATAATTTTTTAGATTTCAAGCCACAGCTGCCTTTAAACATAACTATTTTGTTAAATATCTGTGAAGCTATGCATAAAAATTCATGTTGTCCTTTAGGTATTTCTTTAACTATACTCATTGTATTACATCATTTATCTACTTCGAAATGCTTGGTTTCTGTATAAAAACTTGAAATATATTTATTTTGTTCATTTAATTATTTTACATTCATGATTATTAACGAGAAGAGAGCCTTGCCTATGAGCATGACAATGAATTTTGTTTTCTAATAGTTTGCTGCATTGTCATACTTTAAGGGGTTTTTCTATCAACCTTAGGGGTGAGATGCACCATAGTAGTGATAGTGTAATACAGTAGTCCCTCGCTTATTTGCAAATTTGGTATTCGCGGTTTTGCTTATTAGTGATTGGCAAATTACACCACTTTCCACTAATATGTATCATTTTTTTAAAACGAAGTCAAGAAAGATAGTACTGTGCATGTTGTGTCAAAAGATAGGCATTCCTTATTTATAACAACAATCTTTCAAGTCGTTATCAAATAATTATTAGGATTTTCGTGTTTTGGATGGAAGGAAAATGTAAGTAAACAATAAAAATATTTATGTAATTAATGTTAAAACTTTTGATGTGAAACGTTACCTTCCCCTTTCCATATACAGTCAGTTTCAGTATTCACGGTAAGTTTGGGTAACGCCTCCCCTCGAATAGTGAGGGACTACTGTATTCTAACAATTGGATTAGTGTGCATTATCACTAGAGCATTGTTGCAATGGTGCCATCACAGCAAATGAGTTAAACAACTAATTTCCTTTTTTCAGCTTGGGATTGGTCATCGATTTTGTGCCAGATCAAGTCAAACTAACTTTTAAAAAATGAGAAATTAATTTTTTGAACAGATTAAGAAGTTTACCACTAAACTCCATCACTAGATTACATGAAATCTGATGTGTCTTGAGGTACAAATAGCATTAGAAATAGTGAGTGTGTAATACTTGTATTTTTTTTAACATTCCTGTAGTAATGCTTTTATGAAGATGGAATTTGTCAAGACCATCCAAAATTCAAAATACAAATACTTAAAAAATACTAATAATTATGTTTTTTGTTCTTATGTAGGTTCCTCAAGTAACCATTCTGTCCAAAGTTATTGTTATAAAAATCTAAAAGATATAAATTTGATGGCATGATTTATAATTTTTTGTTTTTATTTAACGTTGATTTTATTCAAAACATATTTATTTTCAAATTAAACCATTCTCACTCATTAATAATATAAATATATCCAAGATCATTTATTTAATTGTTGCTTAATTCATTTAATGCAATGTCCCATAATTGTCGAGGTGGATGTAAAATGTAGGTAAAAATATTAGTTTTTAATTATTAGTTCTTTCAATGAATTATTTCTTATAATAGATTATTAATTTTTTGATCAATCCGTCCTCTTTAAAGTAAGCAATAATTTGTTAATTTATCTTAGAAAAATAATGTGAAGCAGGTAACCAGGAATAGGGATGGTTGAAATTTTCTGTCACGGTGACTTATCGCTGGTGGTACCAATGACAAAATATGGAAAATGCCAGTTCCAGTCACAATGGATCGATCGAAAGTTGCCTCTGTTGTGATTGGACAAAAAGTCGCAGTCACTGGATGAAACGGCTGTCATTGGTTGATTTGTCGCTGTCACTAGCTCTGCTCTTGCCGCTTGGCTCACGGCGCCGATCATCATTTTATTCATGAATCATTCATTTAATTTGAAGTTTAGAAACGTTTCAGTGGTCA
Source organism: Prosapia bicincta (assembly GCA_036971475.1). Lineage (NCBI taxonomy): Eukaryota > Metazoa > Arthropoda > Insecta > Hemiptera > Cercopidae > Prosapia > Prosapia bicincta. Next base: position 274,227,329 of record JBAIZL010000005.1, on the reverse strand, counting down.
TAAATCACGGAACAAATATCTGACCCAGCAACCGGGCCGGTGTTTATTTTATCATTAAAAAATCCCCAATTTGTTCCTTTTCAGGGTAGGCTTAAAAAAAATATTAAAATAGAGTTTTGTTTAGGAAATAATTACATCTCGTCATAAATAAATTTGTTTTTCATGCAATAATACATTTTACTTGATAACCACCCTGGTAAAAAAAGGTAGAACTAGGTTTCTTTAATTATCTAGACCATAAACATCACTGAAATTTCTAAACAAAAAAAAACTTATTTATTTTAAAATTTATATAGAAAGAATGAACAATATTTGAATAATTCTTGACACAATAATCAAATCACATGCATTAACCTAGTTGTTGCATGCTCAGGCTTTCGCCACATAGATTTGACCCAAATGTTTATCTTTCTCCAAAACACCTAGAAAACTTTATGAGGTATTAATTATAAAACAAAAATACCAACTTTTTATTTTACAAGGAAAAAAGTTCTATATTGACATATTTCTTTAAATTCTGACTTGCATTGAATTGTGTTGAATAACAGTCTTTTTTTGACATTTTTATCATTTTGGCAAATAATGAAACTTTACAAATAACCAAACTGGAACAATAACTGGTATCAAATTTAGTCATACAGTAAATTTATAAAATGAATAAATGTATAACAGTAAATACAAATTTATAATGTAGTATAATTAAATAATACTTAACTAAGTGAATACATTAGGCTTACTTGCTGACGAGTTTTGAAATATTGTTCCTTTTACAAAGCAAAGCTTATACTAGTAGTAGAGACTGCTTCATAAAAGGAACGATTCTTTTGAAACGCGTCAGCAAGTAAGCCTTGCATATTCACTTAGATAAATATTATTTATTTATATTTTAATCAGTGAATCAATATGCAACTTTAAATTTATAATAATGTATCAAATACAATAAATTAATTTAAAGTACATACTAGTACTTTTTAAAAACATCACTGAAAATTAATTTTTTTTTTTTTAGATCTAAAAGTGTAATAGTTTGTAGACTCCGTGAGAAGTATGTATGTAACCGTATAAGGCTACAGGTATAAACTCCCCTTTTTAATGAAAACCAAAAATACCTAGAAGACAGAATTCCATCGGGCAACTACTGCAATGTTCATAGGTCGAGAAAAACTAATTGAAAATTCTTACCTATTATATACGATTGATAATGACTAATTTTACCTAAGAATTACTGCATTCTAAAATGCATCTTAATCTTACAAAACAAAAAATATTTGATGTTAAAATATTTATAAAACTTCTCCAATGTTTAATTATTACCCACAGTTATTATGTCTGACAGCAGCTGTTTTAGTGGATGTGTTCTATTTAAAAGTATAACTTGATGAATACCACTTCAGTATTTCCAAGTTAGAATGTTATAACTCAAGCCCAGTTGGTTTAATGTAACTGCTCGGTTGTGTGTGTAGAGTAGAACCTCGTAAATTCGGACCAATTTTGTTGAAAAATGCTTTGAAATTCAGTAAAAAGTTTTAGACTCATTTATTGCTTTGTACCTTATTAAAAAAGTATATAAAAATAAATACTTTTTATTGTACTTTGTGATGCAGTTGTAAAGGCTAGTCTCTCTTGGTAAATTCCAAATGGTCTATTTCCACTTTATAGTGTATAACCAAATCAAAATTAGATTTTTAAAGAACAACATAGAAAACTTGTAAACAACAAAAACAATTTTTAAGTGATTCCTCAGGTCAGATGTTATTGCTTTGGTTTTGTACATAGAAATAAGACCTATCAATTTAAATACCCAATTATTCAACTTGAAGTTTTGAGTCTAAATAAGAAATTGACTAATGAATTGAATTTTATTGCTGGTTAAGGTTAACTAGATGAATGGAATCATCAACAAAATATCTGTTGGTTAACATTACATGAAAGTTTTTCTGCCATTATTTATTTGTGACACGTTGAGGCAAATTTTGAAAAATAATTTCAGCTGGAAATTAAAATACTATTGTTAAAGTGCCATTATTATTGGAAGGGATAAAGTTTATAGTGCAGTTGAAAATCAAGTGGATTTTTTTTTTAAACTAGCAAAGCCTTGGCTTTTTCAACGGAGCTCTCTTCCTTGCTCCTGGGGATTGCTGTTTCTGAAAAATTCATTTACAGCTTTTTGTTAGTTGCACTTGACTTTATTGTGACAGTGACTGGTTTTTGACTAATAGCTTTAGAGGTTTATGTGAGTGTCATTTACATTTATATTTTGCACTTGGTTGTTTGGTGCTGAGCAATTTTATAATTTTGACTGTTGATTGGAAAGATTTGGTTTGGCTTGGAATTTGCTGAGGCGTAGCTTTTAGATGTCTGCCCTTCACGGTGGCTCGTAGACGAGGCACAGGCATCGATTCCTGCGCCTTGGAGGCAATGCTGGATCTGTGACTATTGCCGACAGATGCGGATGAGAGGAGCGTTCAGCTCGATCTTTGAAGGATATAGTCAGTTGGAGGATGAAATCCTCTAGGGGTGGGATGTTATGTCCTGCGGCTATCAAAGTATTTTTCATATACCATAGGGAATTCGTGATTATTCTGAGCATGACGTTTTGGAAAGAGTGTGGATTTCTCTTGGAAGTATTGCTCAGAAGGGAGTACCAAGCGGCAGCTGCGTAAGTGGTGATGGGTCTGATATATATTTTGTACATCATCAGCCTGACGGACATTGGGATCGGGTTTCCAGCTCCGTGATTGACAGGGAAAATTTTCTCTCAATAGCCTCACACTAAACCAATAAATTGAGAGGGGGGAGCACATGAATGCTTATTGCCTACTGTGTTCATGCAGGCCCGCCACTCTCAACGTGTCAAGTGCCGTAGTTGCTGGTTAGCAGTTGTTCCACAAGCTTGGTAGACCACACAGATCTCACCATCATACTGGCATTTGTACCCACTCTCAATGAGTTTTCAAATAGATAACATTAGCATCCTGCTCCTGTTTCTCTAGTTTCAGGCAAGACAGAAAGGGCATTTTTACATGCTACCTAGAACATATAAAAACGCTTGCACACTATAAGTTTGGTTAACACTTAATATCAACTAACTACAACTATACAAAAAGCATCAATCTACTAATTCCCTAAAAAAGTAATTGCTATTGATATTATAGGCAAGTTTCTCTTCTTAATGTATATCAAAGTATACATACTAAACTAAGTGTTATCTTTAATGTTATCTTTAAAATGTAAAGTAGATAAATCAGTTCCCAAAAATGGGTCGTAACTAAATTTAAAACCATCATACTGTATATTTATTCATTATTTAATCTCTTAGATTTGTATGTTTTTCACTCTAACCAATAAGGCTTATTGTGAACAATGAGCAAAATAATAAAATTTAATATTAAACTTAATCTTTAGCTAATTTGTCATTTAATATGTTTCTGTTCAAAAAACCAATAACAGACTTTTTCACTCAATAGGTTTGTACCGCTATGTTTTTTTGCTTTCTGTGCTATGTATTAGCATGTACATTATATGTTCTTTCACTAAATTCTTTGGTATTTTTTAAGTCCTTTGACGTCTATTTTGTAATAATTCCTGGTTTAATTCAAACCTACATGATACTCTAATCATTAAAACAGATTATAGTTAATGAAATATCATAAGCAGTAGTTAAGAGATTGTTTGAAAATCCAGATAAATCAGTAGTCCGGATGGGTCTCTGTCCCTATTGATCTGGATTTTCGACGCTCTGCTGTAGTACTATTGATGAGGGGTAGTTGTTCTTGAAAGAAATACTTCTCTTAAGACCTACCACCCCCCAACTATCTTGCAGATTGAAAAGATTATTTGGAAATTATGGTTGTTTTACAATTGTTTAACCTTGTTTTGCGATAAACTTGTTTTTGTTAAAGTGTAGAAGTTGAAAAATGCCCATTTGTTGTTAAATGATTAATAGTTCGCCTGATAACACATACATATATATATATATTCTTGATATTTTACGTTATCCATTGTTTTTCCGTTGCAATGGTCAAGTGACCGAAAGGTGCCTCATCACTCAAGGTAAAATTATTGCACTTAATGGTGGATAAAATTACTTACAATAGTAATATATTAACTTCATATATATATATATTAAAACAACATAGGTTATTCAAATACAAGAATATTTATTAATTTATATCCAAAGCTTTTCGTTGGTAAACAGTACCAACATCATCAGGAATCTGATATATATACACATACAGTAGAGTCTCGATAATTTAAGGTAGATAGGACCGAGACCCCTCAGATTACACGGAAATTCAATCCTTTGCATTTACGTTTAGAAAAAAAGGAGTTCTAATGATACATAATACTATGATTAAGAATGCATAAAACACATTTATAGAATAGTACATCCATGTTACATACATTTAATGTTGCTTTGGAATAAATTGTTCATCACGATTGCTACAATTTTTGGAAAAAGTTATAAAGTTTCTTCTGCTTTTGTTTAACAGATCGTTTTTGTGAGCATGATGTCTGTTATGTAATATAGCTCATAGCTGTTTCCAAGGTGGCTTTTCCTTTATTTTGACAATTTTCTCTTCTTTTACTGTCTCTTCATCTTTAATCTAGTTATTGTTGCCTTCAGTAGTATTTTGTACCATTTCAATAGTCGTAACGTGTTATTACTTACTTAAGTTCGTCCTTACTCATCCATTGATATATGTCCGTATCATCGTCATTTTCACAACCTGGATGATCTTGATGAGTAATGTCAAATCTGTTTCTTTTTATGGATCAATGACACAATCAACAGTTTTATTATGACTCGGGACTTTTTTCTATGACTTAATATTTCTTCTTTTATTTCATTCCATAATTTCGGCTATCCAGTACACAACTTCCTTAAATGTATTCTTTTAGAAAGGTTACAATGCCTTCTTCTCTTTCAGTTGCTTCCAAGAGAGATTGTAAAAGGTAACGTTTGTATTTTTTACATACATTCCAGAGCACTCTGATCCATCGGCTGGATTAGGCTCGTAACATTTGCGGATAGAAATAAAACACAAATATCATCAGATCACAGATGATCTTTGGGATGTGGCGGTACATTGTCTAGCAGTAAATAATTTGAATTTTCTTTGAATTTCATGAAATATGCCAAAATATAAATAGACTCGAATTTAACAGAAACTTGAAAAATCAGGATTCGGATTTTCGAAACTCTACTGTTATATATAAACATTTATGCTAAATATTATCTGATCTTTATTTACTTAAAGTGTAGGTCTAAAAGCACTCCATCTGAACTTATCAATTGATTGATTGATTATGGAATTGTAAAATGTTATACTTGTTTGAAAGTGGTGACAATAAATCTATTCTTTGAAAAAATAGTATACTACATAGTAATGTTCTTACCGTTGTTTTGTTTCAAAGCTCTGTATATACTATTTTCAGTTGGAATAAAAAACAATTTATGGTTAGAAAGTAACTAACAGATGTTGCTATAGCAAACAAATGGACATAATGTCATATCACTGCTTATCAGGTAACACTCCCACCTTCTATTTGATTTTCATTTGTTCCCTCATTCAGTTTACTTTTAATAGTAGTTGAAAGTAGTCATTATTATGTGAGGAAAATTTTGAATACTCAGAAAGAATATCTTGTAGATATATGTTTATTTAACAGTGAATGTGTTAATGTGAAACCTTTCAATATTACAACAATGTACAGGGATGAATTTTTATCCTAACGTAGATGAAATATTTTAAAGGTGGCCACAATATCAGCAATGACTTGCACTTTAGCAAACCATGTCCAGCAAAAACTGTAGGGTGATTCATGTAAACCTCATGATTTTCATTTTGGTTTATTTTAAGAAGAAAAATATAAATTACATGATATTGTGCCCTACATGTACAGAATATCTTGGAGTTTAATTGGTCGTTGTGTAGAAAATTTCCTCCATTCTAGACAAAACTGAACATGTCGTTCCATGTTTTTGGCAGTTCACTGGAGCATTACGTTGTCAATACTGTTGATTTTGAATGTAATATTGTCCATAAGATCATCCAAAGTCCGAGTCCGTGTACTGTAGACTCTTACCTTCATAACCCCACAGAAAGAAGTCTGGTATGGTCAAGTCCGGTGATCTTGGCGGCCACAAATTCCTGGAAGTTATGCAGTCTTTAAAGTAACTTTGGATCAGCCAAATTCTTGCCAGTTTCACCTCACAAGATGTCCTGTTGTTTCCAACTTGTGTTCCATTTGCAGTATTTTGTTCCTGTCTGGACGATTGCGTTATCCAATAGTTTTTAACAAGAAATAGATGTTACTTAAACGTCAAAGCAATAAACTGACTCGAACTAACGACAGTGAACAACTGCTAGTCATAACTCCAACTGTGCTATCTATTGACAAATGCTTACATCTCTGGCGCGATATGCAGAGCCATCTGTGGACAAATGCGAGACATGCAATCAAAACTCCAAGGCTTCCTGCATCATTTGATGGCAGATGGAACCTTTAGGCATATTCCTATTCAAATAATGGACTAATGAAAACCATGAGTTTTATATGAATCGCCCTATAGTACACTCTGTAATCACCTATTATTAAAAACGTTGGTAATCTTATTTCACAAGTTCACCATTTTACCATCAAGCTAATATATGAGTTAACACGAATCAATAAAGAAATTATTAGACAAAATTTTCAAAAACGTCTAATCATGATCCAGGTTTGATCAAAAGTATCTGTCTTGTGAAAAGAAAGAGCCTTGAACCATTTGTTCTCATGCCCAGACTGAAAGTGACACTGGGAGCACAATTCCAATTGATGACTAGCCAAAAAATGTTTTGCTACAAAATCAGAATTCAACGTCATTTTAAATTGGATGGATTGTACACATTAGGTAAATTAGGAAGAAACTATATTTCATTTGACTAAAAACACTTGAAAATATGTTAAACTTGCCTATAGTAGCACTTACTTTTATAATTGTTGAAGATGGCCGTTTCGGGAGATATGTCCAATTGTCTACTCAGATCATAACTCTGAGTTGACAATGAGACACATCTCTCAAAATGGCCATCCTCAACAATTATAAAAGTAAGTGTTACTATAGCCAAGTATAACATATATACAAGTGCTTTTAGTTAAAAACTAGTAGTCCACATGAATATGGAATCAATTAATATAAATATTTCAATGTTATTAATTTATCATGCTGTCTAGCCACTGAGAATAAATACAGAAAAAGGAGCCAAATTTGTAGAAAACTTGTAACAAGACATTTTTTTGTCAAGTACAATTTGCCTTTTATACATATTATATCTGAGGTAAAGAGGGCTTGTGTCTTCCTTTTATTTGTCTGATTTAGGCCCCTTTAACTGCATTTGTTCCCGGAATATCAGGAATATTGATCAGAAATTAATTTGAGTATGTTGAAGCAATAATAGAAACAGAGGACATGATAATGTTTATCATAAATATACCGCACTGCTTTGCGTAATTGAAATTTCATATGAAGCAGATGAGGGGGAGATTATATTAAAATTGTATACAATAAATTGTGTTGGTATAGAAAGCTAATATAAATAAATAATAATAAGCTATAAATAATCAATAGTAATTTAATAACATGTCTGTTTCTTAAAAATTCAATTTAACTACAACCTGCATGTTTTCTGAGTTTGGGATTACATTATTTTTTCGTATTTTTTATATTAACTGGATTTAAGAGAAACAAATATCCAGTTTATCTTTAGTGTCAAGTCTAGATAAACTGACTTGTACCGAATTTACATCTCTATTTATAATTAGCTATAAACACATGCATTTGTCATTCTTTTTAACATGATAACAGCTATTTTATAATTTTCAATAATTTTATGTACTTGGATAAAGTGGATAGCTGTACTTAAAAATTTATAATTTTATCTTTTAAAATTATTTATATAGTGAAAAGTGCAATCAAATATTTATTTGAAATAAATATAACTTATAGTTAAACTATAACCTTAAAATTTATTAAATTTGTTAAAACTTACTGAGACAGAACGTTTTCGTTCGCTATGTGCCGATCTTCATCACTGTCTTCTGCTTGGAGATGTTGGGTCAAGCGGTGATGGTTTTCGATAGTATCAAACAGTGTGTGTGATTTGTATTGTGTTTGCTCGTTTAATATGTTTGTACTTTGTGTTTTTGTGTGTCTGTAAATTTCATATTGTTCTAGTTTGTTGAGATGTGGTCCTTTTTTGTTGATGTGTAGGATTTCTAGGTTATGGTAAATGTCTGTGTATTTGTGTCCTGTGTCTTTTATGTGGTTGTAAAATGTTGAGTTGGTGTTTAAACAAAGAATCGAAGAACACAAACAGAACACCAACTCAACATTTTACAACCACATAAAAGATACAGGACACAAGTACACAGACATTTACCATAACCTAGAAATCCTACACATCAACAAAAAAGGACCACATCTCAACACACTAGAACAATATGAAATTAACAGACACACAAAAACACAAAGTACAAACATATTAAACGAACAAACACAATACAAATCACACATACTGTTTGATACTATCGAAAACCTACCTTTAAAACCGTCATTGCTTGACCTAACATCTCCAAGCAGAAGACACTGACGAAGATCGGCACATAGCGATCAAAAACGTTCTGTCTCAGTAAGTTTTAACAAATTTACTAAATTCAAAGTTCGGATAGTCATAAACTATTGTTTAAGTGATTAATAAGTGATAAATTCTCAGAAAAGATGTTTAAGGAAGATAAAAAGATCAGTAGCTCAAGACTAGCCAAGAAATATCACCTGGAACTTGGGAAATAGGGTCTGTTACATTTTTAATGCCAGCGTCTATTTTTCTAGCTATTTGAGTTTCTAGTAGTTGCAGTGGGAGGGGCAAATGGAAATAAATTTAGCATTGAAATTATTTTTTTTTTTTTTATAATAGTTTTACCCCTACAGTTAATAGATAAACAGGTTTCATTACATCCAATTGTAGACAACATACTATGAATATCATATAATTTTTTAATACATATGCTCAACATTTTGAAAACACTATGGCATCATCAGGAGTGTAAGAATATTAACCATATAAAATCACAAACCCATATAAAATTTTACAAAATTAAAAATAACACTTATAGGTTAAAAAAATTAATGTAAAATCAAAAGTAAAACATTTCCAGTGTAGCACATTATAACAGTACAAATAAAAATTCTCCATGTTATAGTTAACGCAGACTATTCATTAGATGGTCATCATGAACAGTCTTTCTTAACCTCTATAAGATGCAGGCATTAAGTCAGAAATGCTGACTTGGTGTGTTACATTAAAATATTTCACTTTAGGTACTATATTAATTTATAACTTGTTGAATTGTCTGAAATACAAATAATAGTTTGTGATATTATCTGGTTATTTAATATATTTAGGCTCTTGAGGGCAATGCCATACTGGTATCAAGACATTGACCAAATGTATTTCAAACTATTTCAAAAACAATCTTGTCTGTAATTGTTTATAAAACTAATAATTATTATTACTAAACACTTTTAAATGTTTATAAACTTGCTTATAGTAGCACTTACTTTGTTTGTTGAGGACGGCCGTTTCAGGAGATGTTTCCCATTGTCAACTTGGACCTTAACTCAAAGGTAAGTAACTGAGTTACGGTTCGAGTTGACAATGGGAAACATCTCCCCGAAACGGCCGTCCTCAACAAACAAAGTAAGTGCTACTATAGGCAAGTTTATAAACATTTAAAAGTGTTTAGTGATAACTAGTAGCTCACGTGAAGATGGAATCAACGAATAATAATTATCATTACTTTATGATTTGAACCTTAGAAACTTTTTTCAATTTAAGTAAGATAACTTTTTTAAATTTAAATACAAGTACTGGTAGTAGTATAGAAGGTTGTAAAGTAAAATTATTTTAAAATAATTAAAACTACTTGAAATTACCTGTTTTTTGTTGTAATTTTGCTTAAACAGAATTTTGTACTAAAAAAGTTTGAGTTATAATTAATTTTTATTACAAATTAAAATTGTATATACTTTGTACAGAGTGGTGCATGATAAGCTGATGATAAAAAAAAGAACGTTTAACGGAGATTTAAGTTGTTACCAAAAGTGTTGAGTAAAAACTTATATTTGAGAATTCAGAGCAGTGATTGGAAATATTTTTTCTATCAAGAAGCTTAGCAATCACAATTTGTGGATTATATCTTTATAAACCATAAAAACAGATTAGTTGCTAGTGGTTGTGGTATAAATTCTGTTCTGAAATAAAATATTCCCTTATCTTTCTTGTTATAAAATACTAGCCTTATTAAAAACGTACTATAATTGGGCTTGTTATTTAGTTACAACTCTCTCTATCACATTTTGACAAAATAAAGTCATTTTTCAGATAAAGCTTTACTTAAATATGTTATGTATGATAAAATATTCTCAATTCATAGAGTTTGTTCTGAAAATTTTCCTGGACTATATTGCGTAGTATTTTTGTACTCTTGAGAATTTTAAGATGTCTTTCTTCTTTAACGCCCTATTTCGTAAACTGTAACTATGAAGAATGTTATTTCTTGTTATATCCACAGAGCACTTAGTACAGAGTAGTCATCTAATGAAATTGATATAGGGAGATAGCGAAGCCGAATCTGCTATCTTGGCTGGGGGAATAGCCTCCAATACCGTCCCGTGCAGGGCACAAAATTTAATACAAACTTTCACTTAAATCAAGGTTTAAACCACTTACAGTGGGAATTAAATTTTGAAACTTGGTAGGTGTAAGCAGCATGATTATTTCATTCAGAATATTAAACCATAAAAGTAATATGTTATTTGAAAGAACGTTAAAAAGTTATACTTACAAGGGCAAAAGTATATTACAAGGGCTATTACTTCCTGACACTAAAATACAGAAAAAGTATTGTGATATTAAAATAATAGAGTGAAAAACATAAATTTTCAGGTCCCCTTATCCAAATTGTGTTTTTCAAAATGTATGTGTGTCAGAATCCCGTCCTACAACAAAATCTACTGGTCCGATTTTGAAGTATTAAAAAATTGATATGTAAACCAAAAACCACTAATAAGTCACAATTTTTTATAATTTTGTGACAGAAATTTTACATGAAAAAAATACTATTGACACTCGGGACTTCAGTGTACTGGGTCGGAAAATGGAAGGGGGCAGCCATTTTGGCTAGGGAAGCCTGCTTCACTGGGCCTTTAACCATGACATCTCTATATGTATTAAGTGTTCTGTGGCTATATCCTATGAAATTAGCACACACACAAAATTGTCACTTAATTCCAATGCTTTCAGGCTCCTTATGGAGAAAAACTACTTAGCATCTTACAAATAAATGTTCCTAAACGTTGTAATTTGATGTAACTGGCTTTTCATTGGTATTGGGAGGCAATCACAATTTATATATTACAGCTGTCAGCTTTTCAAAATAATCTAGATTGCAAATATGTACCAGATACAATTAATTCCAGTAATATATCAGCTTATCCTGCATTACTTTTAATGATATAAAAATTATTTGTTACAGGCTAACAAATTAAAATTATTTTCTTTGTAGTAGTTTTATGTATGCCTAGAAGTGTATCCAACTAATATTTACCTTCATTTTCATTACTGTTATATAAATTTCTACTTTTGCAAAGAGTTATGTGATAAAGATATACACAGGAAAAAAACTACCTTAGATATAAAGGTAGTATGTATATATGAAGTTTTAGTATTACTTGTATGTTAGTATCAGTACAGTTACTACAAATTCGGGTGACCTGGGAAAATTTAGTAATAGTGCTTTTGTAGATACTGAAGAGTCTCGATAATTCTAGGTAGATGGGACCGAGACCCCCTCGGATTACCAAAAACTCGGATAGATTATTGTGTAATACACAGGAGTGAAAAAACAGGAGTTTTAATGAACCTTGATACTATAATACCTAATTATAATTAAAAATACTCAAAATATGTTTATAAAACTTCATTGATCATAGTACTTACATAAATTAATGTTGCTTTGGAATACATTGTTCATCACGGTTGCTACATTTTTTTGAAAAAGATATAAAATGTCTTCTGTGTCTGTTTATCAAATCGTTTTCAAGCTGAGGTCTTGCGTACACACTTTATCAGAAGCATATCTGTTTGTGTGGTGTCTGTTGTTCAATATAGCCTAGTGTAGTTTCCAAGGCAGTCGTTCCTTATCTGGGACGATTTTCCCTTCTTGTATTTTCTCGGTTGAACCTTCATCTTTATTCTTGTCATCACTGCCCTCAGTAGTTCCTTGTACCATTGCAATAGTTGTAACTGTGTTATTATTACTTACTTGTGTTTGTCCTTACCCATCCATTGATGTATTATCAATATTTTCACAACCTGGAAATTTCTTGATAAGAAATGATAAACAGTTAATAGATTTATTATGACTCAGGACTTTGTTCCATGACTTATTTGATATTTCTTCTTTTATTTTGTTCCATGATTTAGCTATATAGTATAAAACTTCCTTAGTTGTATTTTTTTTAGAAAGCCTACAACGCTTTCTAAAACACTTTCTTCCCTTTCACTCACTTCCAAGAGAGTTTGTAAAACATAACATCTGTATTTTTTTCATACATTCCAGAACCCCTTGATCCATCAGCTGGATGAGGCTTGTAACATTTGCGGGTACAAATAAAGCACGGATATAATCAGACCACAGTTGCTCTTCATCGGGCTGCGATGGTGCATTGTCTATCAGTAAGTAATTTGAATTTCCTTTCTAATATATAACATTATTATTCTAATATCCATAGTATTATTATCTAATAGTCTGAAATAGAATCAGTCATTGAGAAAGAATGGCGTTTTGAAATGAGTATGTGATCAATTTGGGTTAATGTTCCATTTGGTGCTTTCCAAGTTCCAATGTGTATTTTTTTTGCGGGAAGCAAGTACTTTTTATTATCATGTTGTTTGCTTCAGCAAATTCACACAAGTGTTTACCATTGTCGCTCATTATATTATGAAGTGAGTAGGTTCCAGCAACATTTTGTGTAAAATTCTCCTTGCCCACTTGGGCGTTTAGATCATCTAGTATAACTTTTGAGTCATATTGGGACTACATAGACAAGCATTTTCTAATTGTTGGTAGAAAAGTATTTTTTCGTCTTCATCACTATCTTCAGTTGGTAAATAGGCAGAGATCAAAGTTGTATTTCTAAATTTTCCCCTCAAGCACATCTTGTACATTTCATCATTAATGGGTTCTAATAGCAATAAACTACGGCATAGTCTCTTTGTAAGCATGAATCCTGTTCCTCTTTGTCCAGTTTTTGCTGTTAAACTGTACAGTATGGTATATTCCTTCTTATCAAGCCTTCCTTCCCCTCTCGATCTAATCTCCTGTAAGGCCACTGCGTCAGTGTTAAATTTAAATAGCTGTTCAGCCACTTCAGCCATTTTTCCAGGCTGTAACGTTTTCCGAACTTTCCATGTTGCTAAAACCAGGTTCGAGTTCCATTTTCTTTTGCCTTTTAATCCATCCTTTATTATTACATTGTTTGGTTTTTCGTAACAAGAGTTTTTTTACGATGTAGGGTTGATAACCCTACTCTCAACCACTAACTGGTGGGCCAGGTCATTTTTTATCAGGGTTCCCATCCCCTAGCTTGATTGCTTTCTCTGCAGCTAAGAGCCTAAGCTACCCTTGTTTTCATTTTGGAGTTCACTCTCCTAGTCTTTGGGGTCTTTGAAATAGAAATAGACTTCAATTTAACGAAACCTTGAAAAATCAGAACTCGGATTTTCGAGACTCTACTGTATTTAATTAGTAAAGTGCCAATAAAATTTGGTTAGAATACTGATTTGGATTATCAGTTTGTCTGAACATTAAGTACTGTTTTGCACTATAAATGTCTTTAGTCAACAATTTTTTTTCGCTTCGTCAGTTTTGGTGGACTACATTATTGTATCCCAGCTGCCCCTGGGAGTAGTTATGGCACTGGTTGACATACAAGTGGAAATGTTCTGGGGCTTCGAACAATTGAAAGGTGGTTTAATATTACTTTGTCCAAGTTATTAAATTTATAACTATTTTGGGTGTTGCTCTAATACTTGAACAGTGCTTTAATGTTGATTATTCTATCTTCTTGGTAGTCTCAATTTTTTAGATTCTTTTAATAATCTTTATTGTCTTAATATTTACAATAAAAATTGTCTCCGCACACAACTTTTCTATTCAGAAAATTTACTTTTATAAAATAGTATAGGCTATAATGCATCGAAAGATAATATTGTCTAAGCAATACCATTATATTGACATATTTGTAATTTTGTTTGTACAGTAACAATTTTCCACCATTATAGAAAGCTATTTCATTTGTACCTGAACTAATTCTTGTCCATATAAAATGCCATTTAAATTTTATGAGAATTTTCATAAATAAAAATGGTATGTATATATTAAGTATTTATAATTAATTGTGAATAAGATATTTAGTTACAGATGTATGTACAAATGTTTGGCAATTTGCTGATTTCTTGTATACATATCTGGAAGTACATAATATTAGATTATATTTGTATAGTAAACTTGATAAGTTAAAGTTGTAAATTTTACTTAATAACATTTTTCATGCTGTTATGATAAATATGGATAGCAACGATTATGTAATATCTACAATATATTATCAACAGTTTATACATTTAGCTAAAATTTTAAGTAGCCAATTTATTATCTACAAATTCTGGTCTTTATGCTTAAATATGTTTTGTTAAACATTCGTTTTCAATGTTTTGCTGAATGATTCAGAAAATAAAACATTTTATTGCTTATAATGTAAATATGTATCTTACTTTAAAAGTCGGTGATCATAATATAACTACTTATTACTTTAAAAACAGCGAGATTGTTCATTGCATCTTATTTAATGGTCAAGAACCATCTAAATGTATAAATTGAAAATGAGTGCCCTGTCAAACTGTCCTGACTCAAGTGGCGGAGGTAGGGGTCAAGATTTATAAGCTAGGATTGTATAGAATATTGGTCGTTATATAATATTTTGTTAGCAGTACGCACATAACTGAGGAAGGGGTGTTGGATAACATTATTATTAATTTTTTTAATTTAGATTGAAAAGGAATTTTGATTTGGTTACAAGTACTGTTCAATAAAGGTACTTGGACCCAAACATTTAATTGGGCCAACAGTTTTAATATTGTACCTGAAAATGTCAAAAACCACTCACGTTTAATGCCTAAAGATTCACAGATTCTAAAATCATACAGTCCCGTGACCTAATTGAAATTGACTTTAGTGTAATCAATAGAATTGCTTCAGAGGTAACTGTGGAGGAAATGCTAATAATACAAGGTAACACGCGGGAGACAGACGGTTTTTAATGAAATAATACTCAGCTAATTTTAAAATTAATGCATGTTTATTTACAGAAAATCAAAGTTCGTTATTTGCCATTTTAGTTAACAAAGTTATTTGTGAAAAATAATGTCATCGAGGTGATGTCATCTGAGGATTGTGTTACGGCTCGGAACAGCTCCATGTCGACCGACACTAAACCACGCACGAAACAATCGCTGTGTAGCAATAATAGACTCACCACTTTTCACGAAACTGTCATAGACAAACACTCGATGTTGCAAGTCCCACTGCTCCATAGTGACTGAGTAAATGAAATGGCGTCTTGTGTGGATCAGAACTATCCCCACCATGACCACCTCCCACCACCTCAGTACTACGCAGTTCAAAACCGTCCGTCTCCCGTGTGTCACCCTGTATCACCACAGATAATTTGATTTTTAGGACGGTTTGCCTATTAGGTAAAATCTTAATAATATTTTTAACAGCATGCAACGTGTAACGCAATGAATATTCTCAGTTCAGCTCTAGCTGTAGAGATGTAATGTGTTATTTTAAAAGAGATTTAAAAATAATTTATGTTATAAAAATGCAAGAAGAAGAACAGCATTTTCTGCTCAAGCCATAACAGTAAAAAAATATAAAAATAAGATGACAACAAAGGAGTTGTGGATAATTCCTTATACAGTTGGTTTTGTATTGAAAGACCAGAGGGAATCAGGCTTACGATAATTGAAAAATCAAAACTTTAATGTCAAAAAATCTAGACATTTCGTAATATGGAGACCTAGTGTGGGTTTTCTGATGGTTAGCTTCAAAACTTTAAAATAAAACATGGAATCTGGAGGCTAGAGGAGAGGGAAAATCAATTGATGAACATCTTTTAAAAGCATAAATATTTTGCAAATAATAATAATTTACTTCCTTAGATAACCAACACATTAAATCTATTTGTCGTATTTAACACAAAGTGTGGTCTGGCAAAGTTGTATTTAAAAATATGAAGTTATGGGGCATCTATTTTTTTAGCATTTGTCAAAAACAAGAGGATATTCATTACTTATTCAAGAAAAACCAACTGGGGGGGGGGGGATCAATTCATATACATCTTTAAGAAAAATATTTATAAGTATTGAAAAAATGGTGCAGTTTCGGGCGCACTAGACTTTGAACGTGAAGATTCTCAGTTCTAATCCGACTGGACCCCAGAAATTTGTTCGGTCCTTAACAGCACCAGAAAAATAGAGAAAATTAATTCAGTGGTTTGAGATGGTCAAGTGACCGAAAGGTGCCTCATCACATAAGGTAAACATAATTGCACATAGTGGTGGAATAATTGTTTACAATTAACAAAATAACTTTATAAAGTCAGTGCAACGGAAAAATAATAGACAACGAGAAATATCACGATATATATAAATGTAGTGGTAAATTTATTTGTATACCGTTGCAGACCTAAATGATTAAATTGTATTTCTTGAAAATAAATCCAATTTATTAGTCTTTGATGTAGTTGTAAGTCAATAAATCAATAGCAAAATACACTAATGAAATAATAATTTTGTAGCATATCAGAATCAGAGAATTACACATTTTTCAACTTGGATCCAATTTGAAAGATTTTTGTTGTTACTCTGAAAAGTTAAGCATGTATTTTTGATTTTGAGGTGACATATAAATACTATCTTCATCAGATGGGTAGGGTAAGATGAGTTACTTCTATAAAAAACGTTGAAGCCCGGAGATAAATTTTCCTCAGTATTAGGATATAATGAGAAAATCATTGCCCATATTCCCGGATTCGTTTTCCGGAAATAGTTCCGCTCTCTCTGCTAGAGATAGAAAGCTGTCTACACAGAAATGCAATATTTCAGAGTAACATAATTTTTTTCAAATATAAAAACATTTTTTTTGACTGATTGAGTAAAATTATTAAAGCTGTTATAAGTCAGGTACTAACTTTTGTATCTCCTGTTTGGTTGATAGTTTCAATAGTTTGACAGTTGGCACTAGTCCTAAAGATTGAACGTTATGTGTTATGGAAAAACCTCTACAATGATTTGTTTTCTGTTATAAATTCAGTGATGTCAAACATCGAAACCTGAAATACAATATGTTACAGAATAGCGTTGTTAATTTCATGTCTTTTTATAGTTAAGAAATATTACCTCAAAATAACAGAGCATTAATTTTCAACCTTAAATTATAATAATTAAATAAACACTCAGTTGATGCATCAGTCAAAGAAACCTGATTTATCAAAAATTAGGCAACATTTCAATGACTAAATTGTCATTATTCAGGTCTGATCTCTTCCTTTACTATTTTCAAACCCCCTAGAAACACAAGACAACTTCCCTTCTACATTTTAAACTCACGCATCAACCGAGTTTTTATTTAACAAAATTTTGTGAGTGTACACATTTTAAATTATAATATTTATAGTAATTGAAACCCTCTATGTGGTTTTAAGAAAGGAAACTTTACTATCTCTTTATAATATTAATAAAAATCAATGAAATTACAATTTTGGCTTGAAATGTTACTATAATATTAAATCTTGAATAAAAGTTGTTAAAATGTTTAGATTAATGGCTTTGTAAATCTAAAATTAATAAATTTTAAAAAGTTAAATTTTAAACTTAAATTTTTAAAAAGTAATAAAAAGTTATGTACATACTCAGAAATTTAGATTGGTGTTACTTGTCTCTTGAAGCAATAATATGAAACACAAAAATTTGAAGCCTTTGTATGCCGTTACTTTTTTGTCTGAACTGTTTCTTAAAATTATTTTAAAATTTTTCTTAAAGATAAAATATTTTTAAATAAAGATATTTTCTTTTGAATTCCTAGAACCAAAGTACTGTATTCAAAATAGAAAACTTTATTTTATAATTAATGAAATTCTGTTGATATATACCATATATCACAAATGAAGGGAGTATGCCTTTAAATTCTGCATTGGTTACAGAATACAGTCCTTTTATATAAGTAAAAAGTATGTGTTATCTAGTTTAAATAAAAAAATATATATATTATTTTATTTAATAAGGATTAATCTTTTGCAACCTGTTTTTGTAGCTTTTTAGTTGTATTTGTTACCATTAACTTTGAGCTACTATATTTAAAATTTATGTAACAATGTAATCAAATGTCCTAAATTGTAATACAGTAGAGTCTGGATAATTCGAGGTTCCGTTAAATTCGAGCCTATTTCTATTTGAGCCTATTTTATCTATTTGGAGAAAACGATGAATCGGACTTCCATAAAAGGTTTATAGTCATACGGTATGCAAAGAAAATGAGTGGGGCTTTCAAGAAATCTTCATATCAATACGGTATGCAAAGGAAATGAGTTGGGCTTTCAATAAATGTCCCTATAAAGTTCTATAAACAGATTTTGTACATTCTTAATTATAGTAATGTATTAGGGTTCATTAAAACACGTATTTTTTCTAATGCACAGGAGTGTATTTTCGGGGATCCGAGCGAGGCTCGGTCCTATCTACCTTGAATTATCGAGACCCTACTGAACTTATATATAGATTTGTAGATAATGTTTTTTTTTAAATTATTTATTTAAGTATGTTTATAAGTTTCATTAACAGGAATACTTATAAAACAATATGCTCAAAGCTTTTCATTAATATATTACATTGGGTTCATGTGAAAACGTTTATCTTGTGATGAATTTATATATTGGAAGTTGTACTTTTTACTCAATGCTTTATAGTATTGTTGTACAAAATAAAATATAAATTATTTTAATTGGTTAAAAAACAACCTAAAACAATATAATTTAATTGACAAATTTTACTAGTACGATTATAAAAATTATATACACCACACACCACTCTATCGAGACTAAATTCAATACAATTAAAAGACGTACACATAACTCACAAATTAATCATTTATTGACTCATACGCGTTTCAATGACAAGGTCATCATCATCAGTGAGTGTTGCTACTACAAACTCTAACTTACGACTAAGTTGTAGTAGCAACACTCACTGATGATGATGATTTTGTCATTGAAACGCATATGAGTCAATAAATGATTAATTTGTGAGTTTTGTGTACGTCTTTTATTTGTTTTAATGTAACCTCACAAGTTAAGTTCGAAGAATAGTTGTAGAGAGTCAATTTGTTTAGACTCGACCCCTCTTCCCAAAAATTCCTGGCTACAAGGCTGCATATATCCTCTTACATCATTATACAAGTACTACTATTTATGAAAACTAATTCTATATTAATGTAATATTTTTTAAATACTAGTTTCAACTTTTATATTAAAAAATATAAACTGTCCTCAAAGTCATTTTTATGGTTCTTGTAACTATAATTTTGAGAAGATGTGTTTTATTTCAATTTGTAGTCAGGAGGATGTTTGGGAAGGACACGACCCGGGGGGGGGGGGGGGTCAAGGAGTCCAACCTTCCTGGGAGAATTTTGGACAATTTTTATCTATGGAAATCATATTTTATGCTATTTTGGCACTTGAAATTACACAATTGTTGCGTTGTTAGGAAGATGTTTCGCTAAAACCCTAGCGCTGTTTTATAGGGTAATATTTTTCTTCTAAAAGTAATTGGTTTGGAGGGGGAACATGCCCCCTGTGCCCCCTCTGGCTACGCCCCTACGTCCACCCAAATGCAACAAAAAAGTAAGTGCTACTATTAGAAAGCCTATTTTAAAAACGTAAAAGTTCCAAAATTAGTAATGAAATCAAAATGGAAACAAATAATGTAATATATTTAATTAGTTTTGTAAATATTAATCATAGATAATAATTTTATTTACAGACCTTTTCCTAAAAATCCAAAATGGCATCTATTTATTTGTATAAACAGTCTTACTGTATTCTGAAATTTTTTTTTAGTATAGCTATGTATAGATAGACTTGTTATCCATAGTAACCAGCTGTAATATCACAAGTGTCTTAATTTATTGCCAAAGTATACTGCAAGATGTGTGAATACACGTGCAGTTAAGTGGACCATTTGTAAGTTTGTTTACAGTAGGTAACCTATTCCTAAATACGTAACAGCTATTGTTATTGCTGCAATACCATTCACAGACAAAGCAAGTATCTTGAAATGTTGCCTTAACTCTTTAGAATTGAAAGTTCTTTTAATAAAACAATAAAATTACCTGTGTGCTTGCCTTACTGTACAAAGTGGGTGTGTACAAAGTTAGATATTTGTGTTTAGCGTAATGTTCTGAGCATTAATACATAATGCCTTATTGCGTTATTTATTTACAAGTTTGTAAATATAATTCTCTATATTTTGCTTTCTGTACAAATGCTGTCAATGGTTTACAATATTTAATTAGTTTTTCTCTTAAGAAGTAAATAGGTTAGCATTTAATTTAATAAAGCTTTGTGATGTACTTATTAAATGGTTTCTTATTACATTATCAATTGTTTTGTCTTTTCCGAAATAGTTTTTATTTTTTGTTTTAATTGGCTTTAACTTCTCTCTATTATAAAATCTGTAACAAATAAATTTGTGTATCTATCTGAAATAACTCAATGTCTTGAAAACCTTCAATAATCATATAGTCACTTACTACAATTTGAACTTAAATGCAACCAGACATTCTATTATTATAAATCGTTAAATTATTAACTTACACTTAGAGAGGTAACGTTTCCTCTGAGGCTGAAGAAATTGTTACCTCCAAGCGTAAGTTAAAAATTTGAACAATTTATAATAATAGAGTGTCTGGTTGCAAGTAAATTATTATTGTAATAAGTGATTAACAACCAGCTCGTCATGAACAACAACAAATTTCAAAATTTAATCATGTAATTTGTTAGTTCTACATTTACCTATTTAATGATTGCTATAAAATTATTACAGCTACAAGTGTTATCTAACTATTCATAATTTGGTGATATAAAAAATGCAATGGTAAAATTTTAACATTTTTTTAGGGGCAGAATATTTGTTGCTGGAAACCGATAAAAAAAATTAAATATTTTGAAAGAGAAAGCGTTTTAAAACAATCGTTCCTTTTACCAAGCTAAGCTTCTACATTGTTTATTGATTATGTTAGACGCTATTAAAGTTGCTTGTTGTAATCATCTTGAATTCACTGATTAAATTATAATTATAAGATACTTAACTAAGTGAATACGTAAGAGCTTGCTTACTGACACTGTAACATTGTTTTAGTCAATAAAAAATATTAATATTATTTACCAGTACAGTAAACTCCCGATTATCCGTGGAATAGGGTGACCCGGCAACGCCGGATAACGAATTCCCCGGATAATCCGCTATGAACAAAGAATAGGCAAAACGATCGATAATCGATTATTATACCATAAGTTACACAAATAATGACCCCAGTTAATGCAATTCACAAATAATCTTCAGAAGACAAAATAAATACAGAAAATAATTTAAAATGTCGATGTATTTGACATATTATAACATGTACATTTATATGTCTAACTATTTACAATACGTACGTAAGTATATGTCAAAAGTAAGTATGTATGTACATAAGTAATTTCCTTTACACTTAATACTTTCACTTTTTAACAAAAAAATCTGTCACTTTCGTCTGTTTTTTGTGAGCATTGATTTAGCTTTAATGAGCGATCTTAATTTCTTGAGAACCATTTTGTCGCACAGTGTCTACTTGTGTCACATGTGTCACAAAGTCATTAAGATCGATAATGTATATGACAGACATGGATAATGCATACGTCACGTCCTAGACTATTTATAGCCGAGATTAGCTGACATTTGTTTACAAGCTTATGATCCACATTAGGTTTTCGAGCGTCCAAGCATTTTGTCATTGTCTCTTATATACAGTAGTCTGCTCGCCCCTTTTATTTCACTGGCCCGCATCGGGATGCTTCCCCTTCAATGTAAAAATTAGTACGTACATATTTAAATATCTATTCCCTTCATCTTAACTTCTATTAAGCCTTATATGTATTTACGTCATAATTCACCATTTGGAAATTTAAACACATGAATCTGATTGGAATAAAAATTGTATATTTGTAAAACAATGGCAGACCTCGGATAATCCGCAAACCGGTTAATCCACCCACGGATAATCGGGAGTTTACTGTATTTGGAAAAAAAGTGGTACAGTTATTAAAAAAAAATTGTTCATTAACAATTTATGTAACAAGAATGGTAAAGATATCAGATTTCTACAGGCCATGAGATGCATGCAGAGGGATATGCGAAAGGTTAATAGTTGCTGTGTGACTATAATTATATCCTACTCTACCATCAGCGGTCTTTGTGAGAGGATCAGGTCAAAAGGCATTAAATTCGTGAGAAAGGATCATGAAAGTATGATCCATACTATTTTTGAAGCAATTTTTAGTTAGAAATTTTGTTATGTAAACGGTTTTAAAATGAGTTCATAAGGTACAGTTTTTAATATTTTGCTTCAAATTATCTTTATAATTGCATCTCACGATGCTACATCGAGGCCAATCTAAACCGGAATAGAAACCATCAACTCTACATAAGTTTGCCAGCTAAGTGATAAAATAATTTGGTACAACCTTCCTCTTCAAAATTGCATTCATATGAATAGAGTTTGATGTTGTTAAAAGTTTAGGCAGGTCTAATAGTGAAAATCCTAAATTTTGTGTCACTACCCTTGTATTATAAATAAGTGACTAAGCCATGTGGTGTTATAAATTATATATATATATATATATATATATATATATATATATATATATATATATATATATATATATATATATATATATATTTAGGTTAGTTTTGGTTGTTAAAGATTATTTAGATTTTTTGGACTAGGAGACTGACAGACTTACCTTGGTAAGAGTCCACACTGTAGTCTTGAAATAGAAACACATAAAAGCACTTAACAATGATTATTTCAACCACACGGTGGTCTTTGTCAATCGAAGAGAAAACACAAAAAGAAATATGAGAGAATGAAATAAAATAAATACAAGTTGTAATCACAGATTGTGTAGAGTAGAAATCAGATGCACAGATTAAAGATATATATATATATATATATATATATATATTGTTTCCATGAACATATGAGTGATTATAGTTTATATAAGTCTGTCAGGGGAAAAGAGATAAGGCTATTTGGGAAAAAAAAATGAATGGATTTATCTGATGTTGAGGTTAGGGGATTCTCTGGACTTGGTATACCACTGGTATGATAGTTCCCACCTTCTCAGTTCTGAGGGATTGCAATCAGGGGGGAGTGATTTAATTATTTTTGTGGTATAGCAGTCATCAAAAGTTGTGATGTTGTGACTCGCAGCATGTTGAGCTGTTGGTCTATCCATATTCATAATTTTAACATCATGTCTGTGGCCATTCATTCTGATATTCAAACCATCCGTGGTCAGGCCTATGTACTGTGCTGAGCAAAGTTTACATTGTAGCTGGTATATGACATTTTTCGATGTACAATTATGATGACCCTGTATTTTGAAGACAATTTTTGTTGTTTGGCTGTTGAAACTATTTGCTGAGGGGTGTATTGGACATGTCTTGCATCTAGGTCTATTGCATGGGAAGGAGCCATGAGGAAGTTTGTGTGGTTTCTCTGCATCAGGGTCTGGTAGTTTAGGATGTACTAGGATGTTTTTCAAGTTGGGAGGTTGCTTGTACCAAATTTGCGGTGGATCGGTGAAAAGATTTTTGGTGTGGACGGAAGCTTGAAGAATTTTGAAGCCATCTTTCAATATCTTGTTGAGTTTATGTAGACCAGGATGGTAGTCTGTTATTAAAGACAGTTTATTTTGTTCTGTTTGTGGTTTATGGTGAACCGAGGGTGCTGAATGAATTTGGTTTTCAATGAGTTTTTTTGGGTATCCTCTTCTCTGGAAGGCTGTTGATATCTTTCTATTAAAATCTTCCAATTCCCTATCATTCGAACAGATTCTCTTACCCCTGATTGCTTGACTGTATGGAATGGATCGTTTTATGTTTATTGGGTGGTTGCTGTCGAAATGGAGATATTGTAGGTGGTTTGTCGGTTTGATGTGAATTCCTGTGTTGATATTTCCATTCTGGAGTGTTACTTCTACATCCAAAAAGGTGATGGCTGTTGTAGATTTCTCCCAGGTAAATTGAAGTGTGGAGAATTGTGTCAGGCTGTCTAAAAATGCCTCAAGTGTTGAAGCACCCTGTGTCCAAATTAGGAAGATGTCATCTATATATCTATACCAACATAATGGCTGGTGTGTTTGTGTCTTTAGAAAACTTTCTTCCAACAATCCCATGTACAGATTTGCGTACGATGGTGCCATTCTGGTGCCCATTGCTGTTCCCTTTATTTAAAGGTAGTTCCTTCCCTCAAACTGAAAGTTGTTCTTCTCGAGGATGAACCTGGTCAGGTTCACAAGAAAAGGTGTAGTGGGAGAACAAACGCCCAGGCAAGCCTTCTCCCACTACACCTTTTCTTGTGAACCTGACCAGGTTCATCCTCGAGAAGAACAACTTTCAGTTTGAGGGAAGGAACTACCTTCAAATAAAGGGAACAGCAATGGGCACCAGAATGGCACCATCGTACGCAAATCTGTACATGGGATTGTTGGAAGAAAGTTTTCTAAAGACAC
Organism: Prosapia bicincta; assembly: GCA_036971475.1. Classification (NCBI taxonomy): domain Eukaryota; kingdom Metazoa; phylum Arthropoda; class Insecta; order Hemiptera; family Cercopidae; genus Prosapia; species Prosapia bicincta. The sequence continues at coordinate 274,202,332 of JBAIZL010000005.1, read as the reverse complement.
AAACACACCAGCCATTATGTTGGTATAGATATATAGATGACATCTTCCTAATTTGGACACAGGGTGCTTCAACACTTGAGGCATTTTTAGACAGCCTGACACAATTCTCCACACTTCAATTTACCTGGGAGAAATCTATAACATCCATCACCTTTTTGGATGTAGAAGTAACACTCCAGAATGGAAATATCAACACAGGAATTCACATCAAACCGACAAACCACCTACAATATCTCCATTTCGACAGCAACCACCCAATAAACATAAAACGATCCATTCCATACAGTCAAGCAATCAGGGGTAAGAGAATCTGTTCGAATGATAGGGAATTGGAAGATTTTAATAGAAAGATATCAACAGCCTTCCAGAGAAGAGGATACCCAAAAAAACTCATTGAAAACCAAATTCATTCAGCACAATCCTCGGTTCACCATAAACCACAAACAGAACAAAATAAACTGTCTTTAATAACAGACTACCATCCTGGTCTACATAAACTCAACAAGATATTGAAAGATGGCTTCAAAATTCTTCAAGCTTCCGTCCACACCAAAAATCTTTTCACCGATCCACCGCAAATTTGGTACAAGCAACCTCCCAACTTGAAAAACATCCTAGTACATCCTAAACTACCAGACCCTGATGCAGAGAAACCACACAAACTTCCTCATGGCTCCTTCCCATGCAATAGACCTAGATGCAAGACATGTCCAATACACCCCTCAGCAAATAGTTTCAACAGCCAAACAACAAAAATGGTCTTCAAAATACAGGGTCATCATAATTGTACATCGAAAAATGTCATATACCAGCTACAATGTAAACTTTGCTCAGCACAGTACATAGGCCTGACCACGGATGGTTTGAATATCAGAATGAATGGCCACAGACATGATGTTAAAATTATGAATATGGATAGACCAACAGCTCAACATGCTGCGAGTCACAACATCACAACTTTTGATGACTGCTATACCACAAAAATAATTAATTCACTCCCCCCTGATTGCAATCCCTCAGAACTGAGAAGGTGGGAACTATCATACCAGTGGTATACCAAGTCCAGAGAATCCCCTAACCTCAACATCAGATAAATCCATTCATTTTTTTTTTCCCAAATAGCCTTATCTCTTTTCCCCTGACAGACTTATATAAACTATAATCACTCATATGTTCATGGAAACAATATATGTATATCTTTAATCTGTGCATCTGATTTCTACTCTACACAATCTGTGATTACAACTTGTATTTATTTTATTTCATTCTCTCATATTTCTTTTTGTGTTTTCTCTTCGATTGACAAAGACCACCGTGTGGTTGAAATATATCATTGTTAAGTGCTTTTATGTGTTTCTATTTCAAGACTACAGTGTGGACTCTTACCAAGGTAAGTCTGTCAGTCTCCTAGTCCAAAAAATCTATATATATATATATATATATATATATATATATATATATATATATATATATATATATATATATATATTTAAATAACAGTTTTTAGATTCAGGATACACACACACACGCACGCACACACACACGTGCACACACCACTTATAATTAATGAAACAACTAGTAGATATCTCATATCTATATCACAAATTTTTTATTTGTACAATTGTTAAAATTGGTTAACTTCATAAAGAGATTTAATAATTTAAAAAGTGTAATTAGTATATAGTTTTGTTTTGTTCTATTTTTGTTTATATTTCAAACTCATAAAAAATAAATTTTGATTTGTATTTTTCCTAAAAAGTCCCTCTTAAAACATACCACTTATTAATCCAATTAAAAAGCACATAAGTTTGTAGATTAATTATTATTTATGTAACATATAACTGCAATATTCAACATCTATTATCATGATAAATAGTGTTAGAACACGTTTCAAAGCAGTCGTTCCTTTCACGAAGCTAAGCCTCTACAGTAGAGACTTAGCTTCGTAAAAGGAAGGATTGTTTCGAAACGCATCAGCAAGTAAGCTCTTATGTATTAACTTAGTTACGTACTATTTAAATATAGTTTAATCAGTGAATGCAAGATGATTACAACAAGCAACTGAAATATTTTGTTAGAAACTGTTTTTTGGAAAATTTTAGAACAAACAGATATTTTTGTTAATTTGGTTATGGTAAATACAAGTTAGGCCTCTAAAATTTGTTTAGGATGTATTTATTGTTTACTGACATAATTGAAAATAATAATGAGACTAAAAGACTTTTTAGTAGACTTTTTTAAAAAGACAGAGCAGTAAAGGCTGAACTCTCCTTATATTTCTCTCACAAGTTTAATTGCACAGACTTCAAACATTACTTTGTCATTTTATCTGAAGGTTTTAGAATTGTCGATCTGTTTAACATTAGCTTGTAATCTAATAAACAAATAATGAGATTTTTGTATTACCTTAGTTAAAAATATTTAGTTTATGAACAAAATGCTCCAATAGTCCAAACACAATTATTTACATACTTTCTGCATATTACTAAACTATGATATAAACAAGTAATATTAAAAAAAAATTTAAGTAAATTCCTACTGAGGTCAAGCAAGAAAAATTGTATCATTATTTGGGTGGTTCCAGTCTGTTTGTTTTATCCATTACCTTCATTGTTAACCTTACTGAAACTACTTATGATAATTTGGCGTAACCATGGCAACAATTTAAGGTTATAGAATGGAGGTTTCGACGACAACCAGATGGGAGCAAATGAAAAATTTATGTACTTCTGAGTTATTCATTTCTAGGTATTGGAAAGTTGGCGCAGTACAATAGCTCACCAGACTTTGAACATGAAGATTCACAGTTCAAATCCGAATAAACCCCCAAATTTTTATAATTTAACTATTGAATAAATATTTGAATAAACTTTATTCACATCAATTGTCATCCAATATAGTTTTAAAAAAATGTATTTGAACTTGATTGGATGAATAAAAAAGTATTTTAATAACAATTGAAAATTTGTACAAGATATAAATCAGGAGAGTGTGAGCTAATAGTAGGAATTTAAAAACTCTAGCTTTTGCAATCAAATGGTATTAAATAATAATATAAAAGTAAATGATTCATAGACGATGCAAGATTCAATGAAGCATTAAATAATTTTTGCTAGTCTTGAAATACCTCATTAGACCATGTAATTTCTCAAAACTAAGAGAGGCCAACAAAATAATGTTGGCTAATCAAAGTACTGTGCCTCTTATATTTATCTTTTTGATAGAATTGAAAAGATGTACTGAGGTATTTTTAAATGATCTTTTGTTTACAGGCGTCTATACATTCACACACACTACTTACTAACAGAACTTGAGATGATAATTTTTTAAAAGTAGCATTAAAGCATAAAATACATAAAACAAAAAATACTTGCACATCAGACGTTCATTATCACTTTCTCTGTTTTTAAACCACTAGTTTGAATTCTTTCTAGTACTCAATTATATATATATATTTATTATAACCTAAGTTATTTAAAATTTAACTTTTCCTTTAGGTTATATATTTAATTAACACTCTTTTTTCTCACCTTCAGGTTTCTAATTAATTAACTCCAATATCACTTTTAACATAACTTGCATTTATTCTTGACACTTAATTAATACACATTATACCCATTGTTCTTAATACTATTTGTGAAAAGATTGATTCCTTAACTAATATTACAATTACACCAAAAAAAAAAAAAAAACAAAAGGTGGACTTTTCAGGCTTTAGATTATTACTATAAAGTTTTAAAATGACAGTGTTAATTTGTCTTTCTATGGGGTGGTTATGGATTAATTTTTATAAATTAGAACGTAGTAAAGAAAAAACTAGATTATTATTTTATACTAAAGAATTTAAAATTGTTCTGAATTTACTGTTTTTGAAGTTCTGTTGGCTAAATTTAATGAACAATTAAAAAAGTAATTATTGTTTGTTGATTCCTTGGGTCTTGACCGTTGATACTGCTTCGCTGCACTTTCACATAACTCACTTATATTTTCCTAATTCTTTATGTCTCACTTTTTTTAAAATTATGCAAGTAATTACATTTCCCTTAATTCTATTAACAAAATTTTACTCCTTATTGACATTACTTAACATTACTGACACTTGCCCCCCCCCTCAATACGTCTGCCCTCTTCTGAAGTTCTTCCGAGACTCTGCTCTTTTTTCCACCTCGTGTCATCTCTCCCCCCTTACATATTTTCAGTCAATTTGGTTATTATAAGGTTATAAAGGTACATTATTATAACCCAGGTAATTTGGAAAGTAATCTCTTAAAATAGTTGAACCCTTCTTTTGTTAAGAGTTCCCCAGCCCCTTTATGACTACTTCCAAATAGAACAATGGTTAACACCTTATCCATAATTTTAGGAACTATCTTTGTCGCTTTGGCTTAATATTTCTTCCGACTATTTTTCTTTTTAGAAATAAGCTGAATTTATTCTTTAGCCTGAAAAGTTATGTTATTATATATATATATATATATATATATATATATATATATATATATATACACATATATATATATATACATACATATACTCCACTAACTACCATCTCCACTTACTACTTTTTAATATGTCTTCATGTAAATGTAGCAAAATGTTTTTGTTCAATTTTACAAGTGGACTCGTAGTACATTTTTCTCTGAATCTAATATGAAAAGGAAGTTGATACTTTTATTTATTTATTAATATTTATCAATTCTTTCCCTCATTGGAAATATTATAGTTTATCATTTATAATATAGTTCATTAATATATATCACATATATATATATATATATATATATATATATATATATATATATATTGAGTGATTCGACAATGGTCAAGTGACCGAAAGGTGCCTCATCACTCAAGGTAAAATTATTGCACTTAATGGTGAATAAAATTACTTACAATAGTAATATATTAACTTCATAAAGTCAGTGCAACATAAAAACAATGGCTAACGTAAAATATCAAGAATTTAACACCTACCAAGGTAAACAACTGTACCGTAAATATCTTAACCTCAAAATCAAAGAGTGATTCAACAATGGTCAAGTGACCGAAAGGTGCCTCATCACTCAAGGTAAAATTATTGCACTTAATGGTGGATAAAATTACTTACAATAGTAATATATTAACTTCATATATATATATATATATATATATATATATATATATATATATATATATATATATATATATATATATATATACAGTAAACTCCCGATTATCCGTGGGCGGATTAACCAGTTTGCGGATTATCCGGGGTCTGCCATTGTTTTACAAATATCCAATTTTTATTCCAATCAGATTCATGTGTTTAAATTTCCAAACGGTGAATTACGACGTAAATACATATAAGGCTTAATAGAAGTTAAGATGAAGGAAATAGATATGTACGTACTAATTTTTACATTGAAAGGGAAGCATCCCGACGCGGGCCATCGAAATAAAAGGCTCTTTTCGAGCAGACTACTGTATATAAGAGACAATGATAAAATGCTTGGACGCCCGAAAACCTAATATGTATCATAAGATTGTAAACAAATGTCAGCTAATCTCGGCTATAAATAGTCTACGACGTGACATATGCATATCCATGTCTTTCACATTAATTATCGAGTTTTATGGCTTTGTCACACAAGTAGACACTGTGTGACAAAATAGTTCCCAAGAAACTTGGATCGCACATTAAAGCTAAATCAATGCTCACAAAAAAAAAGGCGAAAGTGACAGATTTTTTTGTTAAAAAGTGAAAGTATTATGTGTAAAGGAAATTACATATGTACATACATACTTACTTTTGACATATACGTACTAATGTACATATTGTAAATAGTTAGACATATAAGTGTACATGTTATAATCCGTCAAATACATCGACATTTTAAATTATTTTCTGTATTAATTTTGTCATCTGAAGATTATTTGTGAATTGCACTAGCCGGGGTCATTATATGTGTAACTTGGTATAATAATCGATCGTTTTGCGTATTCTTTGTTCATAGCGGATTATCTGGGGAATTCGTTATCCGGCGTTGCCGGGCCACCCTATTCCACGGATAATCGGGAGTTTATATATGTATATATATTTATGTGCATGTATTGCATATATATTACTATAGTTCATTTATCATTTAGTCTTGATAGTTCTACTACTCTTATAAACAACATTGTTATTTCGAAAACTGTCATTTTACAAAACAATGACAATGTATTGGATTACCAATTAAAGCAGTTCCATTGTTGTGGACTATGGAAGTAAAATAATGTAGGTTTATGCTCTATGCTAAGAGCTTTTTTAAAATTATTTCTATTACCTCACACTTTCCTGATATATATATATATATATATATATATATATATATATATATATATATATATATATACTGTATATATATATCTTGTACAAATTTTCAATCGGTTATAAAATATGTTTTTATTCATCCAATCAAGTTCAAATACACTTTTTTTTAAACTGTAGTGGGTGACAATTGATGTTACTAAAGTTTATTGAAATATTTATTCACTAATTAAATTAACAAATTTGGAGGTTTATCGAGATTTGAACTTTGAATCTCCATGTTCAAAGTATACTGCCCTTTGGTACTGCGCCAACTTTCCAATACCAAGAAAAGGCTTTCTCAAAAATGTATATGAACTTTTTCCCCGCATCTGATTGTCATCAAAACCTTCATTGTACAACCTTAAACTGTTGTCATGGTTACCACAAAGTAACATATTTAGTGATGTAGGGTTAAAAATCAATGAAACAAACAAACTGGAAATAAGCAACAATGATAACATTTTTTTTTCTTAACCTCAGTAGGAATTTACTTGAAAATTATTTTTTCTATTACTTGTTTTAAATGAGATAATTGTTAACATTTAAACAAATAATAATTGTATTTATCAGTATATTTTTATAAAGGCTATAAAAATATAATCCTTTGTTCTATTAATTTTAATTTGATCAGTTTATGAAACCTTTAGTTAAACTATAATTGAAATACAAAAATCAGTTTTTCAGATAGGAGTTTTAAATAATAATAGTGTGATGAAATTAAAACATTTAAAGTTGAAAGTATGAGCATTTAGATAGTATAATTTTAAAAATTAATCATGAAAAGTAATATTTTAGACGCAAGGCAGGTAAGAGAATCCTTTATCCAGAATGTGACGAAGTCTCGTTACTTTAGTAACACTGCAATCTTCAGTGCTTTTGATCATCTGCCATTCTTTTGTACTCTTATGTTTTTAAAGTTGAGAAGAAAGCTTGCCACTGATGAAACCAGAGTTAAAAGATGTTTGGCTAAATAAAATCGGTATTTTATCTAAACCTCCTCAAGTCGTAAAACCTATGCTGTCAATATTGTTACATGTAGACCATACTGAAACAAGTAACAAAAGTTCTTAAAATAATAGCAATTGCTTTTTGAAAATCCAATTTAAAAAATATTTTTTTAAACGTTGTTTACAGAATTATTATATATTTTTTTAGACATTTTGCTTTTTAGATATACTTTTAAAGTATATTTCATTCAATTATTAAACAAGTTCTAATATCAGTATTTAAAAAACCAAATTTGAGAATTGGGTACAAGATACTGTCCTAAAGTGGGCTGTTCAAGTATACTTCATTCAATTATAAAACAAGTTCTAATATCAGTATTTCCAAAACCAAATCTGAGAATTGGGTACAAGATACTGCCCCAAAGTGGACAGCAGTCTTTGACAGTAACAAAAATTGTAGTTCATCACTTTAACTTGACTACCAGTATAGGCCTATATTTTAAAATTAATTTTTTTTTTACTTTTCAAAAAGTTTTTATATAAAAGTTACATGTTGAGACTTATAACCTTCTTGTACAAATAACTAGATTCTTGGTTAAAAAGGGGGATAAAATAAACTATAACCCAATAACAAAACCTATTTGCTTCTATCTTACTGAAAAATGTATAAATTTCATCTCTTCAATTTCTAACTTTACTGATTTTGAAGGTTAAAAGTAGTCCAAGATGGTAGCCTAAACATTTTAATCCCATAACGCTACTGAGGTAATTGGACACTTTTTTTATCCACCCTACAGTAACTCTGAAGCTATCAAATCAAAAGGGCACTGAATGTTGTGGCAGTGTGATTATCTGACAAGATCACAATACTTGAGTCTTGTAAGCTTTGTTGAAGCCATATTGCCTAAATCGTTTTGTTTCGTATTTTTTCTGATTAAAACCTAATACGAATGCTTCCAAATTTGAACTTACCTACTGGGCCTAATGCCATTTTTCTACAACTTTATTTTCAATCTATATTAATATATAAAAATCTAATGGTGTGTATGTGTGGACCCATTGAGCTGAAATTTTACATGGACATTCTTATGGTCCGTGGTTAACACATTAGCCTACTGTTATTTAGAAATTCTTTCAGGGCACTACCTCACTGGACTTTAAAACTCACTTAATAAAATTGTCTATACTCAATTATATAATTGGCTTAACCAGCTGATAATCACCTGTAATAGTCACTTTTAAACACAATTAAACAGCTGATAAATCATTGTTGCTATTCATATTTCAAGGTTAGTTATACTCTACAAATTTTATGTTGTCTATACTATTTTATAAAAATCTAATGGTGTGTGTGTGTTGCTCAATCACGTAAACATTACAGGAGTCATTGAGCTGAAATTTTACATGAACATTCTTAGGGTCTCTGGTTAATACATAGGCCTATTTTTATTTAAAAATTCCATTAGGACACCGTCCCACTTGGCTTAAAAACTACTTAAACACTGAATTATCTATTCTCCATTAAATAGTTGGCTTAATCAGCTGATAGTAAATGTGTTTCCAATCACCTGTAAAATTCACTTTTAAACACAACCATACAGCTGATAGTAAATCATTGTTGTTATTCGTATTTCAAGGTTAGTTACACTTTACAAATGTCATGTTACAATCAGAAGCTTTTCCTTCTCTTGGTTTTTCAAGACAATATTCAGTAAGTTTATAAACTTTAGTTTGATATATTTATTGGGATTTAATTTCAGTAAATTAAATTCACCCTAAATACAAACACAAAGATCAATACAAATATTCGTCAACCCCATACGAAGGACGGGTACTCTGCTAGTTGTTAATAATTCCTCAACGTTCAGTGTTCCCAATGTGTAATCAACGGATAGTAGGACCAGTACAACCTTGTTTAGCCCCTGTATAACTTTTGGCATATGCCTTATTCGCAGCAATCGAGAGTACAAAAGCCATTCTTGCAATTCTTTTCTTATTTGCTTAAAGGCCATATTTTAGCCTCCTCATTAGACATATAAATTTCAGCCAAGTCTTCTAAAAGATTCAATATAGATGAGTGTCTCTACACTAGGAGGCACAGTTAATAGGCCTACCTTATTCCTACCTAGCTAAAGCCTCTTTCAGTGGATCATCCATCAACAAGTCATCCGTGGTGGGTTGGCCAACTTTGAACTTTTTCCTTGAATTTTGTAGTCCATTACGTTCAGTGAATCTTATTAATCACTTAAACAATAGTTTATGACTATCCTAACTTTAAATTTTGTAAATTTTTGAAAACTTACTGAGACAAAACGTTTTTAATCTCTATGTGCCGATCTTCATCAGTGTCTTCTGCTTGGAGATGTTGGGTCAAGCGGTGATGGTTTTAAAGGTAGGTTTTCGATAGACTACAAGCACCAGGCGTGTACAAACTGAACTACGACAAATGTAACAAATTCTACATTGGACAAACAGGTCGCAGCTTTAAACAAAGAGTCGAGGAACACAAACAGAACACCAACTCAACATTTTACAATCACATAAAAGTAACAACACAAATACACAGACATTTACCATAACCTAGAAATCCTACTATCAACAAAAAAAGACCACATCTCAACACACTAGAACAATATGAAATTTACAGACACACAAAAACACAAAGTACAAACATATTAAACGAACAGACACAATACAAATCACACATACTCTTTGATACTATCGAAAACCTACCTTTAAAACCGTCACCGCTTGACCCATCATCTCCAAGCAGAAGACACTGAAAACGTTCTGTCTCAGTAAGTTTTAACAAATTTACTAAATTTAAAATTCGGACAGTCATAAACTATGGTTTGAACTTTTCTGGTCTACACCGTTTCCTTTTTAATTACAAGAGGTCTTTGTATTTAACTTGTATGAGAGATGGATTTCCTAGGTCTCTCTGATTTCTTATCTCTCCTACTTTTCTCTTTACTACTTCCTTGCCACTATCCTTGAAAGGGATACAGTAGAGTCTCGATGAGACCGAGACCCCTCGGATTACACGGAAGTACGTTCCTATGCATTAGAAAAAATAGGAGTTTTAATGAATCATAATACTGTAATTAAGAGTGCACAAAATACGTTTATAGAACTTATTGATTACAGTACTTGCATAAATTATTATTACTTTGGAATACATTGTTCATCACGGTTGCTACATTTTTTTGGAAAAAGCTATAAAGTGTCTTCTGCGTCTGAACGTTTTCCAGCTACTGTGTCGCGTAGACGTCTTAGTAGAAGCACATCTGTTGGCGTGGTATCTGTTGTTCAATATAGCGCATTGCAGTTTCCAAGTTGGCCGTTCTTCCGCCAACTAATTTTCCCTTCTTGTACTCTATCTGTCGAACCTTCATTTTTATTCTCGTCATCACTGCCTTCTGTAGTTTCTTGTACCATTTCAATAGTCGTAACATGTGTTATTGTTACTTTACGTACGTCTTTCCTCTATTATTGACGTACGTCAGTATCATCGACATTTTCACAACCTGGAAGTTTCTTGATAAGAAATACCAAATCTGTTACTTCACACAATGACCAGTTATTATGACTCAAAGACCTTTATTCGATGACTTACTTAATATTACTTCTTTTATTTCGTCCCATGGATTCGGCTATACAGTACACAACGTCTTTAACTGTATTTTGTTTAGAAAACCTACAATGCTTTCTTCCCTTTCAGTCGCTTACAAGAGAGATTGTAGAAGGTAACGCCTGTTTTTCCCAAACATTCCAGAACAGCCTGATCCATCGGCTGAATTAAGCTCGTGACGTTAGCGAGAAGATATAAAGCACGGATACCATCAGAGCACAGTTGATCTTCATAGGGATGTGACGGTGCATTGTCTGACAGTAAATAATTTGACTTTACTTTCAAATATACAAAATAGTCTGAAATAGAAATAGGTCTGAATTTAACGGAAGATCGAAAAATCAGGACTCGGAATTTCGAGACCCTACTGTATTACCAATTGTAAGTTCATATGGCTTTAGGGGACAGTTGCTCAGGAATAGCTTGTTGGATCTAAAAGGCGAACATTCAATTCCGGTAAGACTCAGTGCACGGGCCTCAAACTACCGATGTTTGTAAAGCTGAATTCAGTGCTTTAAACAATTTGGATGATAAATGTATATTGCATTTAAAAAAGTAAATAAAAATAACTTTGTGTTTTTAACTTATAGTCATTAGATAAATCGTTCTAAAGGTGTGTGACTCTATATTATTAAAAGAGATAGGCCTATATCTGAAATTACAACTTTCTGCTTTTATTAGTTATGACTTTAGTGAATTCATATTCATTAAACATTTCTGTATGATTAGATTTAAATCTATATAGTTCATGAAATTTGTTAGTAAAAAATGGAAAAATTTCTTAAATTTTTTCTTTTATACACTATTACATTCAGGAGGTACAAAGTAACAAAATATAACAAACTGAGCTACATACATAATACAGTTTGGGAAATATACTTGTTTTTGTAGCGTTATTCAAACAAATTAAATCTAAAACTTTAAACATGCATTACACTTTATGGTAAACAATAAATAAAATCCGTGATCACATAAAACTATGTATGATACATAGAAAATAATACATTGAAAATAAAATTCATAGATATTTTACATTTAAAAATAATTAAAATATGTAAAGTTAACAAACAAACAAGTGATATAAACAAAACTTTCTAGAAAGTAAATTCCTGCTTAAATGAACAAATGAAATTTTAATTTTATTATTTATTTTCTGAAATAACTACAATCAATATAAATAAGGTAACATAACCTATGCGTTATAACAGCTGTTCTGCCGCATAACCTATAAGTATATTCGCTGTTTTATGAATTATAATGTTATCACTTTAATCCAATTTAAGCCAAATGGGACGAAATAACTATATTGCATACCTCTCCCCTTTTGTGAAAGGGTTTTCTGTCATATAATACTAAAATAGTTCATTAAATTTATTTAATTTATTTTTATTTTTTAAAAGACTATATTAACATCAAGTGTCATCCACTACAAGTTTTTAAAAAAATATTTGAACTTGAGTGGATGAATAAAAGTATTTTTATTAACGATTGAAAGTTTGTACAAGGAGACGGTGAGCTAATAGAAGGAATTGAATAAGGTTATGTTAAAAAAAATAACTAATTTTAAACATTGCTTGAATTGTAAAATATAAAATAATTGATTTTTTATTATAACAAGTTTACATATTCACTTTGTGATTCAAGTGTAAACGTGTGGTAGGCCTACTTGGGTTCACTCAACTTGGGAGCGATTTTCTACCTAGTGAATGTTGCTACTGCATTTACGAATGTCAGTTAAGCTTACAGCAATATTGTAGACAATGTACATTTCCAAGTTGAATATACTTGCATTAAATTTAAAATTTAAAAACATGTTAATTTCTTTTTAAATCTGATTTGGAAATATTTTATTTTTAAACCTTTAAATTAGAATCAAACATAGCTTACCTAAAATCTTATACTCACAATTCACTCAAAAGTTCCATATACAATATTTACTTTTTATGTTTGATAAACGCTAAAACATGTCATACATATTGAATCACAAACAGAATGTGTATATCCTGTAAATCTGAAGTTCAGTAGAGTTTCCTTTCCCACTTTGAAACTGACAAATTCAATCCAACGACAAAGTTCCGCGTGCCTATTATTGGATCTCAGCTATTCGCATTGTTTTGTTAAGAACAGCACAAACACGGGTTTGATTGGATTCCCTTCTGTTGGCAAACATCCCTCGTTTAGTCGGTTTGGTATTAAATACGTCGGTATTAAGGCGTACTTTACAAATAGGTTTATACAAAGTACTTCAATTGTTATATATTATATAAGTTTCAACCAATATACGATATTAATACTTTTAATTTTTATATAAATTTGATTCCATGGTTTAAGATTTGCCAATGTATGTTATAGGTTTTTAAAATATGGGAGAAACACTTTAACATTGGTATAAATTAGGCAGGAAGAAGTCGCTAGAAGGCCATGTGTGTAGAGGTATTCCCTGAAGGAGACTTACTCTCTACCGGAGCCAAAAGAGTCTCTACGCCTTACACGCCCTTGTGAAAAGAAGAGAAATGAAATATAAGTGGAATCAGTATTACAAAGGGGATATTATTATTGCCTGATACAAGGATTAGGGATCGCCTAAAGTAAAGAATTTAACGATTGATTTAGTAAGGTGTACCGGTTACTCAGGTACATATCCTTTTTCTTTCTTACTATTTTATTTGGCTTAACACAAGGGTTTAATCAAACCATAAGTTATCGAAAATAAAAACGAAATTATATCTAAGATTTTTTAAAATATGCCTACATTATTTTGTAAACGTTTTATAGGAATATTAGGCAATCAGAAAATTTCTATTAGTATTTTTCTATTTTACAAATTTTATATAGGAAATTATTCGTGTGTGTGTGTGTGTGTGTGTGTGTGTGTGTGTGTGTGTGTGTGTGTGTGTGTGTGTGTGTGTGTGTGTGTGTGTGTGTGTGTGGGTGTGTGTGGGTGGGTGTATGTGTGTGTGTGTGTGTGTGTGTGTGTGTGTGTGTGTGTGTGTGTGTGGGTGTATGTATGTGTGTGTGTGTGTGTGTGTGTGTGTGTGTGTGTGTGTGTGTGTGTGTTGCAACGTCCTTCCCCTCACTTCACAGCACGCAGAATACCAAAATTTTGTTGTTTAAAAAACTTATTTATAAACAAAACAAACATCTGCCAATCACCCCGCTTGTTAAACCGTGCTAAAATCCCTGAGTTACGTGTATATTTCCCGCTCATAGGGCCATGCCCAAAACAAGCCTATTCCCGCTGACTACTATTTTAAAATAAGTATAATCTCCCCAAAATTGTTTTATCAATTATGTAGGGTCTAGATATAGTCACACATGTCATTTCAATAGTCAGCTGGAAAGAAACACTTTTTCTTTCTCTCTCAATTGTCTCTCTTCCTCTCTCAATTGTCATTCTTTGTCATTTCTCTCCTTCTCTCTTTGTTTTGATTTCGCCTTCTCTTTCTCTCTCAATTGTCTCTCTTCCTCTCTCAACCGTTTCTCTTCCGCCTTCTCTTTCTCTCTCAATTGTCTCTCTTCCTCTCTCAATCGTTTCTCTTCCGCCTTCTCTTTCTCTCGCTCTTCTTTATCTGGTTCTTCTTTTGCCTTGAAAAAGGCCATCAATTTATCCATCTCGGATCTAGACATTTTGATTTAATATTTATTTATTATTCAATTAATTATTTATCCACTTATTCCTTTCTATTTGATTTCCTTTAGGCCAGATGGTTCCTTACCCGCTCTTTCGTCTAAATATTTATTCAATGGCAGTTATTTATTTATTTTATTTTTATTTGTACGCTTTTGGATTCCTTCAATTTATATTATTATTTACAAATTTAATTGCATTATTTAAAACATTCTGACTTCACTTATTTAAACAATCTCGATTTATTTCTATAATTTAACTATTTAATCTTGATATAGGGAACCTGTTCAAAGTCCCTAACGTTCGGGCGCCAATTCTGCAACGTCCCCTCCCTCTTA